>CM062817.1:1653599205-1654199205 GCA_031772625.1 Pinus tabuliformis | reverse complement strand
CATAGGGTCTTTAAAGGATAATATCCAACATGATGTGCGCCTTTGGGAACCTGATTCATTAGAGAAGGCATTCAGGTTAGCAAGAAAAATGGAAAGCAAAATTATGGCAACTAGGAAGCATACCATTCACAACTATAAAGACGGAAGTGTTGTTGCCCATAGTCTTCCACAACCTACAAGGTTGACACCACAACAATTGGAAGAAAAAAGAGAAAAAGGGCTTTGTTACAATTGTGATAGCAAATACACAAAAGGTCATAAGTGTGCTGAGAAGAAATTATTCTACATAGATTGTGAAGAGGAAGAAGAAAAGGAGCAAGAAAGGTCAAAAGAAGAGGATATATTCCAGGAACAAAGCCTAGATGAAGAACAAATAAATCCGACCATATCTTGTAATGCATTGGCGGGAATTACCACTCCTCAAACCATCAAGATAGAAGGACAAATCAAGAAGAAAAAGGTAATAGTGTTGATTGATTCAGGAAGCACCCACAATTTTATTCATTGTAGGGTAGCAAAAGAATTGAATTGCTTCCTATATCCAGCACCAGAGTGTCAAGTGATGATTGCAAATGGAGGAACAATAAATTGCTCTGGAAGGTGCCATAATATCAAGCTATCCATGGGAGAATATGTATTGACTAGCCCAATGCTTTCCATTCCAATGGGAGGTGCTGATGTTGTACTAGGAGTCCAATGGCTACAATCCTTGGGTACAATAGCTTTTAATTTTCAAGAACTTTTCATGAAATTTTCTGTGGAAGGAAAGGAAGTTGAATTAAGGGGTATTGCAGGGAAACCAGGAAAGATAATCAGCTCTAATGGCATGACAAAGCTTCTAAAAAAGGAGCAAAGAGGTGTAATTGCACAATTATGTTCGCTAGATGTTTCCACATTGGAATCATCTATTTCTCCAGATCTCCAAAAAGTCCTGGACAATCATTCCAAGGTATTTGAGACTCCCAAAGGTCTCCCACCTATGCGTGATCATGATCATGCTATTCATCTGATTCCAGGAAGTGTTCCTCCAAACATCAGGCCGTACAGATATCCCTATGTCCAAAAAGTGAAATTGAACGTATGGTTGCAGAAATGCTAGAGGCTGGTATAATTCAACCGAGTCAAAGTTCTTTCTCTGCTCCAGTAGTATTGGTGCACAAGAAGGATGGATCATGGCGCATGTGTCCAGATTATAGGGAGCTCAACAAGCTCACTATTAAAGATAAGTTCCCCATTCCTGTCATTGATGAATTACTGGATGAATTGCATGGATCAATTTACTTCACCAAGTTGGATCTTCGTTTAGGATATCATCAAATCAGAATGAAGATTGAAGACATTCCGAAAATGGCATTTAGAACTCATGAGGGTCATTATGAATTTTTGGTCATGCCTTTTGGCCTTACCAATGCACCTTCAACATTTCAAGGTTTGATGAATTCAATTTTCAAACCATTCCTTAGAAAATTTGTGTTAGTATTTTTTGATGATATACTAATCTACAGCAAGTCTTGGAAGGATCATGTTGAACATGTTGACAGGGTGCTACAACTATTGGAGGAGAAACAATTATATGCAAAAAGATCCAAATGTTTTTTTGGAGTCCAGGAGGTGGAATATTTGGGTCATATTGTATCTCATGAAGGAGTTAAGGTAGACCCTAGCAAAATTAAAGCCATTAAGGAATGGAAAATCCCCACATCCATAAAGCATTTGCGCGGATTTCTTGGGTTGACAGGGTATTATCGCAAGTTTGTTAAGAATTATGGGAGAATAGCAGCACCTCTAACAACATTATTGAAGAAAGATGCATTTTCATGGACTCTGGAAGCAACAAAGGCCTTTGAACATCTTAAAGAGGCAATGTGCCAAGCACCGGTCTTAGCTACACCGGACTTCACAAAAACCTTTATTGTGGAATGTGATGCTTCAGGAAATGGAATTGGTGCTGTTCTAATGCAAGATGAAAGACCCATTGCTTTTGAAAGTCGTCCAATCAAGGGAAAGTTTCTAATAAAAGCTATTTATGAGAAGGAAATGTTGGCAATACTCCATGCACTTAAGAAATGGCGACCCTACCTAATGGGAAGACACTTCAAGGTAAAAACGGATCATGATAGCCTTAAATACTTTTTAGAACAAAGATTATCCTCTGAAGAGCAACAAAAGTGGGTCACAAAGATGTTGGGTTATGACTTTGAAATCATCTACAAAAAAGGGAAGCAAAATGTGGTGGCAGATGCACTCTCAAGAAAGGATGAGGATGTGGAAGCATTGTTGTGCGCTATTTCTATCATCCAACCAGATTGGATAAATGAAGCAAGGGAGGAATGGAAGAATGACGAAGAAGTGTGGGCACTTATTCGAAAGCTACAACAAGATTCCAGTACGTCTGATACATTTAGCTGGAAAAATGATTCGTTATGGTACAAAGATCGCTTATACCTCTGTAAGAATTCCCAGCTAAAACAAAAGATTCTTATGGAATTGCACACTTCTCCCTTAGGAGGGCACTCAGGATTTTAAAAACTTACCACAGGGTTAAGAAGGAATTTTTTTGGGATGGCCTTAAATCAGATATTCAAAAGTTTGTGGCAGAATGTTTGGTTTGCCAAAAAAATAAAGTTGAAACAATTAAGACACCGGGTCTATTACAACCTTTATCCATTCCAAGCCAACGTTGGGAGGAGGTTCAATGGATTTTATCACAGGTTTACCCAAGTCTGAGGGAAAGAGTGTCATCATGGTGGTAGTTGACAGACTTACCAAGTATGCACACTTTTGTGCATTATCACATCCATTTAAAGCCAGTACAGTTTCTACTGCATTTATGGAAACAATTCAAAAGCTACATGGAAACCCAAAGATTATTGTAAGTGACAGAGATCCCATTTTCACTGGAAATTTTTGGACAGAATTATTTTCTTGTCTTGGTACTCAGTTAGCTCATAGCTCATCTTATCATCCTCAATCTGATGGGCAAACTGAGATAGTAAACAAATGTTTGGAAGGATATCTTCGTTGCTTTGTATCTGATAAACAGACACAATGGGTCAAATGGTTGCCTCTAGCTGAATGGTGGTATAACACTTCCTTTCATACAGCAACAAAAATGACCCCATTTATGGCACTTTATGGGTATCAACCACCATCTATCACATCATATTTAAGAGAAAATTCTAAGGTTCAAGCAGTGGAACATCACATCGAACATCAACAACAAGTCCTCCAACTCTTAAAGGATAACCTTGTGTTGGCACAGAATAGAATGAAACAACAGGCAGATCAACATCGTAGTGAAAGAAGTTTTGATGTAGGTGATTGGGTATTCCTACGGCTACAACCATATAAGCAAATGTCCCTCAAGCAAGCTAAGAAGGATAATAATTTATCACCAAAGTATTATGGTCCGTACAAGGTGTTGCAAAAGATTGGTACTATGGCATACAAATTGGAGCTTCCTGCAGCTTCTCGATTGCACCCAGTTTTCCATGTTTCATGCTTAAAGAAGGTTATAGGCGACAAGCTCCCAGTTCAAACAATATTGCCAGAACTTGACGAGGAAGGAAAAATTATATTGGAACCGGAAGCAGTTATAGAAACAAGAACTCGACAGCTACGAAATCGATCAATTTCAGAGTACCTTATCAAGTGGAAGAACTTATCCGCTGAAGATTCCACATGGGAGGATGAGAATTTTATGCAGAAATATCCAGAACTACTCAAGTGTTGAGGACAACACTTTTTTGAAGGAGAGGGGCATGTTGGGTCCCTATAATACTAGTGATTACCCCATTACTATTGTAGTTATACCCCTTATTTATATTGTTGTGCCCCCATTGCCCCCCATATTGTTATTAATGTGCCCATAGAATCCCTCTATTGTTATTTTTGTGGCTTTATATTATTATTGTTAGGTCGGCTGGATTATATTGTGACTCCTTAGACTCCTATATATAGAAAGGAGGTTTTGTCATTTGAATCATCCAAGAATTGTTCATTTATGTAATGTAAAGGAGGTTGCCCCCTCGAAGAGGCTGAATTCTAAGGCGTTGATCTCTCTTTTCTATCTTTTCTTGAGCTGGTTTCATAACAGGGTATACAAGAGTCTATTAAGTCTTTGTATGAGGTGGAAAACTTGTGGGCCAAGGGTGTCGAGAAGATGACTGGTCTTCCATTTCCCTTGGTGTCTAATTTCTTGATCTTCAAAGGGAATTTATCTGTCTGGTACTAGAGGAACATATGAAACAACACTAAAGAGTATTTGAAAACTCTTTCAGTGGGTAGTCTAGTGGGTTGTTCATGCATTTTGTCTGCAGTGAACTAGGAATAATCATACAAAATGGCACGAGACTTGCCTGGAGTGAAAATGGACAAGAAGGCCATGATGACCTCATCCACAAACTCGTCTTATGTGCATCCTAAGATGCATGAAATCATGGTGATTATTCTCCTGCCAGTCTCTAAAAAAATAGTGGAAACATAGGGTGAAATGTCTGTAGGAGTATGTGTCTCCTCAATGATGAAATTCTGGAATATTTGTTTGATGTATAGGTCCAACAGGTGTCCAATGGACAAAGGAGTCAGATTAGGACTAGGTTAGATTTGCAGCATCTGGTTGATGGATTCAACAGTAATGGTGAATAATATCTCATGGTTTGGTGTCTCAATAGTCCTGTGGCTTGGAACATAACTGGCATGACAAAAATGTACTATATTTGGGAATGGACGGACTTTTGGGAATGTGTACTTGGGCAGATTGGATTCCCAAAGGTTTATATCAACAACATGGTTAAGGAACCTATCCTTGGCCTAGTAGTGGATTATTAGAAGGTGGTGTGGGGTGGCTATATATTTGATTTGGAAGTCTCTATCTGCCAGGGCCAAGTGGTCAATGTCTAAATGAGGGGTTGTCATTAGTCTGGCATCTAGAGAGGTTTGGGAAGCCATTTCTATAACAAATTATTGAAATTTGGGTTATATGGTTATGGGAGTGATGCTTTAACAATTCAGTAACCAGGGTAGGGTATCAGCAGTTTGTAGGTGTTATGAAACCAGCTCACAAAAAGATAGAAAAGATAGATCAACGCCTTATAATTTAGCCTCTTAGAGGGGGCAACCTCCTTTACCTTACACAAATGAACAATTCCTCGATGATACAAATGAAAATACCTCCTTTCTATATATAGGAGTCTAAGGGGTCATAATATAATCAGACTTGACATAACAATAATAATGTAAGGGCATAATAATAACAATAGTGGGCTTCTATGGGGCACAATAGTAACAATATGGGCACTACATGGGTACATCAATATAATAAGGGGGTTGTACTAATAACAATAAGGGTTTACACTAGTATTATAGGGACCTGACATGCCCCTCTCCTTCAAAAAGTGTTGTCCTCAACGCTTGAGTAGTTGTTGATGCTTTTGTATAAAATTCTTGTCCTCCCATGTGGAATCTTCAATGGGTAAGTTCTTCCACTTGATGAAATACTCTGAAATTGATTGATGTTGTAGCTGTCGAGTTCTTGTTTCTGTAACTGCTCCGAGTTCCAATATGATTTTTCCTTCCTCTTCAATTTTTGGCAATATTGTTTGAATTGGGACCTTTTGCAACTTTTGAATAAGTGGCCATACTTCTTCGTCCTTCTTCATTCATCCCTTGCTTCGTTTATCCAATCTAGTTGGATAGTAGAAATAGCACAAAACAATGCTTCCACATCATCATCCTTTCTTGAGAGTGCATCTGCAACAAAATTTTTCTTCCCTTTTAAAGATAATAGTTGTTCTAAAAAGTATTTAAGGCTATCATGATCCATTTTTACCTTGAAGTGTCTTCCCATTCGGTAAGGTCGCCATTTCTTAAGTGCATATAGTATTGCCAACATTTCCTTCTCATAAATAGCTTGCTTGAGATGTAGTAGTAAAAATACCCAATCACCTACATGAAAACATTTTTCACTATGATGTTGATCTACCTGTTGTTTCATTCTATTTTGCACCAAAGTGGCGTTATCCTTTAAAAGTTGGAGAACTTGTTGTTGATGCTCGATGTGATCTTTCACTGCTTGAACCTTTTTCTTCTTGATATGTCCTTCTATCTTTAAAGTTTGAGGAGTGGTAATTTCTTCCAATCCTTTACAAGATATGGTCGGATTCATTTCTTGATGCTCAATGTGATATTTCACTTCTTGAACATTTTTCTTCTTGATATGCCCTTCTATCTTGATAGTTTGAGGAGTGGTAATTCTGACCAATGAATTACAAGATATGGTTGGATTCATTTCTTCTTTCTCGATGTGATCTTTCACTTGCACCTTTTTCTTCGTGATATGTCCTTCTATCTTGAGAGTTTGAGAAGTGGTAATTCTTGCCAATTCTTTACAAGATATGGTCTGATTCATTTCTTCTTTCTCTGGGGTTGGGTTCTAGTGCATATCCTCTCCTTTTTATGTTTCTTGATCCTTTTCTTCCTCCTCTTCATACTCTATGTAAAATAATTTCTTCTCAGCACATTTATGACCTTTAGTGCATTTTCTATCACAATTGTAACAAAGCCCCTTTTCTCTTTTTTCTTCCAATTGTTGTGGTGTAACCCTTGTAGGTTGTGGAAGGCTAGGAGAAACAACACTTCCATCTTTATAGTTGTGACGGGTAGACTTCCTTGTTGCCATAATTTTACTTTCCACTATGTAACAATGCCCTTTTACTCTTTCCAATTGTTGTGGTGTTGCTCTAAAGAAGGTGTTGCTCTTTGTATCCTCATAATGTGCTATCATTTCCTCCGTGAAAATTGACCACATAACAAGTTGTTTACGAGAACAAAGCCCTTTATACCATAAAAATTGATCCGGTTCTAAAGATGAAGATGCAATAAATACCTTTTGTAATAGTGGTACGCCATGTAGATCAAAATATTGCTCCATCTAAAGTATCTAATTTACTGGATCCTTGCCTTCAAACTTCCTCATCTTTCTTTTTCTTGATTTTAGGAGCTCGATCTTGAAACAACTGTAACTCTGTTCTTTCAGATCTTTAAGTTCTAAAATTATGACTTACAGTATCCCCCTATGTCCTCTTTCCAATGCCACCAGTCTGATCCAAATTGGATTCTCCAAGGAAGAGTTGTGCCAAATCTCCCATAGTGACCTGATTATAGACTAGTTCAGTAGAGCGAACTTGTATGATGTGCCACATGTCACTATTTCGACCTTTGGCTCTAAAAATATATACAAGAAACTACAGTCCATCCTCTTATTGTACCTTCTTACAAAATTGCAATCCGATGCTTAGAGAGAAAGTTATGATGATTTTCCCCAGGTCACCTATTTGGAATGTAATTGAGGAGTCTGCAAAAAGACCAACTTCCTCAGATCATATCTTTGCAAATATATCGCGAAAAGCTCTGAAATTCAGACCTAAGGTTTAGTGTGATTTCATCTCAAATGGGTTTTTTTTTGCTTCTGAAACGTCGTAGAAGAAAAGTTATAGTGAAAATGCCACGATGACCTATTTGGAGCAGCGAAACCCTAGAATCCAAAGCTCTGATACCAAATTTTATGAAACCAGCTCAAAAAAAGATAGAAAAGATAGATCAACGCCTTATAATTCAGCCTCTTCAAGGGGGAAACCTCCTTTACATTACACAAATGAACAATTCTTCGACGATACAAATGAAAATACCTCCTTTCTATATATAGGAGTCTAAGGGGTCATAATATAATCAGAGCCGACATAACAATAATAATATAAGGGCACAATAATAACAATAGTGGGCTTCTATGGGGCACAATAGTAACAATATGGGCACTACATGGGTACATCAATATAATAAGGGGGTTGTACTAATAACAATAAGGGTTTACACTAGTAGTATAGGGGCCTAACAACAGGTAGGGGTTTTGGTATTTTAGGAATACAAAACTCTTAATTTCAAGGGAAATTAAGTAAATTAATTCAATTATTTTGTGAATTTAGTGTACTTTTTAAATGAGAGGGAAATTATTGGTTTTCTGCTTAAATACCTGGAATTTTACAGTTGGGGTTGCAAACTAGTTTAAAATTGAGGACTGCAGAGGCTTCTGCGGCTTTGAGGTGTGCAGTGATGGCGTTTTGGAGGGTTCTAGTAGTTGGTAGCTAGTCGCCAGAGCTTTGAGAGTGCTAGTGTACTTCAGAGGCTTCAACAGTGCAAACAGGTGAATAAGGTCAAAAATGGGGTCTGAGGGGTTTTAACTGCGAATGGTTGAAATTGGCGGGTAAATATTATGAACAGTGGATGGTTTTCACGTTTGGTGGGGAGGTGGTTTTGGAAGCCATCACATCGCTTTTGGTAGGCGAGTAGTATTTCCCTAAGGGGACACGATCTATGTTGGAGGCTAACATGTAGCAAAATGGGCCCGCGAAAAACCGCCCATATCACATGCTCTCAGGCTGATAAAGGTCAGGCATTGAGCGAGCATGATATGGGTGAGGCCATTAGATCTAGGGGTGGATGATCCAACAACCGTCGCGTGGCAAAGTTGCATGGTTGGGGGATGGGGCAGAGATCAACGGGACCCATGGGATTAATTACAGTTAAGCGTAATTAACCCATGATTAACTGTTGGTTTATGAGAAGGTGACGAAGTTAGTGAGGCAGGAGGGTAATTTGTCAAGGGGAAAAATGATTTCTCAATGGGGTAAAAAGGGTTTCACACTTAGGGGAATGAATTTGGAAAGTAAGTGACCAGGGAATGTGTGAAACCAAGGGGTAGGAGTGAAAATGAAGGGAAAAGGGGTTTTGATAAGCCATGAATGGGAAAAAGGAAAATTAAGTATATAGTGGAGGGTGAAATGCAATGAAAGGGAAGTTAGGAAAATCAGCTTATGAACATTCTTTTTACTTTGTTAACTGCTCCTACACACTAAAACGCATGATTAAACATGATATATGTGCTTATGCCTCAAATAGCTTGTATTTCTGCAACCTTTCTTCTACTTACCCTAACATTTTTTCTTCACTTTGTTGGGTTCACTTAAGTTAGAAAACCATTTCCTTTCCTTTTTCTTTTATGAAACAAGCTATCTACTTCTAACCTTATATCTTCCAAGGGCTGAGATTAAACTGATGAGCTCCTTTTATTTCTCTACCTATCTACTAATCTTCCAAGATTAAACTGTTTTGTCAGATTTTTATTCTCTAACTATAAAATTGAAATTCAAAGCATGAAATAATGAAGATTAAGCAGTTTGACTATCATGGGTTGTGGCATGTATGACAAGCTGCACACAACCATTATTTAAGATAGTAAAGTAAAGAGTAGTGGCACTTGGACTTGCACACTTTCATGATCTATTTTTTGTTTAGGGTTCATTTTTTTTTTTAATCTTTTCTTATTTTTCTTGTCCTTTGATATTTATTTTAGGACATACCCTCTTTACATTTTTTAATTTTAATATGGAAAACATTTGTAGAAAGCAAAGGTATGTACAATATTACAAGAGTTAACCTCAGCCAATTCAAAATTATGAATCCTATCACTATAGGACTCTAACAGTGGCTCCACATGGGGATGGCATTTGTTGGTGAAATGTCAAGAACTCTAAATACCAGTAGCCCTTGAATTGTGACTGTAGTTACCTTGTAAACTGTCCTTCTGTGATTCTGCTTTATTGATACTTATGACAATGAATCCTTCAAAGTTCTGGGCCTCTCTTCGGGCTTCAACTTAAAAGGATTACCATCCAATATTCCAATCTACACTTTGCAATGTTATGTACAATGATGCAAAGTAAAGTGAACTATTGTGAGTCAGTGGAAAAATAATTCTTCAACATCCTACAGTTAACAGGTCCTCTTGGTAGATCTGATCCATCTATGTTTCTCAAGAAAAAGGCATTGTTGCCTCTATAGCCATAAATGACATAAGGCCCTTTCCACAAAAAATCAAATTTTACATGCTTTCCTTTGTCTTATCTCCTTGAATCCCACTTAAGGACTTTATCTCCTAAGTAAAAATCATCTGCTTTGGTCTTTTTATCAAATACTTTCTTGATTTTTTCTTGGATTACCTGTGATTTTACATATACTTCCTCTCTAGTTTGTTGCAGGTGTATGGTTTGATTTATTCTTCTCTGAATATCATTTAGTTCCACTTGTAATTCCTAGATGATCTTCATCACTGGCACTCCCAAGGATGATGGAAAAACAACATCCATCCCATATACTAGTTGATAAGGTGATGTTCCAATGGACTTCTTAGCAGTCAGTCTATTTGCCCATAAGGCATTGACTAACTTCTTGTTCCATGTCTTTTTGTTATCTCCCAACAATTTTTTAATGATATTGACCAGGCTTTTGTTAGATGACTCTACTAGTCCATTACCTTGAGGGTAATAGGTTGTGGAATGGCCAAGGGTGATGTGGTACTTGTTACAAAAATCTATCATTCTTTTGGATTTAAAGGCAGTTGGATTATCAGTAATGAGATTTTGGGGACATCTAAATCTTGAAAGGATATTACTCTCTAGGAAGGAGATTATGCCTAGAAGGTATGGCCTTTATCCATTTGGTAAAATAGTTTGTGGCTGTCAGAATCCACTTATGCTGAGCTGAGGAGGATGGGTGTATTTCTCCAATGAAGTCTAACCCCCATTGTTGAAATGGCATTTCAGTGGAAATTGGTTTAAGAGGCAAGGGTAAAAGTTTCCTATTTCCCTCAAATATCTCACATTTATGTCAGGAGGCCATATGTTTCTTAACATCTACGAACAAAGTGGGGTATTAGAAACCATCCCTCAGGATTTTGTCAGCAATAGTCTTCCAGTACAAGTGTCCTCCACAATCCCCTGCATGAAACTCTTGCATGATTTTATCAACTTCATTTTTCAACAAATAATTCAAAAGAATACCACTATTGTATTTCCAAAATATATGCATTATCTATAATACAATACTTCAATGACTTCATATTTAAAAATCTAGCTTTAGTTCTTGACAAACCAGGAGGAGCTTGTGAATTTTGTAATACAAATATAATATCTGCATACCAGGGTGAATCAGTAAAAGGTTCACTGATCGGTGGAGTCGCCATCTCTTCCTGATCCTCAAGGGCACTAATGAATTTTATGTCAAGGGCTTGACAGTTCGATTTAACCATGAGTTTGGCTAAACCTTGGCCTTTTATAAGCTTATTTGGATTTATATCTATGTCATATTCCAATATTGTGGCAATCCACTTGCCTCTTTTCCCTTCAGGCCCATTTTGTGTCAAAATGTCCTTAACTATAGAATTTGGAACATAAGACATAATGTGAGAATACAAAATGTATACTCTGAAGTCTTTGATAGCCTTTACTAAAGCTAATGCTTGCTTTTCCATGATATTGTATTTGAGTGTGTCATCTCTTAAGGATTCACTAAAAAATGAAATTGGTTGTTCATAACCTTGGTTGTTCTTTTGCAGCAAGATTGTTGCAATGGTGTGTTCTGAAGCAAAATAAAAAATTATAAAATCCTTGTTAAAATCAATACTTAATAGGACTGGAGTCTTGGTTAAGGCTTCCTTGATGGCTTCAAAGGATTGTTTGGCCTCCATTATCCATTTAAGTGCTGATTCCTTTCTTAGCATGTTATTTCACTCTCTAATCAGTTCTGCTATATTTGAAATGAATCTTCTATGAAAGTTTATCTTGCCTAGAAATGACTGTAACTCTCTAATGTTTCTAGGATGGATAATGGTCAAAATTGCCTCTATTCTAGCAGGATCTATTCTAATCCCATCTTTAGATATGATATGTCCCAACAGTTTTCCCTCTTCCAGACCAAAGAGTGTATTTTTGGGATTTAAAGAAATCCCAAATTTTCTACAATTGATAAATACTCTTCTCAAGTGGTCTAAGTGTTCATTGTCAGATTTAGAGAAGACTGTGATGTCATCCTGGTACAATACTAAGAAATCATGGATCTCCTTGGAACAAGCTATATCCATAGCTCTTTGAAATGTGGCACTTGCATTCATTAATCCAAAAGGCATCTTCAAATACATGAAGGTACCCCATGGCGTAGTAAATACAGTTTTGGCTTGGTCCTCAAGCTGAACTAAGATCTGGTTATACCTAGAGAATCCATTTAACAGTGAAATCCTAGATGAGCCTATTGCCCTCTGTAGTATATGGTACACCCTTGGTAGAGGATCGTTATCTTTTAGTGATACCTTGTTTAAATTTCTGAAATCTACACAAAGTCTAATTTCACCAGTCTTTTTCCTAGTTGTGACTAAGTTTGAAATCCAGTCTGAGTATCTAGTGGGGGCTATTATTTGGGCATCAAACATTCTTTTGAATTCCTTCTCAATAGAGGGCATAAGAAATGTGTTTATTCTCCTAAGTTTTTGTTTAAAAGGTTTATGATCTTCTTTTAGAGGTATTTTGTGTTGGATTATGCTGGTGTCATAAGATTTTAAGTCTTCATAAATCCATGCAAATACATCCCAAAACTCTTTAAACAGATTGATATATTTAACCTTTTCCTCTGGAGGTAAGGCTTTTGATATTTTGATGAGTTTTGGTTTATCCTCAGTTCCTATGTTAACCTCTTCTATGTCAGCTCTCAGAGGTTCCATTTTGGGTTTCCTAGCTACACCATTAGAGTCAAACAAATCTTCTAAAGGTACTAATCCTTTAGGAAAAAAATAATTTTTCAAATTAAGGATTTGAGGATCATCATTCATTATTTCTTCAATCTTTACATTCTCTAAACTATCTATTTATACTCTAGTAAATTTAGTTGGTTTAGCTACGTCTAAAATATTTACATATATGCTACTTTCTATATTACTATCTATTGTACAGTTAGTATTTATCTTGCAATTCTGAAACTCACCTTCATTGTTCATGAAATCGTAGATCTGAGAATCCTGGGAGAAAATCTGTCAATACTTCAGGTTGTCTGGTATAACAAGCCTATGTCTGACTTCTGCAGTGTACTGATGGTTGGGTTGAAATGGAAATTTACAAGTACTAGCAAAAGTGGCCAAACTGTGGGCCTGCATGTTTTGCTTTCTAGGAATGGCAACAAAGTTTGATTCCAGGAGGTCTTTGATTAATTTTAGAACAATATCCCTCTATTGGCCAAGCCTAGGGTTGTTGACAGATTATTCACCACTGATCTGTTTAATAATCATCTCTGAGTCTCCCATGATGGGAACTCTTTTGGATCCCAGTTTCCTAACCAATTGTAACCCTAGAATTAGGGCTTCATATTCAGCCATGTTATTGGTACATTTGAAGTTCAATCTGAAATCATGTCCCATAGCATGATTATTCTCCATATTATGGATCCACACTCTTGCACCATCCCCTAACCTATTGACAGACCCATCAAAGTCTAGATGCCATAGTGATTCATGGAATATGTTCTCACTGTCAGCTATTATGTATTTCAGGTCTTTGGCTGTGATTTCCTTTTTATCGTTTTATGCATTGTATAAGATGAAAGATTCCATATCTGTATGCATGGAGTATATGGCAATGTTTTGTGGTTTTTCCTCACTACTGACCATGTATTTCATCAAGGTTTCCCTATATAATCTTCTCGGTTGGCCAAAAACAGATATGGTGGCATAAGATATATCCAACTGCAAGGATCCCTGCAGTTTTGCTCCCCATGAGCGAGATAGCAGCATTCAATATTTCAGTGGGATGTCTGCAACTACAATGTCCATTAAAATGCTCTTTGAAAGGCACTGGACAAGACTTACACATAATTCCTTGATCAGACCAAGGAATTTAACCTAGTTGGAGTCAAAAGAAAACAAATCCCTATAAGGCCTGGTAATGTCTAGGTTCAGTCCTTCCATTATTGCCTTTGGCATCAAATTGTGGGATGCCCCTGAGTCCAACATAACATTATGCAAAACTTTGTCATGAATGTTTAGGCTAATGTGAAAAGGAGGAACTCCCCCTTGTTGGTGAATACCATTGGCCTCAGGGCCAAACAATAATTCAGGCTAGTCCATCATTCAAACTAATAGAATCCTCTCCCTCTCCTATGTTTAAAGTTTCAGTTATCTGTGACCTATAAGATTCATTCTTTACTAGTTCGGTCAAAGGAACTAATATCTTTAATTTTTCTATTTCAGTTTTGATGTTGAAAGGGCACTGAGATTTGTTTGTTTGATCAAATCTTCTTTAATATGTGTAGTTTGTAAGTCCTTATTCTGTTTCTCAGTATTAGGCATTTTAGTCCGTGTTTCTACTGTTTTCCTCGATTTCTCTTATTTTGATTGTTTTTAATAATTGTATCTGTTTGGGTTTCAGTAGAGGTTATATCTAGAATTTTAGGGGTAGAATTCTTTGGTGTTTCCCTAGGGAGGATTTGTAATTCTTTGTTAACTTGAGCTTCTTTTATTATCTTAGTCTGGGTTTGGATGGATATTTTAATGGGAGTATTGTTATTCTTTTTACTTCTCAAGGTATATTGTTTGTGTACCTCATATATAGTTGACTCATATCCCTGTTTAAAATCAAGGATTCACCAGATTCTAACTGAAATTGATGCAGCATATATAAATCCTGTTCTTATTGAGTAAGAAAAACAATGTCTTCCTCTTTGGTTTCTAGTAAGTTAATCTGGGTATCATCCTCTCCTTCTTGACTCTGTGAATCCTCAACATAATTCTCTTGGAAGACGGGCCTAATATGTTGATCTGTTGTAGCGTTCTTTCCAGCATTAGGGCTCTTCCTAAAATTGGGGTTTCTTATTGGGGGTTCTTGTTGTTGATTCTCCCATTGATTTTTCCTCTCCATGTTTTCTAACCTATCCATGATTCTTTCTAAACTCTTAGTTAAAATATCTACTTTTCCATATGAAGCGGAAGCTTCCTCTTTAAATACAACTTTCTTTTCATTCCTCATTCATGCTTTCTTAGCTAATAGGTTGGCCTCTACACTAATAGAATTGCTCTACATTTGTTCAAGTGTTTCAGGGTTTCCTTCCCTTAGATGGTATGACATGTCAGCGTTAAAACCATCAGGGAAATTAATTAATGCTAGGTCCGGTGGAGGCTTAATGTTGGTTGGAATTGCATTGTAGATACTATTAAGCCTAGCGCAATAGTCCTGAACTGAATCATTAGGAGCTCTTCTAATGTTTTCATATTCAGAAAGTATTTGCAATCGGTTTTTCTTTCTCTCCCATCTATCAATGAATAACCTATGAAAAATTCCTAAGTCTACAATATGGTTGGCTAGAAAGGCTTTAAACCATTTCTTGACATCCCCAATTAAAGTTTGGGCAAACAATCTCATATGGACATCTGCTTCATCTATCTCATGCAACTGAAAAAAGTCAGACGTATTGTTTACATGCTATTGGGCAGTGTAATGACCAGTAGCATCAAACAAGAAGATCTTACTCTGATAATCTATAGGCATGACATGGAGTTGTGCAAGTAAAACAAGAGGAGCATATCGGTTTGCCATTGCTGTGATTCTGGCTTGACTAGGGGGTAGAGTTGTGGTGTTGGAGGAAGGACTTGAAACTAATGGAGGTGAACTAGATGATGATGAAGATGGTTGATTAATAACTGGTTTAGGTGATTGGATTGTGGTAGATACAATTGGTGAAGTTGTGGTAAAAGAAGGGGTATTTACAATGAATGAAGTTTGTGCATAAAATTTAGGGGCAGCAGTAGTAAGGGAAACTACTTCAACAGATTGTTGAATGTAAGAATCACCTATATTACTTATCAATTTAGAGGCCCAAGCTTCTATCTTGTCAAAAGTCTCAACGACAAATTTATCTAAATCTGAATGAATAATCCTTTTTGATTCAATGAGTTGAACAAACTCAGGGTCTAAGACTGTTTCATGGATTGCATTTTCAGATTTACTTCTGAATAATGAGAAGTCAAATGACAAATCAAAAGGGATGTCCTCTAAAGTTGACAATTCCTCGGGGAGTGAATTGGCTCTAAATAACGTGCAACTACTGTCTTGAGTTTCTGTTGTTTTGGGTTGTCTTAAAATTCTCTCTGGGTCACCAACTATAGTTGCAGGGTTTGGATTTGGATTTTCCCTAGTATAGTGAAGCTTATTGGGAGCCAGAATTTTAAGTTTTCAAACTGTTTTTATGAAAATTTTGAAAATTTTACTTCAGAAAATGACCTTAAGGGGTTTAGGATCGAATTTAAGGATTCCTTAAAGTTTTATGAGACTGAGGATCGAAGTCCCCAGTATGGTCACCAAAAATGTTATCACTATGATATTTCTTTTGAAGTTTGAAGGAAGAAAAACCAAAGGTAACCACAAACCACTTTTAGAGATCAAGACATAGCCTTCCTCATGCTCAGGGAGGGCTCTCTCTTTATAATTTGATTTTGTTTTAGTTAAGATGATTTTAGGCTAGTTATTGCTTACACTTGGGTTTTGTTTTGAAAATTTGGTGTTGGGATCACTTTACTTAGATGGACATAGGTTTGGCTTATACCATTGGGCTATGGAGTCATATATCTGACGAAGAAGACTGGATTCAGTTCTAAATACAGTGTCTATAGAACAAGATAGATGAGTTACTATAGATCTCAGAGGCTAAATGGTGAATGGCTTCAAATTGGATCCAGTGAGCAATTAAGGGTTCCCTAGGCCGGACTTTGGAAGGAATGAAATAAGTCAACTAGGATAGGAGAGTAATTAAGGGTTATCAAATCCAGGTGTCAGAGGAAAACAAGTTAATGACTAACTGTGCAAAATAGTGTAATTAAACAAATTCTAAGTGATATTTCCAGTTAATTCATTTAGATTTTAGAACACATTTAAGATTACGAAAACACATAAGAAAGGTAACAAAATCACACAAAGAAAGTACTTCACTGCAAATGGATAATCTCATGAATCCTATAGCGAAATGCTTTTATTACATTCTCTAGTTTGTTGACTTGAAAATGGTACAATCACCCTTAGGTTTAAGATCAAAATAAATCTACAAATGTAAAATAATCCACCATAATACTTCGAATTTCGAAGTATTTATATGAAAGGAATTACAAAATATCTAAAAACTGCTTTTAGAACTAATCTAGGAAAAAATGAATATCTTCTTGCAAGAAGATAGAGACAGCTATTGAACTGCTGCTTGATGTCCCTATTATTAAGGTTTTGCTGGCCTTTTCTCTTTGATCTTTTACCCTTTATGTTGCTTGGTTGTTTGGTCTTTGCATTGGATTTCATGTTTTACTTTGACCTTTCACCTGATACTCTTTCATCTGATACACTTTAATCCTGCTGACCTGTCAATATCCTTTTACCTGTTGTTTCACTTTTTACTAGAGATTTATAATTTATTGCTCTTTTACTACAGTAAATCATTGAGTTTTTTCCATCTTTCTTTATCTGGTAATTGGATATTGATCATTTTTCTGTATATCTCATCTACCTCTATATATTTGGCAAAAGTGGGCTTATTAATAAATAGGTGTTTCACCTCATGCTGGAGGTAAAACAAGTTTTCAAAAGTTTGGTACAAGACTTTGCGTGTTGGCATACCCTTCATAGATGAAGTGATCACTTGTTCTTTGGCCAATTCCCCAATATGCTTGTTGTAATCAGCATGTGTCCTTAACTTGTCATTTATAACTAAGGGATTGGGTAATCCTTTTTCCTTCAATAGTTCAAACTTAGCCATGAACTTGTTAACGACTAACTACATGTTCTGACACTTATCTTCTAGATTCAACATCAAATTCCTCTTGGTCAGGATTCTCCTAACTTCCAAAATTGTACTTGTCCTATCAGGTATCTCAAGCTCTTGCAGTTCATATTTATTCTTAGAGTTAAGGAAGTGGATGATTCTTGTTGCTTCCTCTGGCATATCTCCAAGTTCTGTTTTAACCCCTTGAATGGCTTTTGTTGCCTGCTTAATCAAATCAATCCGCTCAAAAATGACCTGGATAGATGGCAAAATATCATTGACAAAGCCAATGATATTGGCCCACAGTTGCTCTTTAGCCTTTCCTATTGCTCCAGTCAAGGTCAGTTCTTTTTCCAGGTTCTTTATCCTCTCATTCATCCTTGTAGCCTTTTGTTGTTCTTCCTTATGCATGATATGGGCAAGTTTGCAATCTGTCTCAAGGCTGCTGACTTTCTCTTTCAATTTTTTCATCTCATTGGTCTGGATGGACATTTCTTCCATTTATTTGACCAGCCTGTTTGCTTCTTCACTTGTGGAGACAACTACTGTTGATCTTGTTGCTGATGTAGTCTATGCAGTTGTTGGTAGTGCAGTGGCCATTTGAGCAGTGGGAGCTAATGGTGCTGCCAAACTAGATGGTACAACTATGGTTATTGTTGGAATGACAGTTGCAGGATCATTATCAATTCTAGCTTGTTTGAACTGGATCAAGGTATCCAACTCCTTCTACATCTCCTTTAATTGATCATTGAGTTGCAGCACCAAGTCCATCATCTCCTCATGATTGGTCTAGATTTCAAGGACTTCTTTTGTTTCTGGGTGCTGCAAGTGAGGCAACTTGAGTTGTTTCTTGAGGGTTGCTATGTCCTCATTCTTCTTCTTGATTAACTGTTTAGCAACCATGATGTCCTTTAGGTCATGGCCGAGTTCAATAACCAGGTCTTCCAAGGACTTTATCCTGGTGTCTTTGGTGCTGGAGGAGGCCTTTTCCAGTTTGTATTGGGCTATCACATTTTCCAATGAATCTTTCAGTTTGAATGCTACCATGGCCTTTGCTATGAGCGTGGAGTAGATCATTTCTCTAGCCTACTTGTGAAATTTTCTCTGATCAATGGGATGAACATCCCTGGCCAAGACCTCAAAATTAGTTTTCTTGTAGTCTGCTGAGGTTTTGGGCTGTAGGAATGAGACATGAATTTTTCCTTCTTTGATGTCAAAGGATGACATTAATCTGTTCTAGTTTGGTGGTGTCATCTTTAGGTACTTGGTATATGTGTCTTCCTTCAGCTTTTCATTCCTCATTTTTATCTCCTTAAATCTTTCTTTGATATCTGTTTCCTTGTCAGCTGGCCTGACAAAGGAAGACACCTCCACACTCTTCTGTCTCTATATGATTTGTGTGTTGGAAGTAGATGGCTGTTGTGTTTCTGCTGATGCAACTATCTCTATTGTCTGTTTACTTCTTTGCCCCATTGCCTCAGTGTCAATCATTTCTTCTGATGCAATGTTTTCCTCCTATTCAAATAGCGGATTCAATCTAGGCCTTTTGTTTAGCTTGAACTAATCATCAGTGGTCACCATGGCGAAACTTAATGCTTCTTCCATATTTCTTTTAGGATTCTTCTCCTCATTAACAAGGGTCTGAATGACAGGAGGGATGTTCATTGGCTCTCCCAACGCTGGAACATGTAGGAAATATCTCTTGTCAAATTGTTTCTCTAAATCAATCATGGTGTTCTCCACATCCACAACTATGCTCTCCATGTCAATAAATGTATTCTCTACCCATTCTAACTGATTAGAATATTGTTCAATGTTAGGTCTTTGGTAGTGGACGTAAGATCCCAGCTTAACCTTTTGTCTAAGCTTGTTTATAACCCCATGAGGGTCATAATTCCAGATGAAACTATTCCCGAATTTCATTTCCTATAGCATCTTATCAGCCTCATGCCCAACCTCTTTGGTGTTGCAGATGAATGGGCCCATTTGGTTTTCATCTTAAACTGCGTCTTCTTCCTTGCAGCTAGGAAGTTGACCTCATCTGCACTTATGATTTTCCTAAAGTATTCAAGGGCAAATATCCTCATTGGGAGGTATTTAGGAAATTTGTAGGGGGCTAGCTCACAACCATAGATCCTGATTTCAGTGTGATTCTGGTAGAGGTATCAGTGTCCCACCTTGTTATTCTTGGCCAATTGCAGTACTCTTTTAATTTCTAGGCTGATTCTAGGCTGAATCTTAGAAGTCAATATGTTCATGATTGGGTATACAAAAGAGTCCAAAAGATGACTGATCTTTCCTTTCCTTTGGTGTCTAATTTCTTAATCTTCAAAGGGAATTTATCTGTCTGATAATAGAGGAACGTATGAAACAACACTGAAGAGTATTGAAAAACTCTTTTAGTGGGAAGTCTAGTGAGTTGTTCATGCATTCCATCTGTAATGAACTGGGCATAATCATACAAAATGGCAGGAGGCTTGCCTGGAGCGAAAATGGACATGAAGGCCATGATGACCTCATCCACAAACTCATCTGATGTGCATCCTAGGATGCATGAATTCATGGTGATTATTCTCCTGCCAGTCTCTAAAAAATAGTGGCAACATAAGGTGGAATGTCTGTAGGAGTATGTGTCTCCTCAATGATGAAATTCTAGAATATTTGTTTGATTTTAACTGGGTCCAGTGTGATGTATAGGTCCAACAGGTGTCCAATGGACAAAGGAGTCAGATTAGGACTGGGTTGGGTTTGTAACATCTGGTTGACGGATTTAGTAGTAATGGTGAATAATATCTCATGGTTTCGTGCCTTAATAGCCCTATGGCTTGGAACATAACATGCATGACAAAAATGTACTATGTCTGGGAATGGATGGACTTCTAGGAATGTATACTTGGGCAGATTGGATTCCCAAAGGTTTATATCATCAACATGGTTAAGGAACCTATCCTTGGCCCAGTAGTGGATTCTCAGAAGGTGGCGTGGGGTGGTTGTATCTTTGATTTGGAAGTCTCTGTCTACCAGGGCCAGGTGGTCAATGTCTAAATGAGGGGTTGTCACTGGTCTGACATCTAGAGAGGTCTGGGCAGCCATTTCTGTAATAAACTGTTGAAATTTGGGTTATATGGCTATGGGAGTGAGGTTTTAACAATTCAGTAACCAGGGTAGGGTATCAACAGTTTGCAGGTAGGGGTTTTGGTATTTTAGGAATGGAAAACTCTCAATTTAAAGGGAAATTAAGTAAATTCATTCAATTATTTCATGAATTTAGTGTAATTTTTAAATGAGAGGGCAATTCTTGGTTTTTTGCTTAAATACCTGGAATTTTACAATCGGGGTTGCAAACTGGTTTAAAATTGAGGTTTGTTGAGGCTTTTGCAGCTTTGAGGTGTGAAGTGATGGCATTTTGGAAGGTTTTGGCAGTTGGTATCTGGTCGCAAGATCTCTGAGGGTGCTGGTGTGCTTCGGAGCCTTCAGCAATGCAAACGGGTGAAAAAGGTCAAAAATGGGGTATGAGGGGTTTTGACTGCACATGGTTGAAATTGGCAGGTAAATATTATGAGCAGTGGACGGTTTTAGCGTTGGGCAGGGAAGTGGTTTTGGAGGCCATTGCATCGCTTTGGGTAGGCGGGTAGTGTTTCCCTGAGGGAACGCGATCTATGTTGGAGGCTGACACGCAGCAAAATGGGCCCAAGCAAAACTACTCATATCACGTGCTCTCAGGCATTGAGCAGGCGTGATATGGGCGAGGGTTGTTATATCTAGAGGTGGATGATCCAACGATCGTCGCATGGCAAAGTTGCATGTTTGGGTGATGGGGCGAAGATTAGTGGGACCCATGGTATTAATTACAGTTAAGCATAATTAACCCATGATTAACTGCTAGTTTATGAAAGGGCGACGAAGTTAGTGAGGTGGGAGGGTAATTTATCAAGGGGAAAATGATTTTTCAAAGGGGGGTAAAGGGTTTCACACTTAGGGGAATAAATTTTAAAAGTAAGTGGCTAGGGAATGTGTGAAACCAAGGGGTAGGAGTGAAAATGGGTTTTGATAAGCTATGAATGGGAAAAAAGGAAATTAGTAAGTATATAGTGGGGGGTGAATTGCAATGAAGGGGAAGTTAGGCAAATCAGTTTATGAACATGTTTTTCACTTTGATAACTGCTCCTATACAATGAAACACATGATAAAACATGATAGATGTGCTTATTCCTAAAATAGATTGTATTTCTACAACCTTTCTTCTACTTACGCTTTTACTTACCCTAACATTTTTTCTTCAATTTGTTGGGTGCATTTAAGCTAGCGAACCCTTTCCTGTCCTTTTTCTTTTATAAAACAAACTATCTACTTCTAACCTTATATCTTCCAAGGGCTTAGATTAAATTGATGAGCTCCTTTTATTTCTCTACCTATCTACTAATCTGCCAAGATTAAACTGTTTGGTCAGATTTTTATTCTCTAACTATAAACTTGAAAGTCAAAGCATGAAATAGTCAAGATTAAGCAATTTGACTATCATGGGTTATGGCATGTATGACAAGCTGCACACAACCATTATTTAAGACAGTAAAGTAAAGAGTAGTGGCACTTGGACTTGCACACCTTCATTATCTATTTTTTGTTTGGGGTTCATATATATATTTTTTATTTTTTTATTTTTTCTTATTTACCTTGTCCTTTGATATTTCTTTTAGGACATACCCTCTTTACATTTTTTAATTTTAATATGGAAAACATTTGTAGAAAGCAAAGGTATGTACAATATTACAAGAGTTAACCTCATCCAATTCAAAATTATAAATCCTATCACTATAGGACTCTAACACTTACTAGTCACTATGGGTGATTCTTCAACATTTCAGTTTTAGCCTTTTGACGTTAGAAAGAGAGTCAGCACTTCAGTTTTAGCCTTTTGACATTGGAAAGAGAGTCAATGATTTGGTTGTATTGATATTTGTGCTAGAAAACTCGATAATTGATCGAATGATATTTGTTGTTTTACAAAATTGATAATAGAACAAAATTGTTTCACAGAGACTGGAAATTCCACTATAGTAAAAATATATATTCATGCAATCTATTATTATATTATGTAATAATTTAATGCCAAAGAATGACGTCATGGTGATGCAATATTCATCTCCTATAGAAAAGGACATGTGATTATTAGAGTCTGCCATATGATCCTTGCCTGTACTTTATGTTTGCTTAGAACTTGAGCTCCTTGCCTGTAGTTCGTTTAGAACTTGAGAGAACCTTCATTATATTTTAATGTTCATTTTAATGTTTAAATCAATAAAAGCTGTTAATAACATTTTGATTATAAAAATTTTTAATGATAACATGTCAAATCAAATATTCACATCTCATGAGATTTGATTAAAATTTGTTCATAAATATTGGCATTGATATGTGTACTATGATGACACTTGGTGGTATATAATTTATTTTTTATATTTGATTGATTTATTTATTTTACAAATACTATTTATAACCTCATAAAATTAGTCACTTTGCTATATGAACCAATAGAAAATAGAAATTTAAATTTAAAATTTTTCAAATCTATTTTTAATTTTCAAAATATTAAGTTTAATATTTAACTTTTTTAAAACTTTAATAGACTTTATCAAATCTATTTAAAAATTTCAAAACTAATTGAAAGTCAATTGTTTTTTACTAAAATAAAAAAACCTTAAGGCAAATATAAAAATATATATATAACATGTAATTATATTTATTATACATACCAAAGATATTTATTATCAAAATTTTAATAAAATACAAAAGAAACATATATCTATATCAAAATATGAAATTTATATAAATATTGATAGTATTATTAAGAGCTAGCATAGATTCTTTTTAACTTTGGATTTCAAATTTTGTACTTATTGAGAGATATGATTCCTTTGGATGTTTGGTAGATCCAAAATTAAAATAAATCTATGATGGTATATACTATTGCTAAGCATGAATATAATATACAAACTCGAATACAATATACAAACTCTCCAAGAGGAAGAAAAAATTGAAATTAAGTGGGATTCCAATAGCCTACATTTAATTAACTAAAAAAATATTTTCCTTATTCAACAAGGGAGTCAAAATTAGTCTAGGAGACTACAATTAGTTGACAAGTGAGTCAAAATTAGACATAGAGACCCAAATTTACCAAAATATCCAATAATTGAGTGGGATGAAAACTAGTGGAATTAGCAATCATTGAAAAAACAATATACCAATTAAACTCCAAAATAAAATTAGATGTTAATTAACAAGACGTGAAAAGATAAACATAATGGTTACCTAATTATTGTGCATTCACAATATGAAGGACTATGCAGGAGGGAATGTAGATTAACAGATTGGAATCAACCATGTCACTCTCCAACTAACGACGACACCCACGCTTAAAAAAAACCTTGTTGAAAAATTAAAAACCTAAAAATAGCAAATGTACTACGTACTACAAAGAGTGAAACAAAATTCTTAATAGAATAAACTTGAGTGAAACAAAATTCTTAATAAAATAAACTTGTGAATTTGAGATGACACTAAATATAAAATTTTTCTATACAATTAAATATTGATAACTAAATCTATCACCCGGGAACTCATAATTAAGGACAACTGAAATCTATCACCCGGGAATTCATATTTAAGGACAAGGTGAAATCAAATAGATTTTTTTGTGAATTAGTAAATTTGAAATCGTACCAGAAATAAAAATCTGTTTTCAATGCAACTCAACATTGATAGCTAAGATCATAGTTAAAGGTAAGGTGAAAGCATGGCACGTTGACATGTTATGGTTTATTTTGTTTCAATAACCACATTCAACATCCTTGCAGCTTGATCACTCGGAAGCATGGTAAATCATAGGGGAAAAGCGGACACGAACCCCTGCATCAACTTAAAATGTTGCCCAATAGTTTTCTATTGTAAAGAGTTATGAACGAGTAAAAATCCTTGCGCCATGATTTACATATCCTATCTAACACAATAATAGACTACATGTGCGTTCAAGATGAAAAAGCATATTGGAACCGTGATTTAATTCTTAAAATGCACAGAGCATTTACACAATCACGGACTATATCACTCCAATTATTTTATTTTGTTTTTAATTATATATATTAGAATTTTGGGTCCACACGATAAATGAAAGACGATACAAATGGATCTATCTACTTATATCTGAATGGACTTTAGGAAGTTATTCTGGACGTTATTTAATGATTACATTTCTAAGTGTGATACTGCCTAACACCTATCGCTGCCACGCCTAACACCTACAGCTGCCACGTTATTAATGTTAAGAAATAACATGGTTATCATATGCCAACTTATGGAAGAGGCCATTTTTATGTTAAGAAAATAAAAATAAGTGCAATGATGTAGACGGAGATTTTATGTAAAGGTCAGATGCAAATCAAAATGGTGCACATTTCAATTTGAAATCGTGCACAACTTGTTAAATTTATCTTATTTTCAAAGTTAGAGATATGAAATCGGATTTTATTGGTGAGTACAGCATCGATTTTCAATCGATGTTATAGGTGCATCATTGCGATCGTTGGAAAGCTTCCAGAGAGGCTCTGCCGTCAACGCAAGAAGCTTCGGCCAACGAACGTGCGCACAAGAAACGTTTCTCTCGCTTTCTTTTCTGTTGATGAATTGAACGAAAGATAGTTGCCAACTCTTTAAATTCATTGCACAACGCATCACGGGCCACAATGAGCGTCCTGAAAATCTGAAAATCACAACCCAAGCTGAGATTCTCTCATAATTTTCTGATTTGCGTGCTCTGCAAGTACGTTTCTGCTATTAAGACTAGCTTTAAGTCGCCTTGTTTTACAGTTTGCACAGAAGTTGTCTTTAGGGTTTGGCTAAGGTTGATGTTGTTTTCTCCTGGAAGGGTTTGGTAATGGCGATTCTGAAAATGGTAGCAGCGGGCAAAGGGCAGTGGATGGAAATCCCTCCTTTCCGGAAGGAATGTGTGGTGAAATGGCGCCCTCCCGCTAAAAGGCTGCTCATCGCAGAGGAGCGGAGACTCAGCAATGGCGAGCTCGTGGATGGCCTTCACCCTTCTCTTCCTGCGGTCCCTAACATCGAAGCCAATGGCAATGATTGAAGATTTTCGTCAGCAGAAAGCTGAATATTTTTTTGTACACCAGGGAAAATCTTCTTGGGTTATTGCATGTAAAAGAGTTGTTATGAGAATCGATACGTAATCTGCAATTATCCAAATTTTGTATCATATTTAGTCTTGTTGTAAAATTCCAATTGAAAATTTACAGATGATTTTCGGATTTGCCTATGGATCATTTTCGATTGCTCAGTCACAATTTTGGATTGAAATATTGTTTGAGATGTGACACTGCGAGATATATGTATATAATGGAATGGGAAAATGAGGAAATGTATATAATTTTGTTGCACATCTCCAGCAATAAAATTAAACATAAATATTAGTCCGGTGAGCCATTATGAGTTTTGTATTCGTAAGGTATATATAACTCCAAAACTCTCAATGGAAACATTTTCACATCACGCCAATAAAATCAAACATAAATGGTGGAAATCCCGAGAAGGACCACGTGTCACCAAACCGCGTTATTATGTATCTTCCGAATAAAGGGAATCAGGGTTTTGCTGCAAGGGTTTAATTAACCTTTAATGTATTAGGCCTGACCCTGTGTACTGGCCTCGGTTCCACAAATGCAATTCATTTCCACCTACTGAGGTAAAACTACGCGTCGGCCTCCATTTTTTCATGCGCTATGGGTTTGGTTCGGCTCTGTATGTATGCTGTGCCTTCGTTTGTTTCTTGGGGTGATTTGTCTGCTGTTCCATCGAGGCTTCAGGTTGGCTTATTCTATATGAGTTCCCTCTTACTCTCTGTTCTCTGGTTTAAGCTTTGTTTGGTTCTGCTTGCAAGGGGTTTTTGTTATTGGTCTTGGACTTGACCTGGCTTATGTATCCACACGTGTTCCTCTTGCTACTACTGTGGGCATCTTCAACAAACGCTATTTCAGGTGAGCTTTTGTTCTCGTTTCATTTCTGTAGCTTATTTTAGTGATTCTAACCCTCTGGCACCTTCGTGAGCAGGTGAAACTCATCAATGGCGCTCTCACTGGAAGAGTCCTTTCGGCTAAAGACTTGGTTCTCGCCCTCTGTCTTGGAAAAGACCCCTTCGAGGTAAACCCTTGTTCTTCCCTTTCTTAAATTGATCTTTGTCGCCTTGTTTCATTTTCCATTTTGGTTTTGTTGACTTCCATCTCGTTTTTGTGGTGATGTGCAGGTCGGTTCTAGAGATTGCTGCTCCACGACCTTACCCTTGGGAGTCTTGGGAAAAATAGGGTAGGATCCCTCCATGTTTTCTTAGTTAACTTTGCTTGTGTTTTCTTTAATTGGCACAAGACGTTGGTTCTCGTTTCCTTTGTTATGTTTGTATGGATTTGTGGGTTTCAAACCCTTGCTGTCAATTTGTTATGATCCTATGCTGTCAGTTTCTTCCAAGCCTTCATAAACGTTGGTTTCCAGCTTCTGTGGGTTTCAAAACTCTCTAGGTTTTGTTTTTAAAAATGTATATTGGACTATTTAAACTTTAAGATAAAATGAAATGCACGGGCATGCTTGTTTACTATATGACATTTGTACCTAGGTATTTATTTTGTTGAGAAAGATGTGATATCTCGCTGGGTTGTGCCTTTGTCTGGTTCTTGGTCTTGAATGCCTTCAGTCATGAGACTTGAGTATCATTCGCTTTTCTTTTAATGAAAATGCTCCACTGTTTTACTTACAACAATATTTGAAACACATAGACATAGGAGAAAAGCGAAAAATGCCTTTCTTTTCTTTATGACAGAGATATTGCACTCATTTTCTTTACACAGATACTTAAAGAGAAACAAACTGTAAAATTGTTTTCTCTATTCTTCTCCTCTCTCGATGGCAGCCCCTCCATCATCTTTGATTTTTTTCTTTTCAATACATTGTCAGCAGTTCTTTTACAGTTTGAGGAACTATTCCTCAGTTACTTTTCAATTACTAAACATTTTCTTTAGACAAGTTCCTAACTAATCCTATTTTGTCTAATTTAAAAAACTAACAATGGCTCATTCAACCTTAATTAAAAATGACACAAAATGAAACTAAATGAAACAGAAATTTGAAATGTTTTCTTCCCTATCTTTCAAGATAAAATGAAAATAAAAAAAAAACATCTCCAGCTGTCGCCTCTTCATTCAAATGCTCCAGCATCAGGTTCCCAGTGTAAATTAAAGTCATGGCTCCTATCCATAAAATCTTCAATAGAGTACCCAACACTTTGAATCTAGCCAGCATCTAACCAAGAACTATCTTCAATAGGATGACCCTTCCACTTGAGTAGGTACTGCAAATATTCCTTCCTTTGAGTCTGTCTGGCCACTTGAGTATCTAGGATCTATTCGATCTCTAGAGGCTTTGCTAGGGGCATTTGCTTAATCCACGAATCATTCTCTTTCTGGGTGTCCCGTTTTCATCTTTCCGAACTGTCTTCTTCATCTGCCGCAGTGTAGGGGTACAGATCTACCACTTGAAAATGGGTGAAATTCCAATACCTGGGGGTAATTGCAATTCGTAAGCATTCGCGGAAAACTTCCAAAGAATCTTGCAAGGCCCAATTTTTTTCCATTTCAAGTTGTTGTATTTGCCTTTAGGAAACCTTTCCTTGCGTAAGTGTGCTAATACCAGGTCTCGTACGTTGAATTGTATCTCCCGTCTTTTCAAATCTGCATTTTTCTTGTATCTTTGACCGCTGTCCTGTAGTTTCAATTTCCCATGTTCATGAAGATAATTGATTTCCTTTACAAAATCTTACCCATCAGCACTCCTGCGCTCCAACTATCCCAAATCCCATAACTCATGTACTACACGTGGGTGCATTCTGTATAGGATCTCGAAAGGACTACTACCCATGCTTCGGTTGGGTGAATTGTTATAAGAAAATTCCACTAGTGCAAGCATACGATCCCACTATCGAGAATTTTCTCCAACTAAACTCCTCAACAAGTTTCCCAGAATTCAGTTCACCACTTCAGTTTGACCATCGATCTGCGGGTGATAAGTTGAGCTGAAGTTTAGTTTGGTGTCTAATTTTTTCCATATGGTTTGCCAAAAATGTCCTGTAAACTTAACGTCTCGATCCAAAACAATAGATTTCGGCAAGCCATGTAATCTGACTATCTCGGTAAAGAACAAATGTGCTACATGTGTGGCGTCACTGTTTTTCCTGCATGGAATGAAATGTGCCATTTTGGTGAAACGATCCACCACCACCATGATGGAATCGAATCCCCGTTGTGTCTTCGGTAGACCTAAGACAAAGTCCAAACTGACAGAGTCCCATGGTCTGTTTGGAATAGATAAGGGTGTATACAACCTCATGTTCTGGCTGTGTCCCTTTGCAAGCCGACACACTTTGCATCTAGTCACAAACATCTGTACATCTCTGCGCATCTTCGGACAATAGTAAAAGTGACTCAACTGATCCAAGGTCTTGTCTATGCCAAAATGTCTAGCTAAACCTCCATTATGCTTTTCCTGGATTAAGTTCTCTCTCATAGAACATTCCAGAATACACAACTGCCCTCCTTTGAACAACAACCCTTCTTGCATATTATAGTCCAACCATGAACTGTTATCTCTCAACAAAGGATTTTGGCAAGCTTCATAAGCTTCCTTAAAATCTGCATCTGCCTCATACAAGTCCTTAAGATGTTCAAATCCTAATACTTGTATCGTACCTTCCTGTAGGATCAAATTTGTCATGCTTAACGCATTTGCCACTTTGTTGGCTTGACCACTAATGTGCTTCAACACAAACGTAAAAATATGCAAGTAATCCACCAACTTCGCATGTTTATGGTTCAGCTTATGCTGCTGCATAATATAGTGCAATGCAGAATTGTTTGAAAACAAGACAAATTCATTGGCCAACAAGTAATGTCTCCAATGCTTCAGCTCTTGAACCACTGCATAAAATTCCTTGTCATAAGACATGTGCTTCTGCCCACTTTCATTTAGTTTCTCACTGAAATAGGCTACTGGCTTGTCCTCTTGACTAAGCACTACACCAATGGCTGTCCCACTGACATCACAATGAACTTGAAAAAGTTTGTTAAAGTATGGTAACCTCAAAATCTGTTTTTCAGTAATTTTCCTTTTGAGTAGCTGAAAACTCTTCTCTGCCATTTCTATCCAATGGAAAGGTTGATTTGTCTTCTTAATGGTGTCCAGCATGGGTGCACAAATCCCACTGAATTTTTTAATAAATTTTCGATAAAAACTCGCCAATCCATGGAAACTCCGTACCTCAAACAAACTTTTAGGGGATGGCCAGCTAACTATGGATGCAACCTTTTCTGGATCCATTTTTAGTTCATTCTCGGAAATCACAAACCCCAAATAAATTAATTCTTTCTGGAAAAAAGAACATTTCTTCAAATTTATCAACAGTTTATTCTACTGTAATTTTTCCAATACATACCTCACGTGTCGAAAATGTTCCTCCTTCGTTTTGTTAAATATAAATATATCATCCAGATGTACAATCACAAATTTCCCAATGAATTCCTTCAACATATCATTCATCAACCACATGAATGTGCTAGGGGCATTGCTCAATCCAAATGGCATAACCAGCCATTCGTACAAGCCTTCATTAGTCTTGAAATTTGTCTTCCACTCATCACCTTCTCGAATTCTGATTTGGTGGTAGCCATATTTTAGGTCTATCTTTGAAAAGTACACTGCTCCACTCAAACAATCGATCATATCATCCATCCGAGGTAAAGGAAACATGTACCTAATGGTAATCTTGTTAATGGCCCGGGAATCCATGCACATTTGCCACTTACCTCCTTTCTTGGGAGCTAAAACAGTTGGTACTGCACAAGGGTTTAAACTCTCCTGAATCAATTCCTTATCCAAAAACGCCTGCATCTGCTTCTAGATTTCTTCATTATCCTTCGGACTCATCTGGCAGGCAGCCTTGTTTGGCAAACTATCTCCTGGAATAAAATCAATATGGTGACTAATGATCCGCTTCAGTGGTAATTTGTCTGGTACATCATCTACCACAATATCACTAAAATCTTGCAGCATGCCCTGTATTTCTTTAGGTAAGTTAGTGACTTCAGTATGGATCAATACTGCTTTTGGCCTTCACACAACTGCATACTTCATCTCATCATCCTCCATCTTTCGCAAAAACTCTTTTCCACCAAACAGTAGTACTTTTGTCCCACTGGATTCTGCAACTTCCTCTTCCTTCATGGGCACTAGGGTATGCTTTATCCCATCTTTAACAAACTTGTAATAATTTTTTGCCATGTCATGGACGACCTTCATATGAAAGTGCCATGGTCTGCCCAACAGAATATGGCACACATCCATTGGCATGATATCACAAGTCACCTTGTCCTTGTACTTTCCAATATGAAACTCTACTTCGCACTGCTCATTGGCCAACAGTTGGTGTCCTTTCTGTAACCAAGACACCCTTTATGGAGTCGGGTGCTTCAACTTCTTCAAACCTAGTTTTCCCAACATTTCCGTAGCTACCATATTATCGGTACTTCCACTATCTATGGTTAGTTTGCAGCATTTCCCATGCGACTTGCATATAGTCTGGAATAATGCTTTCCTCTGTGTTTGATCAGCTACTTCTTTAGCTGGTTTTAATAATACCTTGTTCAACACCAAGGCTTCTCCAGTCTCTGGCATATTTTCCACCTCCTGTGGTGGTGCCTCCGCTTCATCGTGCTGAGTGACATATGTTCCCCTCTACCTAGTTTGTTCATTTTTGAGACATTCAAAGGACCTGTGTCCCCACTTGTGACACTTGTAACATTGATAGGAATTTCCTCTGCATCTGCCATTACCTCTTCCTCGTTGGTATGACCTTCCTCCTCTGGTGTTACCTTCCCTTTCACTTTGTCTCGAAGTCTTTGAACTATTGCCCTCTTCATTGTTTTTGGCAGTGCTACTTCTGCCAAAGGTCTGTCCCCGACCTCTACCAGAACCACGTCCTCTTCTGGCATTTTGTTTTCTAGCAATTTTTTCCTCCACCTTCAAAGCACTCTGATAGGCTTCCTCTATGGTCTTAGGGGAAAGAATACTAATTTCATCTAGGATCTCCATCCGTAGACCATTTACAAACCTCGTTGTTTTCTCAGGAGTATCCTCAATATAAACAGCTCTCAGGTTTACTTTATAAAATTCTTCATTATACTCCTTTATAGTCATCATTCTCTGCTTCTGTTTCTGTACTTGTCTATAAAGGGCAATTTGATAATCTTTAGGTAGAAACTTGCTCTTCATCCTAACAACCATCCTATCCCATTTTTTAATCAATGTTTTTTCTAATCTCCTCCTTTCTGCCTGTACACTCTTCCACCATGGATTTGCATGTCCCTTCAATTTGGTGAAAGCAAACCTGATCCTCTTGTCTTCGCTAATTTCTTCATACTCAAAATATTTATCTATCTCACTTATCCAGTCTAACAATGCCTCTGTGGACAAACAACCATCATAATTAGAAAGCTCTGGTCTTGGCTTGCTACTAGCCAACAAAACTGATCTCAACAGTTTAATCTCTGGTCCCTCTTCATCTGGCCCATTTGTCATGGCTATGTCTTCTTCCTCACTGTCATCCCCACCTTCCAGATCTCTACACCTTCCTGCTTCCACTGCTGCCAAACATGCAGTTAAATTCCTAATTTCTTCTCATAGTCTTTCATCTGCTACTCTTCTGATGCCTCTTCCTCAACCTCTTCTACCTACCTCCATATTTACTGAGAAAAAGGAACTAACTTGCTCTGATACCAAAAATTGGTGGCAATCCCGAGAGGGACGACATGTCACCAAACCGCGTTATTATGTATCTTCTGAATAAAGGGAATCAGGGTTTTGGTGCGAGGGTTTAACAAACCTTTAATGTATTAGGCTTGACCCTATGTACTGGCCTCGGTTCCACAAATGCGATTCATTTCCACCTGCCAAGGTAAAACTACGCGTCGACCTCCATTTTTTCATTCGCTGTGTGTCTGGTTTAGCTCTGTATGTATGTTGTACCTTCGTTTGTTTATTAGGGTGATTTGTCTGCTGTTCCACGGAGACTTTAGGTTGGCTTACTCTCTACGAGTTCCCTCTTACTCTTTGTTCTCTGGTTTAAGCTCTGTTTGGTTATGCATGTAGTGGTTTTTGTTATTGGTCCCATACTTGACCTGGCTTATGTATCCATAGGTGTTCCTCTTGCTACTACTGTGGGCAGCTTCAACAAATGCTATTTTAGGTGAGATTTTGTTCTGGTTTCATTTCTGCAACTTATTTTAGTGATTCTAACCCTCTGGCACCTTCGTGAGCAGGTGAAACTTGTCAATGGAGCTCTCATTGGGAGAGTCCCTCTGGCTAAAGAGTTGGTTCTCGCCCTCTGTCTTGGAAAAGACTCCTTCAAGGTAAACCCTTGTTCTTCCCTTTCTTAATCTGCTCTCTATCACCTTGTTTCATTTGCCATTTTGGTTTTGTTGACTTCCATCTCGTTTTTGTGGTGGTGTGCATGTCGGTTCTGGAGATTTCTGCTCCACGACCTTGCCCTTGGGAGTCTTTGCGGCTTGGGAAAAATAGGGTAGGATCCCTCTGTGTTTGCCTAGTTAACTTTGCTTGCATTTTCTTTAATTGGCACAAGCCGTTGGATTTCATTTCCTCTGTTATGTTTGTATCGCTTTGTGGGTTTCAAACCATTGTTGTCAGTTTGTTCTGAGCCTGCATAATGCTGTCAAATTGTTTTGAGCCTGCATAAACATTGGTTTCTAGCTTCTATGGGTTTCGAAACCCTCTGGGTTTTGTTTTGAAAAATGTATATTGGACTATTTAAACTTTAGGATGAAATGAAATGCACAGGCGTGCTTGTTTACTATATGACATTTGTACCTGGGTATTTATTTTGTTGAGAAAGATGTTAAATCTTGCTCAGTTGTGCCTTTGTCTCGTTCTCAGTCCTGAATACCTTCAGTCATGTGACTTGAGTATCATTCGTTTTTTTTTTTATGAAAATGCTCCACTGTTTTACTTACAACAATATTTGAAACACGTAGACATAGGAGAAAAACGAAAAATTCCTTTCTTTTCTTTATGACGGAGATATTGGACTCATTTTCTTTACACAGATACTTAAAGAGAAACAAACTATAAATTCATTTTTTGTATTCTTCTCCTCTCTTGATGGCAGCCCCTCCATCATCTTTGATTTTTTTCTTTTCAATACATTGTCAACAGTTCCTTTGCAGTTTGAAGAATTGTTCCTCAGTTATTTTTCAGTTACTAAACAGTTTCTTCAAAAAAGTTCCTAACTAATCCTATTTTGTCTAATTTATAAAACTAACAATGGCTAATTCAGCCTTAATTAAAAATGACACAAAATGAAACTAAATGAAACAGAAATTTGAAATGTTTTCTTCCCTATCTATCAATATAAAATGAAAATAAAAATAAAAAATAAAAAACATGTTCCAACTGTCGCCTCTTCACCCAGATGCTCTTGCATCAATAAATATCGACTTTAAGACTTTCCAATGTCAAATATAAATTTTGCATGTCAAATGCCAAGCATAATGTCTTTTTTAATTAAAATAGGATGATGAGCAATTATATTAACTCTTTTCTATTTCAAAGAGTATGGTGAGGAATGACGAGTTATGTATTAGTAAGGTCCTTATATAGTGCAAATGTTCCAAAAACATGGTAATAAATAATATTATTTAATTATTTAATTATTTTTAAATTTTAATTTAATTTAATTTAATTTAATGGAACATTGAAATAAATATCTAAAATGCATAGTTTAAAAAAGTGCGAAGAATTATTCTTTTGAGGATTTTATTTATTTTTGAAGTATTTATGGGTCACTCACATGAAAGATTAAATATAAACCAGATATAAAGCATCATTCATGTGTATACTTATGTATATAAATTATATTATTTACTTTTTGGGTATAGTTATGAGAGTTAAAAAGTAGTGTTTGAATGTATGATGTATGTATCAACCATTGTGAATTTGGACTTTTAAGGATAAATAATATGTATCAATTAACAAATCGTTAAATGTTATGTAAGTTGGAATAGATAATTGGATATATATAAGAATATATACTATTTAGATCCAACAATGTATATTTTAATTAATATTATTTAATGTATTATTGTGGGGTGTATGTTTGTCTACCTTCAAATAGTGATGGGCACTCAAAACTAGTAATTGAATGTACGAAGCATGTATTATACTCCTTGTGTACATATGTGACCAAAACCCTTACACATTTAGATCGAGAAATGTATATCTTAATCCACATCATTTAATGCAGTTTTGTGGGGTGCATATTGTTTGTCTATTTTCAAGTAGCCATGGGGGCACTCAAAACTAGTGGTTGAATGTGTGAAGCGTGCATTATACTTGTTGTGTACATATGTGACCAAAACCTATACACATACTCCCTTCAAGGGCTTTCCAGATGATATTTGTAAAGATGTTGACAAAAAATACATGGATGCCATCCTTAAATATATAATATATTTATTTTCCATGGGATACATAGCAACATGCATTGAAAAACTCTATAACCCACATAATTATGACACATTGTTGGCAACAAATTTTTATATCATTATGTTGGTCACAAAAAACATCTGTCTATATGCATGTCTGCATGATTTGACAAAGAAAGTTGCATACTCCATTGACATGACTATCAAATGGCCTTCCATCTTCATATCTCTTAGTTTTAGTATTATTGCTTTGATTTTCTCATTAATGAATGCCTTTCATGATGATATTAGTTTTTAAAACCACAAACTAGCAAAGAACTTGATTAAACAAGCATTCTAATCTCTAATTAAGATAATTCTTACCATAAATTATAATTAAGGTGACAACCATATGTGAGATTATAAAAAAGAAAATATTTTCTCTTGACACTTCAAAGTGTAAAGTACATATTTGTTCTTAGAAGAAAGAAAGAAAAATTCATAGTTTTAAGAAATGGTTTAGAACTAGGCCATGCACCAAAGAGAATGATTAAACAACACCTTATACACAATTTCATAAAAGATGAAAAGAAAGGTCTAAATAATATTTCTTAACATCATAATTTCAAATCCTATAATGTCTCTTGTTCTTTTGAACAAATTTCAATATTTCTAACACGTTAGATCACCGAGTTTAATATCAAGTCAGAGAAACTAAATCTAGAGGCTTTATTATGTATAGGTTCCCACATGAAATTCCACTTAACATCTAGAGCTTTTATTATCTTTTCTCTAAAAGGTGATATGAATATGACTACTATTTAGTGTCAACAATGGCTTGCAAAAAAGGTTAGAATTTAGAAAGGAAGATCATGTATTTTGCAAAGGAATTAGAATTTAGAGAGGAGGATAATGTATTTTGGTATCATTACACTGAGAAGCTTAGATCCAGCATTTTTTAATGTTAATTTAAAGGATGGAGATGATACTTTGGTTTTGTCAGTGAATCTTTCGCGGGATAAAAAAAGGGTTACGATGCATTTGCTTTATAGAAAGATTTGGAGCCCTAGAAATGGTGGTGAAAAAAGGTTTGGAGGTTTGAATGCTTCTTTAAATGTCATATATTCATGTGTTTATTACTTAATATAAAGGCTATAACATGGGATTCCTCACAAGAAACGTTTCTCTCGCTGGCTCTTCCGTCAACGCTGGAAGGTTCGGCCAATGAGCACGCAATAAACATTTCTCTCCCTTTCTTTTCTGTTGATGAATTGAATGAAAGGTAGTTGCCAACTCTTCAAATTTACCTTCAAATAGCCATGGGGTACTCAAAACAAGTAATTGAATGTGTGAAGTATGCATTATATTCGTTGTGTACATATGTGACCAAAACCCTTACACATTTAGATCCAAAAATGTGTATCTTAATCCACATCATTTAAGGCACCAGTCATGTGCATACCTATCTATCTATCTATCTATCTATATATATATATATATATATATATATATATATATATATATATATATATATATATATATATATATATATATATATATATATATATATTTACGTTCTTTGTATAATTATGAGAGTTTAAAAGTAGTGATTGAATGTATGAGGTATGCATAGCAATTGTGGATTTGGTTTTTTAAGGGAAAATAATGTGTATCAATCAACAATGCATTAAATGTTATATAAGTTGGGATAGAAAATTGGATATATATTGGAATATGTACTATTTAGATCCAAAAATTCATATTTAATCAACATCATTTAATATTGTATTGTGGGGTGTATGTTGTTTGCCTAACTTCAAATAGCTATGGGGCACTCAAAACTAGTAATGGAATGTGTGAAGCATGCATTATACTCCTTGTGTACATATGTGACAAAATCCCTCACACATTTAGATCCAAAAATGTATATCTTAATCCACATCATTTAATGCAGTGATGTGGGGTGCATATTGTTTGCCTATTCTCAAGTAGCCATGGTGGCAATCAAAACTAGTGGTTGAATGTGTGAAGTGTGCATTATACTCGTTGTGTGTATATGTGAATGAAACGCATACACAAACTCTCTTTAAGGGCTTTCCAAATGATATTTGTAGAGATGTTGACAAAAGATACATCGATGTCATCCTTAAATATATAATATACTTGTTTTACATGGGATACCTAGAAACATGCATTGAAAAAAATCTATAACCGAAATAAGTATCACGCATTGATGGAAACATTTTTTCATATCATTATGTTGATCAAAACAAAAATTTGTTTGATTTCACAAAAAAAGTTACATATTCCATTGACATGACCATCACATGGCCCTACCATCTTGGTATCTCTTAGTTTTCTCAAACTAGTTGAATATTTTCTAGAAAATTAGCAAGGCAGTGCTATTGTGTTGTTGTTTCATTAATGCATTCCTTTCATGATGATATGAGATTCTAGAGTCCCTAAAATCACAAACTAGGAAAGAACCCGATCAAACAAGAACTCTAATTTCTAATTAGGATAATTATTACAATAAATTATAGTTAGGGTGACAACCATAGATGAGATCATGAAAAGGTAAATATCTTCTCTTGACACTCTAAAGTGGAAACTACATAGTTGTTCCTACAAAAGGGGAATTTTCCGTAGTTATAGGAAATGGTTTAGAACTACGCCATGCACCAAAGAGAATGCTTAAACAACACCTTATACACAATTTCATAAAGGATGAAAGGAAAGGTCTAAAGAATCATTCTTAACCTCATAATTTTAAATACTATAATGTCTCTTGTTCTTTATAAAAAAATTTCACCTTAGACCACCTAGTTTAATATGAAGTCAAAGAAACAAAATGTAAAGGTTTTATTATATTTTCTCAAACAAATGATATGACCATGACTACTATTTAGTATCAACAATGGCTTGCAAGGAAGGAGTTAGAATTTAGAGAGGAGGATCATGTCTTTTTGGTATCATTATATTGACAAGCTTAGATCCAATATTGTTCATTTAAAGGATGAACAAGATACTTTGTGTTTTGTCATTGAATCCTTCAAGGGATAAAGCATGGTTACAATGCATTTGCTTCATAGGGGGATTTGGATCCATATAAATGGTGGTGGAAATAAGTTTGGAGGTTTGAATTCTTCTCTAAATATCATCTATTCATGTGTTTATTACTTAATATGAAGGCTCTAACATGGGATGCCTCACAAATGAAAAATAAACATGATCTAGGTTGGTGTAGTTTAGGCAAGTCAATTGATGAGATTAACTATCATCTTATCATGTCTTGTGCATTTACTCAACAAGTTTGGAAAGAGATTGAGGGTCTCATATGATTGGGAAATGTTTAGGATGGGGTGTGAACCAGTAGCGACGACACTTATAATTTTTTCTCCAACTTCTTATTCTTTAGTCATACATAAACCAAAACAGAAAGGAAGAGTTGAGAGCATCAAACATAACCATGAAATCATGAAATCATTCTGCACAAATGACACAAATATTTTAGGTGGTAAACCCTCTCCAGGGAAAAAACCACCAGCGGCTACTGCACTGCTCAAATATTCATTATGCTAAGAAAATTATTTTCGTAGAGTTACAACTGGCTACTATCAAATGAAAATCTTTTTCTCGTGCAGATATATAGACTACCATCCATTGGAAACCACCATAAGCAACAATACTTGCCTAGTTACTCCTCAACTATCAAATGAATCTACAAACTCCTATCTACTGGAAGCCACCATGACCAATGAGCATTAACTAGTTTCTTTCGAATTATCCAACTACCATGGGATTGAGAAAAATACTCAATTATATTGAATTCACCTGAGTCCTCCAACTCTAGTCCTCTATGTGATTCTCATTTCATACATTTTCATAATGGAACTGAGAACTAATCATCATGAAAAAAACAACAACATATCTCCAAAGCACATAATCAAAACCCAAAACTACACCACAAACTGCATCACAATCTCACAACACACTGCATAAAATAATTTGATCAACTCATCAAGTAAAACCATATTTGCAACAAGTAAAATTGCTCACAACTGAATGTTTCACTCAAACAATAAGCGAGAGAACAAGTAAGTATTGGGAATCGTGATTTTCGTTAGACCAAAACCCACAAGTGTTAGTCAACGATCGCATCGCCAAAGATAAGGATCCACGAGAGGTGGCTAGTTCATGTCACGAAACACACGAGGATCATTGGTTTATCTAATGTCCAACACTATCCTTCTGAACGCGACCCGGGTGTGTATCAAACTCGTGACTTACGCTCTGATACCACTTATTGGGAATGAAGATTTTCGTTAGACCAAAACCCACAGGTGTTAGTCTACGATTGCATCTCCAGAGGAAAGGATCCACGAGAGGCAATTAGTCCATGCCACGAAACACATAGGGAGCATTGGTTTATCCAATTTCCAATAGTTAGGAGAAAAATTCTCCAAATACTCCAACAAGCAGACAAAAAAAACACCTTCTTCCAATCCACACTTCATCCTCTCACTTAATGGACCATAATATTGGCTCACGCATATTCCCACTTTCGGCTACTACTACTGCAAACGGCTTCAGAAAATATGCAACAAAAACCTCACATAGATTGCACACTCTTCTCCACTCTCACACTTGCACAACACATCAAATGAACCAACGATACTATCATTTAGCTTCCTCGAATACATGGATGAACTAAGGTTCTCAACTCAATAATTACCAAGAACTACTTAGCTACACAAACTCTGTTCATATGCTTGATTTCATCTGGATTCATCTCATTGACTTGATCAAGCCACTAACTCCACTTCATAAGGAATATTGTCAATTTTAATCACTTCCTAGAACATGGTGAAGGCCTCCAAACCTTTTTCATAAAATTTCCAAACATGAACCATCCTAAAACACTTAATTTAACTTAGATGTACAAGGAATCTAGATAAAATATAGCTAAATTCTCAACCGCATGCATAAAAAAGTTGGATATAGGTTGTAATCGCATGGATAAGCCTTCTTCCATGCGGTTGGAGTCCTTCAACCTCATGCACATGCTTAGCTCCATGTGGTTGGGGCAGAGGGTGGTAAAATTCAACTATCCTCTACTAAGAACTTGCCCAAAATTGCTCCACTACTTAACGACCTTGTATAAGACCTTAGGGACCCTCCAAACCTCTGTGAAAATTCAATGACACACATGCCTTAGTCTTCCAAACTCCTCATCAAAACCAATGCCTCCAGAAAATATGCAACACAACCCTCACATAGATTGCACACTCTTCTCCACTCTCACACTCACACAACACATCAAATGAACCAACGATACTATCATTGAGCTTCCTCGAATATATGGATGAATTGAGGCTCTCAACTCAATAATTATCAAGAACTACTTAGCTCCACAAACTTTGTTCATATACTTGATTTGATCTGGATTCATCTCATTGACTTGATCAAGCCACTAACGCCACTTCATAGGGAATATTTTTAATGTTAATCACTTTCTAGAACATGGTGAAGGCTTCCCAACCTTTTTCATAAAATTTATGAACATGAACCATCCCAAAACACTTAATTTAGCTGAGATGTGCAAGGAATCCAGAGAAAATATGGCTAAATTCTCAACCACATGCATAAAAATGTTGGATATAGGTTGCAACTGCATGGATAAACCTTCCTCCATGCGGTTTGAGCCCTTCAACCTCATATGCAGGCGTAGCTCCATGCGGTTAGGGGAGAGGATGGTAAAATTTAACTTTCCTCGGCTAAATACCTGCCCAAACTTTCTCCACTACTTAACAACCTTCTATAAGACCTAAGGGTCCTCCAAACCTCTGTCAAAATTTAGTGACATGCATGCCTTAGTCTACCAAACTCCTCATCAAAACCAATACCTCCAGCTTCTCAAGCAGCAACAACCAGCTATCAAACATTCTCCAACACCTAAAACAATAACATCAAGTCATCCAACTACCTCGAACATCTATAGAGGCACCTCCAACATATGTAGCTCCAATATATGTAGCAACATCATTAACCTATGACAATCCATCATACCATGCCTTGCAACCATCTCTACTCAGCCTCCAAATCACCTCCACTAAGTCATGCCACAACTAATTTGACATGAATGCAACTAATAAAACCAACTGGTTGAACACTGCAACAACCAAAAACTCATCACATATCATCTTCATATTGACATTATCATATGAAAAGTAGCACCAAGACCCTGTAGACATAAATTCCAACACTATAATGCCAACAATCTCCCCTTTTAGCATCAATTTCAACCTCAATATGATCTCCAACATCTGAGGTTGATCTCCATACATTGTCCAACACTAAAGTTGAAACTGTGAAGTTAATCTCCATCAATTCAAATTCTCTCCCCCTTTGACATTGATGGAAAATGGCCATACCAACACTGAAGAACAATGCCAATAATATTTTGGATGAGAGAAATACTCCCCCTATCATACTCAACACCATGATGATACAAGACTAATGTAGACCAAGAATATGCATACAAAACAAGAAGCTCATATGCCAACACATCTCAAGATTAAACCATGAAACCACTCAAATTGAACATTCTCACCTAAGCATGTAATGGGTTTGTAAACACTCTCTTTGTTGGTGTAGCAACAATTCTTCCTGTTGCAAAAAGCCTCCTTGCCAAGTGTAAGAGACTACTCCTTAATAACCAGACTTCAACTGAATTTGGACAATGATATACAATGAATTGACATACATAGACAATGATTCATGGAGAAAATACATGGCAGTGAAAAGTACATAGGACTAACATATGACTCCATTATAAAAAACCTATCACCAACCAATGACTCTAATGACCCAAGAGTATATCATCCACCCAATATGGATGCATCATTGACATAAACAATACGACATGACTTGGACTTCCATTAGCCCATACATGGATGATTTGATAAAACATACTAGGCACCATGGGTCTCTCCATGAGCAATATGCCAGCAAGATAAAAAAATAAAGGTACATGCATTTTACACCTACACATAAATCTCCTCTCATCTATGCATGCCCAATATAATAATATGACATAAAATTCATGGTCTCCATGAAAAAAATGTAAGCTCCATACAACAACAACAATAAGAATGCAATACATGGAATGTGTATCAAAACATAAGGCCTCCATGAGAAATGACATAAGCTCTCAATGTGTAGCAACAATAATAGAAATACTATCCAAAACATATGCTAGTGCATGGACACTCAACACCTTGGTGATCACTATCCCAACAATCAAGATCCTCAAGTAAAATCATGATAACAACTAGCAACCACCATGCTCCACATAGGTTCTAGCAACAAAAGAAACTGAAGGAAACAACTTAATGATATGTTGTAACAACCTCGGGTTAAAAGTACATGTAATAAAGTTAATAAAGGAAAAATAAGAACAAGCTCATGGGACACGCATTCCAAGCTAAACATTGGGAAAAAAATTCTAGTGGGTGTTCATTTGATTTATTATGGCTAAGGAAATTGGAAAAGTAAATGGAAAAGGCATTGAAAAGGAAAAGAGGCATTAATTGGCATATTATTTATGGAAATAATGGAAAATAGGAGAAAATGAAGGTGAAAGATCTCAGGTTTCATGTGAGGAAAATATTGAAGGAAAATTAATGGAAATTGGGGAAAATAGAGGCCTCATTGATAAAAAGACTTCTGAGGATCAGTTCACAACTTTTGCCAGTTTAAGATTTTGTCAGTTTAGTTTTGGAGATCTCTCTCTCTCTATTCTATCTATTCTCTCATACTCTTGCACACTTAGAGCATTCTTGGAGCACTATAGCATTGCAAAAATCAAGGAAAAGGAAGGAAAATAAAGCAAATGGAACCAAGGATCAAGCAAGAAAGAGTTGGATCAAGTGGCTACAATGGGATAACTTTGTAGGTATCAAGTTGCAAGTATGATTTCCTTGCTATATTTGGCATGCATGGTACATGAATTTGTGTATTTAGTTCTCTTAATGTCATTGGCATGGGTTTTTCTAGGTGTGACAGTGGTTTCAGCTTTTCCTTTCCATTTTTGGATAGCCATTATGTGATGGGGTTCTTTCATTTGGTTGAGCAGGATTGTTGAATGGCTTTGGAACTAAGTGAGGTGGCCTCAGGAAAATTCCCAAGGGCCTAGAAATCCCTTGACTAGTAATAGTGGGATACATAGTAAAGTCGAAGGGTGGAGATGTTAAAATTCCTCAAGGTATTGGTGAATAAATCTAAAGGCTTCTATGCTTGTTTAGGGTCTAGTGATCCCTTGATCAGTTTTGGTAGGATTGCGGTAAATCCTGGTAGTGTAAGTTTCTTTTTTGGGCCTAGGAATCCCTTGATGAGTAATGAGAGGATTGCAGTACAACCTGGGTAGGTAGGTGCTTACTTCAAGCCAAGAAATCCCTTGGCCAGTAATGGTGGGATATGTGGTAAAGCCTAAGGAATCCCTGGTTTTGTTTTTGTGAGTCCCACATTCTTGCTTGGAATATGGCACAAGGGTGATTGGCGGAAAGAAAGATTTGGTTCAGCCCAATCTATGGGCGGGTGGTATGTGGAAGTCCTTGACTTGGTTGAATTCTGTATATGTTAATAAGAGTTCTTTTCCTCTTGTATTGCATGAGTATTTATACTTGTTATTATGTGGCTTTGATGGTTATTCTATCATTGATATTATTATAATTATATGTTGCTTAGAAGCATGGTTTTATGATAGAATTTAGTTATGGATCTCATCATGTTTTGATTAAAAAATGAATGGTTATTGAATGCATGACCTAATATATTTTATTGCAACTATTATGAGAGGGAATTAGACGTTCTTGATGTTTTCAGATAATTATGAGACCCCTATGTTCAAATATGCATTTACAACCTATAGATTACATGTTCACAATGTATTTGACGAAATGTTTGTCATGGTCAGCACCTGTTAGGTCAAGTTATTATCTAAGTTTTTAATTAATGGCTTCATCCTTGTGTAATTCATTATTCTAAAAAGTTTCATCAAGTTTTGGGCAGAGATCTAGATCCTATCCCTAAAAAAGTGGTTAATATCTTAGGGTTGCATGCACAAAAAACTTGATAAATTAGACTGGAGTCGCTGGGAGGCGGGGTTATCCATGTGACTGGAGGCTGACAATCATTAAATTTCCTTGTTATGCATGTGAATGGTAGCTTAGGTGAGTGAAAAAGCAATTTAACTCGGGATTATGGCACCTGGAGTGGTTGTTTTTCTCCTGTGGGTCTTGTTTTGTTGATTCTACTTCCTTAAATGTACCTAAGAGGTTGAGTCATATTATAGTAACTCTTCATCACATATATACCCCGGTGGATGGGTGAACTTGGATAAGTGTGGAAGGAGGTTGTTACAGAGTGGTATTAGAGCATGGTTCAACACTTGGACTGAATGGGCATAATGTTTTTGTCATAAATACATGTCGGTTGTCTATGTATTTGTTATGCATGTTAGTGTCTATATGGTTGTTATACATGCATTTTTATGGTCATGGTTGTCATGCATGAGGTCATGGTATGCAGTTAGCATTGTCATGCATAATGTTGATATATTAATATGATTATTATTATACATGTATCACGCTAATCTAGTTGATATTGCAGACAAGATAACCTCCCTTGGTTTAGCTAACATAATATATTTGCGGGAAGAAGTGGGGAAGAAGTGGATAAAATACGACTAGAAAAATGGTGTATTAGATTTCAGACTCTCCTCACAGATTAGATAAGCAACCAAGAGCTGATTACTCTCCTGACATAGAAGACACTTTTAGAAATTTGAAGGGAGAGATAAGAAGTTGCAAAGAAGATAATGACATGATCATCCAGTCACAAGAGAGACTTTCCAGGGCATAGGAGAGACAAGCAGAAGTAAATGCAATTTTCCTTCAAAGTTTGTTAGACTTGCAGAGACATGGAAAACCATGGATCAATCATGAACAGGAGGATATGACTAATGGAGCATATGGTAGTAAGTGTCATGGTGGGCATAGGTCGGATAGGGATGACATGGTCAGAGATTGAAAATTATTTGATACACTTGATAACAGAGGTAATGGGCATGGGATTTGCTCTATTTCTGGTTCAGACATGTATCATGGTCATCATCGTTATCATCCTTATAGGAGGAATGATAGGTGATATTTTCTGGATGAGTTTAAGAAATCTAAGCCACCTACATTTCATGGAGAATTGAAGAAACCGAAAGATGAAGAGGCATGGTTTCTTGAATGAAGAAGTTCTTCAAGTTGCATTATTACACTGAGAACATGAAGGCCAAGATAGTTATATTTAGTCCCAAAGGGAAAGTAGACATCTAGTGGGAAGATGTGAAGCGGGTCAGAGATATCAGGACAAAGGAGTTGAGTTGGCATGAGTTCAAAAGGATTTTCTGAAAAAAACGTACTTGTCAAAGAGGTATTATGACAGTAAAGCCAAGGAGTTCTATGAGATGAATATGCGATCGATAAAAAATGAGGAGTAAATGACTAATTTCCTTGAGTTACTGAGGTATGTACCGTATCTTAAGGATGATAAGGCAAAATTTTAGAGATTTGTTAGTGGATTACAATTAGAATTGAAGGATCAAATTGAGAATGAAGAGCCTCAGTCACTGGAAGAAGTCATGGGAAGTTAAAACACTATTATGAGTAATCAAAGCATAAAGCAGAGACTCAACAAGGTTGGAAAGGGAAAGATAAGAATAAAGGTAAATCATCACTAAAGAAAACAAGGATTTCGGATGCAGGCAAGGAAGAGAATGTTGTTCCTTACAATAAGTCTAATGCATTTGAGAAGGGATATGGGTCACAGCCTAGAGAGCAGCATAATAGAGGTGATGGTATGGGACAATTGCAATGTTGGATATGTGGGAACAAGCATCTCAAGAAGGATTGTCTGTCATATCAGGGTGGTAGGCCGCATATCTACAATTCATAGGAGGCACAAACAATTGGGTATGTTGGGAAAAGCATTCCTCAGATCTATGTAGCATTGGATAACAAGTAGGTGGATCACCAGAAATCTATTACCAAGATGAATGGTAAGGTTTTTGATGGAGTTGTTTCTATTTTGATTGACCATAGATCTAATTATAATTATGTTAACCATGACCTGGCGAATAAGTGTGGTTTGAGGAAGGAAGTGCATGCAAAGTCTTGGTTAGTGTAGTTAGCTACAGGTACTAAGAAAAGAGTTCATCATTGGGTAAGAGCTTGTGCATTTGAGTTGAATGGTATGCCTAGATCAATGCATCTAAATTTACTTCCATTGGGATCATACATTATGCTTATGGGTTTGGATTGGTTTTATCTTCACAGGAACAAGGTGGATGGTTATGAAAAATCCATTGAGTGCTTAGATGATATTGGAGAATAGAAACAAAGTAAAATTTGAAACGAGAACTGATACAATTACCCATTTTGTTGAGGTAGAATAAAAATAAACTTGAAAGGTGGTGATGCATGCAGCCCCCTCATGTGAGGGTGGGGCGAGAGGGGTCATGGCATTGTCACAATCGAGAAGCCCACGACCGGGCCCACCACGCTCACTGCGGACGTAGTGTCCTCCTACCTGCGAGGTGGTTGTTGGGTAAGCCTGACTCATCTAAATTTTTTATTTCTAAAAGAAATCTAAATTTCATTAATAAAAAGTTAAATATTATTTTACTGGATTATGTTTTCTTTCTGGAATTTTACACGAAGATAACAATCCAACTAACACATAACTACTAGTAAACCTATGGGAGTTTAAGACTTGCACACAGTAAAAGGGAAACTAACCTTTCAAATGTGATAATCTTCCATTGAATATGTTGTTGATAACAATGTAGCTGCTCCACAAAATCGCTTCAAGTCTTTTAACGAACCTCGAAAATCCTTGATGTGATGTGAGGAATAGTGATAATGAAATTTATGACATACCGAAAAACACGGAATTGTTTTACCACATGGTGAATGTGGTATTAATTTGTTTTTATTAAAACTTTAACATATAAATCTTGTTATGGCGATATAGTAATTTATGATAAAGCGAACATTGTGGAATTGTTTTACCGCATGGTGAATGTAGTATTAATTTTTATATATATAAAAACTTAACATATAAATCCTGTTATGGCGATATAGTAATTTATTTTAAATGTGTGATAGAAGATATAATAAAAAATGAAAGAAACATTCAATTGTCTTGTAAATGCTATATAGTTGAAGTAAAAATTTAATTTAGGTAAAATATTTAGTTTACAATTTTAATGTAAATATTTAGTTTAAAATATTGATTTCATAAGAAAATTTTAGTTGAAATTTTTCAATAAATTGTAGAAGAAAAATTTGGAGGGAAATTTTTCGGCAAAAATTTTTAGAGGGAAATTTTCATTCTTTAAGATATATATTATCATTAGGACAGAGTGCATTTGTATCATTAAACCTCTTCTGTTTCAAAGGCATGGATTCTTCTGATAGTGAAGTTTCGCTTTGTGAAGCATCAACATTTTTGTCGCGTAAAAACTCTATTCATATTGATGAATATAATGGAAATTATTTCACTATGAATAGAGAGTCAAATCTTCCACTTAGTCCTAATCCTAAGGACTATGAGAGAAGCACTGATGAAGGGAAACATTAATAATTTCAAATAAATAAAGAGTCACAGTTTCCAATTAGTCCTAATCCTATGGATTATGGGAGCAATAATGATGAAGAATTTGAAATAAATAAAGAGTCGTGATTTCCACTTAGTCCTAATCCTATGGACTATGAGAGGAGTACTGATGAAGAGAATGATGAAAAATTTCAAATCAATAGAGAGTCACGATTTCTACTTAGTCCTAATCCTATGGATTATGAGAGCAGAAGTGATGAAAGCATGATGAAGAATTTCAAATAAATAAAGAGTCACAATTTCCACTTAGTCCTAATTCTATGGACTATGAGAGCAGTAGTGATGACGAGCATGATGAAGAATTTCGAATGAATAGAGAGTCGCAATTTCCACATAGTCCTAATCCTATAGACTATGAAAGAAGCAATGATGAAGGTCAAGATGAATAATTTCCAATAAATCAAGAGTCACAGTTTCCACTTAGTTCTAATCCTATGGACTATGAGAGAAGCAGTGATGAAGGCCAGGATGAATAATTTCCAATAAATTGAGAGTCACATTTTCCACCTATTCCTAATACTAAGTACTATGATATTTGTAGTGACGAAGGGCAGAATGATGAATTTCCAGTAAATAGATAGTCACATTTTCCACCTAGTCCTAATCCTAAGGACTATGAGAGCTGTAGTAATGAAGGGTAGGATGAAGAACGTAGTCCTAATCCTAAGGACTATGAGAGCAGCATTGATGAAGGGCAGGATGAAGTACTGAGTCCTAATCCTAAGGACTAAGAGAGTAGTAGTGATGGTAGGAAGGATGTGGCACTTAGTCCTAATCCTAAGGACTATGAGAGCAGTAGTGACGAAGGGCAGGATGAAGAATTTATAGTAAGTAAAGAGTCACATTTTCCACGTAGTCCTAATCCTATGGACTATGAGAGTACCACTGACAATGCACATGATGAAGAATATCTAATAAACATCGAGTCAAATTTTCCATTTAGTCTTAATTCAAAGGATTATGAGGGTAGCACTGGAAAGGGGAAAGATGAAGAATATCCTGCAAGTCAATATTTCAAAAGCACAGATGATCATAGTGAGGATAATATTCCTCATAATGATGATGAAAACGCTTATAAAAATGATGATTCAATAATAGAGATGTTTTTAGTAGAGGAGGAATGACCTGTTATAGAGTTTTGTGAACCCAACATTTCGGACTACCAAGTGAGTCCATCATTAGGGGATGCGTCAATAGATATTCTCCAGATCCATAAGATCTGGAGAATATCTATTGACGCATCCCCTAATGATGGACTCACTTGGTAGTCCGAAATGTTGGGTTCACAAAACTCTATAACAGGTCATTCCTCCTCTACTAAAAATTATCCTCACCTGTATGGATTCATTATTTAATAGAGATGTTTCCAGCAAATATTGTATCGAGGAGTAGGAGCAGACCTTTCCGTATCAATCCAAGATGTTCTATTTATACAAGGGGTAGAGAAGAATATATCACGAGAAGAAGTTCTACCAGTGCTCTCATTTCAAGTGAATGTTGTCAAAAGGTTTGGTTGAAACATATGGATTTCAAGTTTGCATTGGAGAAAAGGAAGAGATATTTGTCAATGAATAAAAGCATGCAAAATTTATATTTAGTGAGGTGCATGCAACCTACATTGTCAGGTTATGATTATCATATTCAGTCTTTATTCATTTGTAGAAAGGCTTTCAAAATGTTTTATTCAATGGGTAATTTTCATCTGTCAAGAATCCAAGAAAATTTGGAAAAGGATCCCAAAAAGTTTGGGCCATTATCAAATACTGCAATGTCATGGATGAAATACTTATTTTCAAAGAGTGGAGAGTGTATGCCAAATAGAGAGACATTACATATTCTAGATAATTTCTCAAGACTAGAAATCTACAACTTATACAAAGAATATGCAGAAGGTGTTGAAGGAAATGGTCGATTTATTACATATCAATATTTTGTGAAGATATGGAAGAAAGAATTCAACAATGTATGTATTCCTAAGAAGTCAAGGATGGGGATTTGTAGTACATGTGATTCTCTTAAATAAAAAAGGGATAAGTGTGAAGGGGAAAAAAGAAGTAAGAATTCATAACATTAATTTTTGAAATTGTATAATCATCAACTATGAAAACATATTTATTAATGACTTTCTTTTATTTTGTGTATATTCCATTGTCAAAGCGCTTCAAGAGCATTGTGGACAACAAACAAGTGAAAGGAAAAAAATGTACAAGCATCAAAAGAATTGTTATGATAATCCAAATAAATATTTGGGTTTGATAATTCATGGTATGGACCAGAAAAAAACACTTCTACAACATTTTTTTCGCACACCCAAAAATTTACAGGATGAAAATTTTATTCAGTATCACTTGGTTGGTTGTATGGTCTTCAATGGGAAAATGTTTCCAAGGGTATACGTCATAGCTCCAACTATTCATAATGATTAAACTATGAAAGTAACCATAATTCATTATGTTCTTTCTCATTGGTCTAGTAATCTTCCTAAAGTTTTGGATCTATAATTGGAGAAGACTTGTTGTGAAAACAAAAATCAAATTGTTTTTGGATATCTAAACATGCTTGTTGAATTGATAAATTTTCAGAAGGTAAATGTTGGTTTCCTTCTTGTTGGGCACACTCATGAACATATTGATCAGATGTTAAGTAATCTTTTAGTGACATTGAGGAGGAAGGATGTTGGGAGCTTGCCATCATTACTTGAATGTTTTAAGAAATCATACCTATGAGAGCCTATTTTTGATGTGTTGGAATAATTGTTGACATGTCAAGGTTTATTCTGGGATTGCGTGGTGAGGAGAAATGCATTGAACAACTTAATGACATTAACTTCCAACATCAATTTCGTATCAAAAAAATTGATGGGAAAACACTAATATGGAGCAAGAAGTATTCAACTATTGCGGAATGGGCATCATCACCAGGTTTGGCATTTGTGAAGTTCATTCCAGATCATCCAATATTTGTGTAAAATATATTATTATTACAATCAGTTAATGAAGTTCATAATGCACAAGGAAATTTGTTCTTGTGAATCGGGAGGAGGAGACAGGAGGAGAAAAAACGTGCGGAACTAGGGTTTACAGCAGGTTTTCAGTGTTGGGCACCATCGAGGGGCGAGAAGGGGGGAGTTCCACTCCCTCCTACAGTCATGTTGTCTCAAACCACTTCAAGAAGCCCATGGAGGCAGAAACCAGGGGTACAGAAAGAGGAAAACAGGAAAACAGCAGAGCACAAAGGCAGGCAAAAATGCAGGAAGAAGTCAGAAGAGAGAAGCATATAGGAGTAGACAGTAAAAAAGCTAACCCTACAATTCGGACAGGACCATGCAAACCTAGGGCATCCATCACACCTCGACAGGTGTTAAGTGATCCAGTGCTACAGGCGCACAGGGAGCACATGGCAACTTATGCAATGATATGCAAATTCATGGGGTTATGGCCAACGGAGAAGGTTCTACATGCATGGATAAAGTACCATTGGAAACCTAAGGGAGAAATATATCTACACCTTGATCCAAGGGTTTATTCACAGTTGTGTTTACAAACCTAGAGGATAGAGACAGGGTGTTTGACAGAGGACCTTCTATGCGGCTGCAGGCCTCTATATGCGGCCATGGGTGATGAACTCTATCCCGGAATGAGAAAAATTTACATCAGTGCCAGTATGGATAAGACTATATTCCCTACCCCTAGATTATTAGCTGCCAGAATCATTAAAAGCCATAGGTAATAAACTACGACACTTTTTAAAAATATCAGAGGCCACACTACGCAAAAAATATACCTCCTTTGCCAGAATATACGTAGAAATGGACCTTTCTAGGTCTTTGTCGGATGAAATAATTCTAGAAGTATATGATGAAGAATGGGTGCAGGCGGTGGACTATGAGCATGTACCCTTCAGATGTCGCAAATGCCATGAACACAGGCACCTCTTCAGAGACTGCCCTTTAAATAAAATGGAGAGAAGTATCAAAGCAACCTTAGGTAAAAGGACTGAAAGCTTTACCAAAGTGGGAGGCGGAGGAAAAGGAGGGAGAAAGAACCAAAAAAAAATCTATGAGGAAAAGAAGCCTAGTCATAATAGGTTCAAGATATTAGAAGAAGAAGAGGGGGATGAAAGAGCGAATCAAGTAATGAAGGACAATCTTGTAGAGAAGGATAAGGATGATAGAATGGGGGATAGACCTGATAAAAGCCAATAAAAGGACGATCAACCCAACACTATGGAACTTGATAGGGACCAAGAGATGACCCCAAGCGAAGTGGGAATGGAGGATTATGAACTTCAGGACATACTAGAAAGGGAGCATATCGATCTAGAAAAGTTCCTGGACGAAGGAACCACTAAAGGATTGGATTCGCTACCTCAAGATGAATTTAACAAAGTACAAAAACTCTTCTTCTGGAGAGTGTGGGAAAAGGGTTCTGGGGTCAAAAGAAACCATGATAGTTAGGATAACGGAGGGGTTAAAACTATGGAGGCAACAGGGGGACAAGCTCCCAAGAACCCAGGAAGGAAAAGAGGAAGAAAAAAATAGAATGAGCTGTTGATTTAATGTGGAAAACTCACGATCAACTCAGGTAAGATGAAATACCTAACTATTTACTCATTTACAAATCTTTCTTAATGAAGCTTACAACGTGGAATATTAGGGTTCTATGAAGTAAAAGGAAACAATGAAATCTCAGCAATAGAATGAAAGAAGAAAAACCAAATTTGGTATTTATCAAGGAAACAAAATGTTCTGTAGACAAAATAAGAGAGATACATAGCAAATGGCTTATTAAGTATGAATATCTAGAAGTTAAAGTAGACATCGCAACAAGATGAATTCTCACACTTTGGAACCCTCATAAACTTGGAATGCTAGATGTTTAAGCATCCAGGAACTACCTATCAGTGGTCATCCAACCTTTGGGAGACAAGGAAGTTTATCTGATCACAAATGTCTATGGTCCACAAAAGCTGGAAGACAAATTTAGGCTTCTAACCTCTCTGGAGGAGCTAAAAGAGAGACATCTAAGCAGCCCCTATATTCTAGGAGGGGACTTTAATATGATCATATCTCTCTTGGAAAAAAAAGGTGGGACCAGATCTCTAGGCAGAGATTCCATAGCATTTCAGAACTTCATAACCAACATGAGGCTAGTAGATACAGAAACCAATAATGGTATCTTCACCTGGAATAATAAAAGGGGAGGGGCTTCTCAAGTGGCCTCTAAGCTAGATAGATTCATTATCTCTGAGGACCTTATCCTCTTAGGCCTTGACTTGTCAGCTATGATCCTCCCTTTTGGAGGCTCGGATCACTAGCCTATTCAATTAGAAGCGTCCTTTATAGGAACTCCAAGAAACAGACCTTTCAGGTTTGAAAACATTTGGCTTACCCATCCTGACTTCAACAACAATATTGAAAAATGGTGGATGGAAGATTTGAGTTCTCAGGGTACTAAAATGTTCCTTCTGTAGCAGAGACTAAAATACATCAAACTTAGGCTTAAAGATTGGAGTAAGAATGAGTTTGGAAATATCTTCGAAGCTAGAAAAGTAGTTGAGGGGAAGCTACATGAACTTAACCAGGAGCTAATCTCAAAGGGATTCACCGAGGAAGGTAAGAAACAAGCTAACTCACTTCAATAGGATTGGGAAGGCTTAAGAAAGAGGAAATCTTGTGGAAACCGAAATCAAGGGTACAATGGTTAAAGGAAGGAGAAAGGAATACAAGGCTTTTTCACAAGTCTACCATGGATCATAGGTCTCATAACATGATTTTAAAACTAAAATATACACAATGAAAACAGCTCAACACCCACAAAGAAATAGAATCTGCTCTAGTTCAACATTTCTGAGGCATAGCAGAGGAGCCTCTCATAGACAGATCACAATTCATCAATGACTTCACTAAGCACATTCCTAAGCTTGTGACAAGAGAAGACAATTATAATCTTAACATACCAGTGAATGAAGAGGAGTTCAGTGAAGTTATCAAATAGATGCAAAATGGGAAAGCTCCAGGCCCGGATGGTTTCAATGTTGACTTCTTCAAAGCTTGCTGGAACATAGTCAAGCAAGATATCCTGGAGGTGGTGGAGGACTCAAGGAAAAACAAAATTGTTCTGAAGGAACTCAACACCTATTTCATATCCTTGATTCCAAAGCAAGAAAATGCTATGACACTAGATAGTTTTATATCCATAGCATTATGCAATGTGGTGTACAAAATTATTTCCAAAATAATTGCAAACAGGCTCAAGCCCCTTCTTCCAACTCTAGTGTCTGAGGAGAAAACTAGATATGTGGAAGGTAGGCAAATTCTAAACAATATCATTCAAGCTCATGAGGTGGTCTACTCACTTAAGAGCAATAAGTAGGCAGGTATGATCATACAACTTGATCTAGAAAAGGCTTATGATAACCTAATTTGGGCATGCATCAGGGAAGTACTAAAAGCATATGGCTTTGACCATAACTAGATAAGATGGGTAATGGCCCTTGTTACCACCTAAAGCTCTTCCATACTGCTTAATGTCTCACCATCCAAAACCTTTAAGCCTTCAAGAGGACTTAGACAACGGGATTCGCTCTCACCCTTCCTCTTTATTCTCATGATGGAAGGGCTAGGCAATGCAATCAAAGCTTCCAAAGTAGAAGGAAAAATTTAGGGTCTCAAACTCACCCTGAATGGGGATGCTTTGACTCATCAACAATTTGTGGACGACACCATGTTCCAGGGTACACCTACAGTCAAAGAGGCTCATGCCTTCAAACAAATCGTGAATGACTTTGCTATGGCTGTGGGTATTGAGGTAAGCATTACCAAATCAAATATTTTATTTTTTAATACTAATATTTCTATTCAGAGAAACCTCACCAGAATTCTATGTTTTCAAAGAGATATACTACTCTCCAAATATTTGGGAGCTCCTCTAACAGAAAAACCTCTAAGCAAGATAGTTTTGGAGCCTGTTATTAATAGACTCCAGGACAAAATCCGGAAATGGACAAACATGTCTTTGAATTTGGTAGGAAGACTAGTGCCTACAAAAGCCATCCTACAAACTGTACCCATCTTCATGTTTTCAATACTTCCAGCTCCTAAAGGAGTTATGCAACACATTAGAAATATCCAAAGAGATTTTCTTTGGGGCAAAGGGGAAGAGAAAAAGAAATGGGCTTTGGTAGCCTGGGAAAAGATCTGTAAACCTAAGACACATGGAGGTTTGGTACTTGATGACCCTGAAACCCTAAACAAACTTTTGGTGGCAAAACTATGGTGGAGATGGCTAAAGGAATCAATGGCCCCTTGGGCCAAGGTATGGAAACAGAAATATGAAAACAATTGGCAAGAAAGGGAGCACATTAGAATGTATGGGATCATCAAATGCTCCCACTTTTGGAACAAAGCTTGGGAGAATAGAGCTATTGTTCAAAAATTTAGTTTCTAGGAAATCAGAGATGGAAACATTGCTTGGTTTTGGGAAGACAATTGGCAACAGGAACCAAAACTGTGGAGAGAAGATTTTGACAATCTTAAGAAGGATACTGATGACAAAGGGTTACATAGGGTAAATGACTTTTGGGATCAGGATAGAAGCAAAGGAAAATGGAGAGTATGGAAGAACCTGATTTATAGTGAAGACTCTCTGTTGAAGGCCCAGGCTTAAGCTCTCACAATCATCTTGGAATAGAGAAAGATTCTGAAATCAACATCTGCAGACCAACTTAGATGGGGCAAAAACAATGAAGGAAACTTTAATCTTAAAGAGGCTAAGCGAATAGCCCTTGGTCTTGAATTTCAAAACCCTGACATAATATGGAAGGACCTATGGTAGAACCAAAACTGGATGAAAATCAAACTGTTCATGTGGTTGGTGCAACATAAAAAAAATTCTAACTTGGGAAAACCTTCGAAAGAGAGGTGTAATTGGTCCATCAAGATGCCATCTTTGCAAATTAGAAGAATAAACTATGGAACACCTTATCAACCTATGCCCATTCACCTCCACCTTGTGGAATTGGGTGGCTTCAATTTTTAGACATTCTGACAGGGACATTGGCAGCATCAACAACACTTTGAGGAATTGGAGGAGAAATTTCTCTGCAAATGAAATAATCAACAAATCTTGGGAGTTGGTTCCAGGATTTCTAATCTGGGATGTCTGGAAAGAACGCAACAATAGAATCTTCAAGAACAGGACTGGTTCAGCCCAGAGCATTATGGCTCAGATTATAAGACAGCTTAAAGAGACTATAGGAATCCTTATAAAAAACCCCCCTGAGAACCAACCTCAAGATTAGGACGTGTAGATAATTTTGCATTGTGGCCTTCAGGGGCTCTTCCCCTAGGGAATAATCAAGCTTGTAAGTCATATAACAGCTGATAAGGACTTCTGGCAACCTCCCCCCCATGGTTTTATGAAATGCAATATAGATGGGGCCTCAAAAGGAAACCCTGGCATTGTTGGTTATGGAGGAGTAATAAGAGATGAAAAGGGTTTAATAAAAGCCATCTTTCACAGTCATTTGGGTAAAGCCACTAATAATATGGTAGAGCTCATGGCCCTTGAGCAATGCCTAGAAATCTTAAGGGACTCAAATTTACATAATACCATAATTGAAGTTGATTCTGAACTGATAATCAATTCAGTTAAGAAAATATGCAATGGCTCAGAAGTAGACAAAGTATCGAAACACTGAAGGTTACTGCAAGTCTATCAACTTATTCAATTCCATCTGCACACAATGAGAATGCTTAGTTTCATTCATGTGCGACAAACAACAAATATATTAGCAGATATTTTGGCAAATGAAGGCGTACTCTGTTCCAATAGCAACAAAAGATATGACTGGATAGAGACTCCCCAAGGACGACTGCAGGAACAGTGTCATAGACAGGTGACCTTACACAGGGAATACTATCGGAGCAGGGGAAATAATCAAGGTGAAACTCGATGAAAACAGAGGAGTTTTGGTCTACACGGGGAAGAAGTACGAGCAGGATGAAGTTTTAGTCTAGTCTTCGGGCAAGAAAATGCACCCGGAACACTAAAATCCTTTGGTTTCCAGGCGGGAAACTACTTACAGGTCTAATCTTCGAATGTATCATATACACATTAAATATGGCCCTTCAATGTTTTGTGATGAGGGCTTATTTAAAGAGTGGCCGGGTCGATGAAATCATAGTAATCCAATGATTTTCGAGCATCAAACAACAAGACTGTTAACCATCCATTCGGACCCGAAACGTAATTAGGTGGTGTCTCTATTATGTTTCAGGTCCGAAGGTGCTATTAACTTCTGTGCAAGTTTAACAGTCCTTTCGAGATCGTATGAATCTGGTGGATTGCGGGCGGATAAACAGCTCGGAGGTTATCTCCCAAGTCAAACCCAAAATGGTTACTAGAGTTGGTACATTCTTTTTTGGTTCCATGTATTTGGTTAAAGGGTGAGCATGATGGACACCCGATATAGTCTCATAACCGCTAAATCTTTGTAGAATGATCGAATGGTCATGGAGAGTTCTGGTTCCACAAAGGTAACATTTAAAGGTTTTGTGGGCCCTCGGCTCAGATTGTGGGTCCAAGACCTGGGTATAAAGGCTATGTGGGGCTCGACTTTCATGTGGGAAATAGCTCCTTTATATGTATATTATGTAACTTTTTTCATATAGTTGAATAGAAGGACCTAATCTTACTTGAGCAAAAAAAAAGAATTTCATAATGCACATAGGTAGAATATAGATATAAATTATTCTAATTGCCTAGAAGAAATTAAAAATTGTATTAGATATATATATGAGTACTTTGATATTGTTGATTCAATTTGGTGGGAGTCGTTTTTCAATAATCAAAGTGATATCATTTCAAGAACAACAAATGAAGATATACCTTTGAAAACTCCATTTATTTGGCCACAAAATAAGTCAAATGAACATGAGGAAAGAAACATTATTGAACAACAACAATCTCAAGGTATTATTATTTCTTCACAGATAGAGGAAAGGGAAATGTATATTGGTTCCAAAAGTTCTCGTGCACAGTGTGAAGCCATGGAAGACTTTTACAAGGGTTCAATACAAGATATTAAGGAGGGTTGCATGATCATAGTGCTTGCAGATGGAGATCCCAATGGTTATCCATTATGGGTTGCTAAGGTTATAAAGGTAATTACAGAAAATGAATATGTTGCAAGTGTTGAAGTACAATGGTATGCCACAAATACACACCCATTCAATGGTGTGTACAAGCCGAAGATGGCAGTTGATAAAATAATTGGCAGAAAGAGAAAAAGAAAGGGTACAAATATAACTAGTCACTGCACATACCTATTGAAATTGGAGGATGTTGACATACTTGTTTATGACTTTAGTTTCACAAAGAGAGGAACTCTTCACTTCAAGATGATAGAGATTATGAAGAGGTTGTTACCAGAAGAAACAGTGTTGAGATGGGAGTCTGCTGAAACCAGTCGTAGATTTAGAATAATTTTGAAACCTCAAATGGTGGGCATGGATGTGGACCCACATGGGGCACTAGTTGATGAAAGAGAAGAACATGGAACAACTTCATCTGCATCCAGTCATTCGTCCGAAGATATGAATTATGATGGCATGCAAGAAAATATGAGTGATTTTGGATAATTGTCCAATGCAATTTATATAACTAATGTTTGCATCATATCTTGAAATAAAAATTTTGATTTCCATATGGTGTTAAATGAAGTTATGAGTCATTTTTATGTTTGTTGGATTATATGTTTTAATTATGATGAGTTTTGTTGTTTAGAATATCTACAATGTAACAATAACCTAGAGATATAATTTATGTTTCATTCAATCTACAGGGATTGACATTTTGATTAATTGAGTAATGTAATTTTTTCATAATGTCATGGTTTAAATGTGTTGAAAACTTAAGAGTTTTTTAATTCTATGGTTGAAAATTTTCTAATTTTTCTTTATCTTTAATGTTATGGTTGAAAATAATTAGAATTTTAGTGATCTTTAGTGTCATGTTATTATATATTTAACAACATGGATGAAAGTTGATGGAATTTTAATGTGTTTTAGATCGCATTATTTTATCTTTATCGTCATTACTAAAAAATGTTGAAATTATACAAGGGAAAGAAAAATGTTATTATACCAAAAACATTAGTGTGTTTTTTCCTCAAAAACAATTATTTTTTGTGCAAAAAGAAATTGTTTTACTGCCATTTTTTAAATACGTTGAAAATTAACCCTAAAAAGAAAACATCGTTCTAGTATACATACTTTTCGTTTTTAGCATTGTTTTTCATGTTTTTTGGGGTTTCTTTTGCTAGAGTTCCCATTTTGAGTTTATAGTTCCCGTTTCAAAGTTTACATTGTTTAGAGTATCTTGTAGGGTAAGAAGAAGGAAACGTCAGTTAGAATGGTTACAACTATGTCGACAAAGCATAGTCAGAGGAAAGAATGTGTATTATTTGTAGTACATATTTCCAGTGATAACGGTAAGGATGTTGAGGATGCGAAAATCTTGAAGAGGTACCCGGTCTTACAGTAGCTTCAGGATCTGTTTCCAGCAGAGATTTCAAAGTTGCATCATCGCAACAAATTGGAATTTTCTATTCAGTTGCTACCAGGGGAAAAACCAACATCAAAGACACTTTACAGGATGACCACTCCAGAGTTAGTGGAACTGAAGTTGCAATTGAAGGAAATGCTTGATAATGGATACATAAGGCCAAGTGTATCACCTTGTGGTGCACCAGTGTTGTTTGTGAAGAACAAGAATCAAGGGAATTTTGAGGTCTAAAATGGGCCTCTTAAGGAAATTATAAAATATTGGTGGAAATTATAAAATAATGTTAGACTGCATCATCAATTTTTAGAGGGAAAAAGGAAAAAACAGTTTGTTCAACTCATATTTTCAACTTATCTTTTTATGGGTTTACTCAAATTTAGAACGACAACACTCATTGGATGCAAAATTTGATTCTTAATCCAAGGAGTACCCATGTTTCATACTTTCGATGGATCCTGCTACATGAAAAATTAGAAATACATGAAAAAACTTGATTGATACACAAAAAATGAGAAGTACATGAAAAAAATTATTACAATCATGTTTTTCATGTATTTCTCATTTTTCGTGTAACAATGTCCATATAAAGTATGCAACATGGGTAATATTTGGATGAGGAATTAAATTTTGCATCCAACAAGTATTCTTGCTCAAAATTTAAGTAAAATCTTTGGGAGTTAAGTTTAAAATATGAGTTGAAAAATGTAGTTTTTTTTATTTTATTATTTTTTATTATTTTTACTTTTTTACTCCAAAAATGGTGAATAATTCCCCATGGCTGACATTATCATCCTTAATCCTATTGGTTCTTTTAAAATTTAATTTGGTTGTACATTTTTCTTAGGAGGCCCATTTTAGACCTCAAAATTCCCCTAATGGATGGTACTCTTAGGTTGTGCATTGATTGCAGGTAGTTGAACAAGGTGATGATGAGGAATAATTATCCTTTACCAAGGACTGATGACTTATTTGACCGAATGAAGGGACCAGATGTGTTATCGGAGATTGAATTGAGATTGAGATATCATCAACTACATATCAAGGAAGAGGACATCTACAATATTTCTTTCCAGACTAGGCATGGGCATTATGAGTTTGTTGTAGTTCCTTTTGGTTTGACTAATGCTCAAACTACTTTCATGTGTTTGATGAATAATGTGTTGCGTCCTTATCTGGAAAACTTTGTTATTGTATTCATTGATGATATATTGATATATTATAAGAATGACGAAGAGCATGCCAAACACTTAACAACGGTATTGAGGTTCCTAAGAGAACATCAGTTGTATGCCAATCTTAGTAAATGAAATTTATTTCAGATAAAGGTACATTACTTGTGGCATGTTGTTTCTAAGGAAGGCATAACAATGGATCTAGAAAAGATAAAATGCATCATGGAATGGGTAGCTCCTGTTAGCTACCCATATTTCATGATTGGCAAAGAAAGGTCCAAATATGCTCTGCTTTGGTGATGCAAAGATCCCATATTTCCTAGAGAAAACAATGTATGTACATAAGTCCTTTGTTGACTCAATTTTGATGGGTGATCCAAAAGCCTAATCTGGATCATGCCATGTTTCAATTTTTTGTTGTAGAATAGAGGAAGAAGTCTGTCCAAACTGTTTAATCTTGGCAGACCAGTAGCTTAGGTAGAGAATTAAGGTTCCCAACTGCTTAATCTGGGACCTTGGAAGCAATAAGGGTAGCATTAGATAGAAAATCAAAAGGAAAAAGCCAAGGAAAAGAAAAAGGCATATGAGGGTCTGCAAGTCTAAGTGCACCCTCCATGAAGAAATAAAAAATGCTAGGCAAATAGATGGGTAGGCAGTTGGGGTTGCAGAAGTGTCAGTCCTTTCTAGTTGAGTGTTTGATAACCTGTTTACAAAGGAATATCAGTGGATTGAGAAGCTCCTCTTCTCCATTATGTTGCAGCAAAGCAAAGGAGCATGTCTAACTTCCCAGTTTCCCCTTTCACTCCCATTCCTAACATCCCCTCATCAGTTGAGATTCATGGAAGAATTTGAGGTTTTATGGTGGTTCTTACTCCTTTAAAAGCCACATTTCTTGTCTAAAATTCTTTTCATTTTGATCTACTCCCTAAACTAAGTGATTTTCAAAATAAACTTAGTGATATCATCCCTCATTCACCCTTTACATCCATATTAACCCCTAACCTCTATTATCTAAATCCCCTATGTTACCCTTTCCCTACTATTATAACACTATGGTGTATAAACCCCAAGAATTGTATAAATATCCCTCCCCTTGGCACTATAGCCATATGTTCACTATCAGGGATTAAATTGACATCTGGTCAGTTTAAGAGCCCATGCCGTACCCCTCTTTCCCCTTCAAGAATTCATTTGACCCATTTAACCCCTTCATATGCTAAAAACCTTGTAAAAACCCCATTACTGTACCCCTAACCCGCTTCGTTTGCAAAATATCCACCAAAAACCCACTTTTTCATTTTATCCAAAGTTCTGGCGCTATGCGCATTTTTACAAAATATATTGAAAAACTATGAAAATCCGCCATATTCCAAAGTTTTCCGCCGGGCGCAAATCTCAAGAGAAATATTATTTTATTGCCGCCCTCCGTCCGTATCGTTCGGCCACCTCAACGTCCCGTCGACCGTCGGATCGGGCCCTTTTGATCCGACGGCCCTCGTGCATATCGGACCGGCCCCGACGTCCGAAAGTTACCTTCCGATATCTGTCAGAGGGTGACGTCAGGCCTCTGCCACGCGCCACCCCCACAGCGTATCGGAGGTACATCTGACATTTCTGCCTCCGTATCAAAAGCGGTGCGATATGAAACCGCTAACCACTTCCGGTTTCGGTTGATCCGCCCTACCAGCGTCACCGCCGTGTCAGTGCTCCGTCCTCCAGTTGCCCCACCTGTCTGCCACTTCACCATCCCCGTGGACCTCTAGTATGCCGCCACGTCACCCGATGACGTCATGCTGATGTCATCCGACCTTGACCCCACCTGATGACGTCATGCTGACGTCATCCGAAAAAGGCGCCAAAGTCCTGAAAAAACCATATTTTGGCCGAAATGTCACGTTTTTTACACTTTTTGCAAAAAACACTGTTATATCCTCTGCATGAATTTTTACGTCCGAGCCTTTGCCAACCTGCTGAATCAACCTGGAGACCGCGGGCGCGCCTATTCACCTGCACTCTTGACCATTGCTGACTGTATATCAGGTATTTATCCATGCAAATCCTTTCTGCGCCCGGTTTTGTCTGTAAATTGCCAAAATAACTTAAAACAGTGAAAAATAGATAATTCACCGGCAAATCCCCTGTGCCTGGTTCCCATTTGCACCTAGAACGTCGAAATTCACCAGCTAAGCCTCGTTTACCTGAAATTTTATAAAAACTGCATTCTGTTCGCGCAATCGCGAACTGGTAACCCACACTGTACCAATTTGCTGTAAAATAGGGAGCAAGGCCAGACATTTGCCTTATTCGTGTTCCAAGCAGTATTTCAATTGCTGCAACTCACCTTTTGTCCTATGTTCCTGAGTAATTCACCTTCCTCTTCAAAGAAAACTCTTTGGTGTTTTTTCTACACAGTAACACTAGTCCATAAAACCACAGAATCCTAAAGGAAATCATGGATCCACCAGTAGCTCCTGTGGCATTAAACGTTGCTCCATTGAATGCCCCTCAGAGACAATTGGAGTGGCAGCCTCTAGCAGACCTGGACTATCAAATTTCAGAGGAAATGTTGATGAGGACCAAGTTCCACATCCACCTGCTAAATGAATTAAAGGCTAAACATGAGAGTGGGACAGATGTGCTGGGCATATGGGACTCTTTTCTCCCTATATTCAAACTCCCTCAGGTCAATCAGTTCCCTGATTTGATCCACCTATGTGCTGAAAACTATGACCCTACTCAGAGGGCAGTGCTTGACCCTTCAGGCTCAGCTGTGTTCTATATCACCCCAGAAGCTATCAAAGAGATGCTCTGCTTCAACACTGAGAAGAAATTGGTCCCTCTATCACTCATAGACTTGATAAATCAAGGAGCCAGATTGACAGATGCTCAGGTCACCAAATTAAATCAGCTGTACATTGACTCCGACTCTGTGAAGTATCCTCCTATTAACCAAGTATACCTCAACCAATTGGGCAGAGATCTTGCAGACATGATTAGTCCCATTTTGGGCTATAATTCAATTGAATTTGTTGATGAAACGGTACTGGTGATGATGCTAATGTTCGCTCCTGGCAAGTCTCCAATCTGCTATGACTATGCCACCTACATCTCTGATAAGATACATGAGCAGTTGATGAACTTGGCCCGAGAAAAGGTGTTCAGATACACCTCCTAAATTTATCATTTGATCTTATATTATCAACATGAGAAGTTTTCTTTTGCTATCAAAAGAGTGGATGCCCAAGGCAATCCAAGGTCAGTGGTCTATTGGTCCTCCGCCTTCCACTACAGATCTCACTCTCCATACACTTACTGTGAGTTCATAGATCTCTTCATCCACCCAGCCATGTCTATGCTGATGAGCTCACCTCCTCCAAGGCTCACTGATGACATGCAAAGGATCCTTCAGTTATCCAAAACATACAGCATTGGGGACTGGTACTTCTACCAAAACCACACGGTCATCAGGATATATGGGTGTGAATTACCTCCCTACAGATTGCCCAGATATGTACCCATGAGATTGTTTGCCCTGGAATATTTCAGGCAGTTTGGGAATGCCGATGTGCTGCACTTTTCAGGCAGAGGCAAGAAAGCACAACTGAAGGTCAGGAACCAACTTGGCCACTTTATCTACAATAAAAGGGAAGAAGGTTGGAAGGAGGTGGATAGCATGTTAGAATCCCTTGGCCTGCAAACCAGTTTCCTGTGGAAACCATATGACCCCAATCACTTCATAACTTTAAGAAGGGTCAAGTATAGGCTGTCAGGTTATTACCATGTGAGGATTCCTCACATAGAAAAATATGCTAACCAAGTAAAATGGAGGAGAGGAACCCTAGAGGAGCCTGTTACACAAGAAGAATTGAATCAAAGAGCAGTGAGAAATCTAAAAAAGATGGCTGACCTTGAACTTTGTTCACAGGTACCCACTCTTCTAAGCACACAAGTGGGAGCAGTTGCCTCGTCCTCAACTGCAAATCAGCAAACAGCCAAAGCTAGTGAGCAAACCTCTAGCAAAGGCAAGGAAAAAGTGATGGAAACAGAACAACCGCCTCATGAGGAGGTGTAGCAGCAACAGCAGCAGGTAGAGCAGCCACAACAGCAGGAACAACAGCAATAAGAGGGGCAGCATGACAAAGAGCAGCCATTACATCAAGAAAGGACAGCTGAGGCCCCAATTTTCATTGAGCAACAGGCTCAGAATACTGTGCCTCCTAGGCAAGAGACTACTATTGAAGCTTCAGTCCTCCAAACTCCACAAAAGGAGGATATAAGTAGAAAAAAGGGACAGAGAGACTCCCCTCACATCATCCATGAATCAGGGAGGAAAAAGACATAGAATGAATCCCTTCTCTGAGGAGGAAATGCCAATAGGGCAGTCTCTGGGCATGGGCCCACCTAGTAGAGAAGCATCTGCTAGCTCTTTCCAGCAGGGACAAGACAGAACAATGGGAGGAGAAGTCAGCTCCTCAAGCCACCAAAGAGAAGCTGAAGGAGGAATCAAACAGCAGTTTATTGATATTAAAAGGAAAAATGAGCCACTTAAAATACAGCTCTACAATCATCTGCTGAAAATGGCTCCTACCAACCAGCAAAGACTGATGTCTGCCTATGATGTTCAGGAGGGAAAAATGATCATGAGTCATTTTATGCCAGCTGTAGTATAGCCACAGTCCCCTGCAGATTATATAAGGACCAATCTTGAGGTCCTTGCCAAGGACATCCGCCCAATGGATAAAATCGAATTGCACAAACAAACGGGTGAGATGGTGTATGCCTCCTTGGCAGACAAAACACTGGATAACTACAGGCTAGAAAATAGCCTAAATAATACAACTGCCCAGCTTGAGTTGGAAAGGGCATCCTCCCAAGCAAAGGATAACAGGATCAGGGCCTTAGAAGATATAATTATAGAACTTGGGCATGATCCCAAGGATATTAAGGCCGTGCAGGCATTGTTGAAATTGAGGGATGCAGACATGGCAGCCCTTAGAAAGATGGTCAAAGTCCCAGCAACAATTCACCCACAAACTGAAGAAGTTGCTCAGCTGAGACATGATCAAGATGCCACAGCTTTACTGGTATCCCTATACAAACAGTTAATCCAGACACAAGAGAAGTTGGGAGAGTCAGAGGCTGCCCACGCAGCGTTGCAGGCAGCATTGCAGCAAAAGGAAGGAGGTCAAACCTCTCAGCCTCCTCTTGAAATAATCAACCTTGAGGAAGCTCCTCAAACCACTGCTCCCCCTACTCAACAAACAGAACAGGCAGCACCATCCACCTCAGCACCAGTGCCAACAACAGACCAGGCTTCAAGCCTGGACATGCAGAAACTAAGGAATGAAATCCAAGCCCTGGAAGCCCAAATGTCAGAGTTAAAAGAGGCCAGGGAAAATTTGGTCAAGTTGAATGAAAGATATGACAAATCCAAGCAGACTGTAGCAGAAAAGGGCAGGGAAATAAAGACCCTTAAGGACAGGATAAAGGAGCTGGATAAGGAGCTCACATTGGATAAAGTGACAGCTGAGCTCAAGACAGTGCTATGGGCCAACATTGGCCAATCCATCACTGACCAATGGCAGTATACTGAGACAATCCATGAGCAGTTGGAGCTCATTGCAAAAGCACAAAGGGAAATCCAGAGATCAAGGGCATCTCTAGGCAATATGCCTGAGGTTGCCAATAGAATGATCAATGTGCTTAACAATAGAACGAGTGCTCAGTTAGCTACTATGGGGATCTCCAACAGAACTGAGACCATCCAGCTAATAAATAGGGTCCTAACACTGAGAAACCTGGTGCAAACATTAGAAAGAAGGACCCAGGACATGCAGACCGAGGTCCATAAATTCATGGACAAGTATGTGGCATTGCAAAACAGAGGTCTCCCTGGCTTACTGAACAGCGCAGGAAGACTACTTACACATGAGCAGTATGCCAAGAGGGTCAATACATTCGCCACAAATCAGATCACTGAAAGGCCCAGCACCTCAGAGGAAACAGGGCCAGCTACAGGACAAACTCTCTACAACAGGGTAGAGAATCTATTCTTTATAATGAATGAAATCAAACATCTGTTTGAAGTGCCTCCTAATTTTTATAAATACACAGAGGCAGATGAGACTTTGGATGCAATTCTCAGACATCAATTGCCCACACAAGAATGGTGGACTAAGGCAATACAGATGATATTATAAACCAGAGCCTGTAAATCAAGTTTTGTTATTTATTATTCAAATTTACAAGTGATCATGCACAGGAAAACTTGAAAAGATCAGCATGCATGAAAAGGGAAGGGCTGAGCCAACTCAGCAGAACTATTCGGCCAACAAAGCACAATTGACAACTAACAGGTAGCAGGGCCGAAAGTTACAGCACGACATGCCATAAAGGCGCATTTTTCAGAGTTAAAGCAGAACGGTCAGACCGACTCAGTGGCCTCTAAAGACCAAAATATCTTCTGACAGACATAAAGAGCATTTATGTTGTATTAAAAGCAGTAATAACTTCTTATCTACTGTTCTGTACAAGTTGGTGAAAACATTTATTTCTCAGATGACTCAACGCCTTAGATATTTTGTATGACCGTTTGTATATATTCCCCCCTGTCATAAGCTTGCAGGGGTTGTTGTTGATTTCTCTTCAAGAATTCTTTTGCTGTAAATTTTCAGAGTTTAATACAGAGGCCGATGGAATTTCAAAAGTCTGCGTTGTCTGAGGGATTTTAATGCGATTGCTGAGTGCTACAGGATTCCTGCATGTTGTCATGGCTCAATAAGTTTCCTTTAAACTTTTGTTATGTTCTTTCTGTTATTTACTCATAACTCATCCATGTTCTAGATTTCACAATTAATGGCAGAGAAAAAGACTAATTCCAGGATTTATTCATAGAATACCTTGAATTCAATCTGTGCTATTACAAATGTTTTCTTCAGTTATGGTTATAAAGGTGTGATTCTTAATTGCTGCGCCTCTACACTGTATCTTTCACAAGAGTTACTGTTTAGGAATTCAAGTCTACTCCTTTACAATACATCTCTTTCTCACAACCCAGCTTAGTGGAAAATTCTTAATTGCTTTTCACTGGTTACACACATTTCATCATTATAATATCAAGTTTGTTTCATGAGATATTCAAAAGGCCCTGCAGTTTCAGCAATCCTAATCTACCTCTCAAACAACCAGTAACCAAAGACTCCATTGCCCAATGGACTAGAATTATCTGAAGGTTTCCACCTTAGGTACAGAAGACATCCCTCAACCAAAATATAAAACCAAACCCTGAACAACATAGCTAGCCTAAAATAATATCAAAACAGAGACAAATCATAAAGAGAGAGCCCTCTCTGATTACAGTTTGGCTAGAAACTGTAATCCAAAGATTGGTTAGTGGTTACCCCGGCCGTATTCCCTTGGGAGTCATAGGGAACAACCTGGGTGATAACATAATTGGCGACTCCACTGGGGACTCCTTAGGATTTTCTAATTACTGTATATCTCCTAAATCTACAGATGAAGTCTGAATACCAGCCAGGAAGCCTTCAGGACTGTTTTTGTTTTACATTAACAGGTTCAGATAAATGCTGCTTCAGTCAATCTTCATGTTAGCTTTGAGAAATATACAGCCATTTCAAAATCTTGCCTAGTCCTTACAGATATAAAAATACTCCAAAAAAACATACTCAAAAAGAAGTTCAGAAGCTGGCTCCTAAAAGGGAAACCAGACACACTAGGTCAAACCCTGACCCAAATCCACCAGCAGTTTTTGAAAATCCTAATACAATCCCCAAAATAATTAGGAAACAGCAAAGGCAGGAAAATCCTAGTGATTTGAGTCCTGAGACAGCTCACCCTGAACCAGTTCCAACTCCTATCAAGGTTCTATTTCGGTCTACCCCTGTTTCCCCCAGTTCACCATCTACATCTCAAAGCCCTCCTTTCACACCTTCATCCACTGCACATATTCCCTTGACCAACACTCTAGTTTCTACTGGTCCCATCAACCCTGTAGTACCCATTGTCCCTGTTATCTCGTTTATCCCTGTCAATCCCATAAACCCTGCAAATATGGCCAATAGGTATGCACCCTTGCAGTTACCTGCTAATGCTGCAGCTTTACCCCAAGACTACCAATCCAAGATCTCATATTTTGACTCCACTGGCCCTTTTACAGCTACTCAGCATGCCAAAAGGATGCAAGACCATTTTGAGACCTATGAAATAGATGATGACAGTGTGAGAATGAGGATGTTTGTTCAAAGTCTGACTGGGGATATAAGAACTTGGTTTAGATCCCTGAATGCAAATTCCATCACAACTCCTGATGAGCTTTATCAAGCCTTTACTAATAGATGGGAGAAAAAGAAAGATCCTCTGCACATACTTGGTGAATATGACACTATCAAAAGAGGTCACCAAGAGACTGTTTTGGAGTATTGTGCAAGATTCAACAATGTATATAACGCAATCCCACAAAATTTAAGACCTCCTCCTGATTTGGCCTTGTACAAATTTCCTGATGGTTTTGACCCTGATATGGCCTATCAGTTGAAGGAGAGAGCTCCTGAAACCCTTGCAGATGCCCAGAAGGTTGCTGTCACAGTGGAAGCTAACCTGATCGCCAAAAGAAACAGAGCAAGGTTGGAAAAGAGAACCACCTTCAAAGAAGAACCCTCAGCCTTTGATCAAAAGCTGGATGCAATACTCACTGGTATGAAGAGATTGGGTGATAGAGTGGAATCTGTTGAGAGAAATTCATCATGGGAAGCACCACAAAACAACCCTCCTAGGAATCCAAATTTTAAGAGAACTCAAAATCCAAACGTTGGCAAGGCCAGTGCTGACCCAAACATAAGACCCCCTTTCCAAGAGAATTATGTTGAGACTTCCACATCAAGTGAACCCAATGAAGATCCCCACATTAATTTAATGGGTTTGGATGGTGAAAGTCAAGTCTTTTTAACACAAGAAGATCATGAGAATGATGAAATCAAGCTGTTCCAAACCAAATCAGGTGAGTCATTTGACTTTAAGCAAGGCTATGACACAGCTGTTTATGAAGTCCATAAACAATACAAGCTAAGGAGTAGAACTGTAAATGTAACACAGCCTGAAAAGATAAAGGATAGCCAGCAGCCCAAAAGAGCCATAGTCACAGAGCCAAATGACACAACGGAATCACTTGCAAAGGAAGTAACCATTGAAGAAATCACTGAACCATTTTCTTCAAAACAGCAGCCCATGGCTGCATCATCCTTGCACCCTAACCCAAGTGACATTCCTCAAGAGATGAGCAAGAAGGGCAAGCCTCAAGATGAATATAAGAATCAAGAAGAAGAGTTAGTGAACAAGGAAAGAACTGTCATCCACAACCAAAAGACCCAATCTGAAAAACCCTTTGACCTAGAAACTGAAATTGCTAAATTGAAGGTAGTTATTCCTCTTTCAGAACTAGCCAAGCATGACATTTATAAACAACAAATCAAGAAGGCCCTTCAACTTACTAACAACAAAGATGATGTCAATGTGCTGGATGATACCCCAGAATTGCTGTTCGGTCCAGAAGTTGATGGAAAAACAGTAGTCACAGGGATCTTACCTTTTTATGTCAGTTTAGATGTTCATGATAAGATATTACACAATGCAATGTTTGACTCAGGTGCCTCTCACAACCTCATGCCAAAAGCAGTCATGGAAAGATTGAATCTAGATATTACAAGACCATACAAGGACCTATTCTCCTTTGACTCCAGCCAAGTCAAGTGCTTAGGTCTAATAAAAGATCTATGTGTCTCCCTTGTTCAGTATCCAAATAAAACAATTCTAATGGATGTTGTAGTTGCTGATATCCCACCCAAGTATGGGATGCTGTTATCAAGGTCATGGGGGGCTAAACTTCAAGGTTCCCTACAACTGGACATGTAATATGCCACCATCTCTGTTTTTGGGCAACCAAAGAGACTATACAGAGAAACACTAATGAAATACATGGTCAGCAGTGAAGAAAAGCCCCAAAACTTTCCCATATATGCTGTCCATTCAGACATAGACTCATACATACTCTTCAATAGTAATACAACTCCCTCAAGCAATGATGTTGAAACCAATACACTCATGCAAGAGGAGGACACTGATGAAAAAACTGCTACCCAAGAAATAATGAGTGAACCATCACTGAGCAAATCTGCTGTTCTAGAAACCAAGCTAATTCAATCAAGTGATCAGATTGTCCTAGAAAACAAACCAGGTGTAAAACCAGAACTTCAACTTATAATCCTGGATCACAGAGAAGTTATTAAATCTCCCCTAGAAAAAGAGAACCTATGGTTTCTTGAATTTGATGGGTCAGTCAACAAATTAGGGGCAGGAGCTGGAGTTTGGATACACAATAAACAAAACAGTCATGCAGAAGGCCGAGCCTACAGACTAAATTTCAGATGCACCAATAACATGGCAGAATATGAAGCTCTTTTACTAGGCCTCAAACTAGTAAAGTCCCTACAAGCCATAAAAGTGTCAATTCTAGGAGACTCGGACCTAGTTATCCAACAAGTAAAGGGAAATTTTGTCACCAATGACAAAAGACTGAGATCTTATAGATCTGCTGCTGCTGGACTACTACAGTCCTTCACTGAATTTCAAATTACCAAGATTCCCAGAATCCATAACTTGCATGCCCACAGTTTAGCCACATTTGCAAGTACCTGCAAGCTACCTTTTGAGCCCCACCACTGCTTTACAGCTGAGGTAAAACACAGACCTTCTGTCCCAAACAATGTCAAGGACTGGCAAGTATTTGAAGATGATACACAAATAAATAATTTCTTGACCTTGCAACAAGAATTTGCAGGATTAAACATTGACACTGAAAGAGCAAGTCAATCACAAATACCTGAAAGAGCAAGTCAATCACAAATACGGTTTGAACAGAATAACCACCCAATATCACCCAGAACAGCAAGACAAATGCTACATCCAACCATTTTCAACAAAGAAAACATACAACAAATTCAACAAAACAGTTATGAAGAACTGCCTGTTACAGAGGCTGAGATCATAGAGCTTAAAGACAATTTTCTTCCAACAGGCCTAACTCCATTAGAGGACATCTTTGACTCAAATGACATCCCTAGAAAACCAAAGATGCAGCCCCTTAATGCTGCCATTGAGGAATGCAACATTGGAACCATTGAGGAACACAAGATAATCAAATTGTCTGCATCCTTACCTCCTGATCAAAAGCCCAAATACATTGACCTTTTCAAAGAATTTCAGGACGTGTTTGCATGGGGCTATGAGGATCTAAAATCCTATGATACCTCCGTTATCCAGCACACTATCCCTCTCAAGCCTAATCAAAAGCCATTCAAACAGAAATTGAGAAGAATTAATCCCATGCTTCTCCCCTCAATTGAAAAGGAGCTGCAAAAAATGTTTAAAGCTGGTATTATAGCACCAATCAGGTTTTTTGATTGGATTTCAAATTTGGTGCCCACAAGAAAGAAAACTGGTGAAATAAGGCTCTGTGTTGATCTTAGAAACTTAAATCAAGTGTCCCTCAAGGACAATTATCCCTTGCCCAAGATGGATCACATTCTCCAAAGAGTGGTAGGGGCCTCAAGGATTTCATTACTTGATGGATTCTCAGGCTTTAATCAGATCCTAGTTCACCCTGATGATCAAGACAAAACTGCATTCACAACTCCATGGGGAACTTTCAAATATGTAAAAATGCCTTTTGGACTGAAGAATGCAGGGGCAACATTTCAAAGAGCAATGGATATTGCTTTTGCCAAAGAGATTCATGACTTCCTTGTCATTTATTTGGATGATCTCACACCTTTCTCAAAGTTATACCAAGAACATTTGAAACATTTGAGACAGATCTTCCTAACATGTAGGAAATATGGAATCTCCTTGAATCCCAAGAAATCCTTATTTGGTTTGGAAGAAGGTAAGCTATTGGGACATACCATTTCAAAGGATGGCATTAGAATTGACCCAGATAGGATACAAGCTATCTTACAAATGCCCCACCCAAGAAATATCAAAGAATTGCAAGCATTCTTGGGAAAAATCAATTTCTTGAGAAGGTTCATCCCAAACTTAGCAGAACTGATCAGATTACTAAATAACATGCTAAAGAAGGATTCAAAAGTGAACTGGACCGTTGAAGCAAATCAAGCCTTTGAAGGTATAAAATTGGCCCTTACCCAAACTCCAGTCCTAACAAATCCTCAATTTGATAAAGGATTCATCTTTTTCTCTTTTGCCTCCCAACATACTATTGCTGTTGTTTTATTACAGAAAGATGACCAAGGAAATGAAAAGCCCATTGCTTTCTTTAGCAGAGCTCTTAGAGATGCACCTCTGAAATATCAAATCATGGAAAAGCAAGCTTATGCTTTGGTCAAGGCCATTAAAGACTTTAGGATTTACATCCTTTATTCCCATGTTATAGCTTATGTGCCAAGTCCTATTGTAAAAGACATACTCACTCAAGAAAAATTAGAGGGTAGAAGAGGAAAATGGATTGCTAACATCTTGGAATTTGACATTGAAATAAAACCTACAAAGCTGATAAAAGGGCAAGGCTTGGCCAAATTAATGACTGAATCAAATTTCCAAGCCTTAGACATAAACCAACTGGACAATGAACCGGAGCTGGCGACTCCAAAGATCAACGTAGCCTTTGAACAATCCCTTTGGTACTCTGACATATGTTATGTGTTACAAAACCTGTGTGCTCCCCCAGGATTGTCCAGAACTAAATGTAGGTTCTTAAAAATGAAAGCCTCAAGATTTTGTGTTATGGATGGTAATTTGCTTTGGAAAAACCATGAAGGGATATTGCTAAACTGCTTAATTGAGAATGAGACTAACAATATCATGAAAGAATTTCATGCAGGTGACTGTGGTGGACACTTGTACTGGAAGTCCACCGTGGACAAGATACTAAGGGCTGGTTACTATTGGCCCACTGTTTTCTCTGATGTTAGAAAGTTTACCACATCATGTCATAAATGCCAAGTGTTTGAGGGAAAGAGAAAGTTACTATCACTTCCCTTGAGGCCTATTTCCACAGAGAGGCCTTTTCAACAATGGGGCTTGGATTTCATTGGGGAAATTCATCCCTCATCTTCAGGCCAACATAGACGGATTCTAACAGCTACAGACTACTTCACTAAGTGGATTGAAGCTGTTCCATGCAGACAAGCAAATGATTCAACAATCATTCAGTTTTTGGAGAATAACATACTGGCTAGATTTGGTTGTCCTGACAAAATAATAACAGACAATGCTGCTGCTTTCAGATCTAAGAAGATGGTGAATTTCTGCCACAAATTTCACATTACCTTGGGTCATTCTACTGCATACTATCCCCAAGGAAATGGCCTCGCTGAGTCATCAAATAAGAGCTTGGTAAACATCATAAAGAAAGTGCTGGAAGAAAATAAAAAGAATTGGCATAAGAAACTTGTGAATGCCTTATGGGCAGATAGACTAACAACCAAGAGATCGATTGGGACCAGTCCATATGAGTTAGTTTATGGATTGGAAGCCAAATTCCCTTCAGCACTAGGGATTCCTGTTATGAAACTTCTTCAAGAAAGTCAAGCTGAACCAAATGATATGCAGAGAAGGATAAATCAAATAATATGTCTGTAACAAACTAGAGATCAAGTTTACAGCAGAGTTCAAGTTTTACAACAAAAATTAAAGAAAGCTTTTGACAGAAGAACTAAGGCAGAAGATTTCAATATTGGAGACAAAGTCCTCAAATGGGATTCAAGAAGAGAGGATAAGGGAAAACATGGAAAATTTGATTCCCTTTGGAGAGGACCATTTACTGTTCAAGCAGTGCAAGGAAACAATACTTATTTCCTCAAAAGTCTTGATGAAGCTGATTTGAATGAAGGTCCTGTGAATGGCAGGATGCTGAAGCACTATTTTGACTACCATCCATGAGTGCAGCCATGAGTTTCCCTTGTACATATTTAGGTGTATATATTACTTATAGTTGACATATAACAATGCAGTTTCTCAAAGTTTTACAGGTTACCAGCAAAGGGCAAATAAGTTTCAGGCTTTATCAAGATAGGAAGAACACAATTTTGGATTTTCAAAGAGGAATGCTCCAACTTTTGATACGAGAAATCAAGGGGCAAGGCATTCTGACCTGCTGTTCTTGGTCTTTCAAATGAAAAACCATCCCCATGTGGAGCCACTGTTAGCTACCTATATCAATAGGTTTCATATTTCATGATTGGCAAAGAAAGGTCCAAATATGCTCTGCTTTGGTGATGCAAAGATCCCATATTTCCTAGAGAAAACAATGTATGTACATAAGTCCTTTGTTGACTCAATCTTGATGGGTGATCCAAAAGCCTAATCTGGATCATGCCATGTTTCAATTTTTTGTTGTAGAATAGAGGAAGAAGTCTGTCCAAACTGTTTAATCTTGGCAGACCAGTAGCTTAGGTAGAGAATTAAGGTTCCCAACTGCTTAATCTGGGACCTTGGAAGCAATAAGGGTAGCATTAGATAGAAAATCAAAAGGAAAAAGCCAAGGAAAAGAAAAAGGCATATGAGGGTCTGCAAGTCTAAGTGCACCCTCCATGAAGAAATAAAAAATGCTAGGCAAATAGATGGGTAGGCAGTTGGGGTTGCAGAAGTGTCAGTCCTTTCTAGTTGAGTGTTTGATAACCTGTTTACAAAGGAATATCAGTGGATTGAGAAGCTCCTCTTCTCCATTATGTTGCAGCAAAGCAAAGGAGCATGTCTAACTTCCCAGTTTCCCCTTTCACTCCCATTCCTAACATCCCCTCATCAGTTGAGATTCATGGAAGAATTTGAGGTTTTATGGTGGTTCTTACTCCTTTAAAAGCCACATTTCTTGTCTAAAATTCTTTTCATTTTGATCTACTCCCTAAACTAAGTGATTTTCAAAATAAACTTAGTGATATCATCCCTCATTCACCCTTTACATCCATATTAACCCCTAACCTCTATTATCTAAATCCCCTATGTTACCCTTTCCCTACTATTATAACACTATGGTGTATAAACCCCAAGCATTGTATAAATATCCCTCCCCTTGGCACTATAGCCATATGTTCACTATCAGGGATTAAATTGACATCTGGTCAGTTTAAGAGCCCATGTCGTACCCCTCTTTCCCCTTCAAGAATTCATTTGACCCATTTAACCCCTTCATATGCTAAAAACCTTGTAAAAACCCCATTACTGTACCCCTAACCCACTTCGTTTGCAAAATATCCACCAAAAACCCACTTTTTCATTTTATCCAAAGTTCTGGTGCTATGTGCATTTTTACAAAATATATTGAAAAACTATGAAAATCCACCATATTCCAAATTTTTCCACCGGGCGCAAATCTCAAGAGAAATATTATTTTATTGCCGCCCTCCGTCTGTATCGTTCGGCCACCTCAATGTCCCGTCGACCGTCGGATCGGGCCCTTTTGATCCGACGACCCTCGTGCATATCGGACCGGCCCCGACGTCCGAAAGTTACCTTCCGATATCTGTCAGAGGGTGACGTCAGGCCTCTGCAACGCGCCACCCCCACAGCGTATCGAAGGTACATCTGACATTTCTGCCTCCGTATCAAAAGCGGTGCGATATGAAACCGCTAACCACTTCCGGTTTCGGTTGATCCGCCCTGCCAGCGTCACCGCCAGCGTCACCGCCGTGTCAGTGCTCCGTCCTCCAGTTGCCCCACCTGTCTGCCACTTCACCATCCCCGTGGACCTCTAGTATGCCGCCACGTCACCCGATGACGTCATGCTGACGTCATCCGACCTTGACCCCACCTGATGACGTCAGGCTGACGTCATCCGAAAAAGGCACCAAAGTCCTGAAAAAACCATATTTTGGCCGAAATGTCGCGTTTTTTACACTTTTTGCAAAAAACACTGTTATATCCTCTGCATGAATTTTTACGTCCGAGCCTTTGCCAACATGCTGAATCAACCTGGAGACCGCGGGCGCGCCTATTCACCTGCACTCTTGACCATTGCTGACTGTATATCAGGTATTTATCCATGCAAATCCTTTCTGCGCCCGGTTTTGTCTGTAAATTGCCAAAATAACTTAAAACAGTGAAAAATAGATAATTCACCGGCAAATCCCCTGTGCCTGGTTCCCATTTGCACCTAGAACGTCGAAATTCACCAGCTAAGCCTCGTTTACCTGAAATTTTATAAAAACTGCATTTTGTTCGCGCAATCGCGAACTGGTAACCCACACTGTACCAATTTGCTGTAAAAGAGGGAGCAAGGCCAGACATTTGCCTTATTCGTGTTCCAAGCAGTATTTCAATTGCTGCAACTCACCTTTTGTCCTCTGTTCCTGAGTAATTCACCTTCCTCTTCAAAGAAAAATCTTTGGTGTTTTTTCTACACAGTAACACTAGTCCATAAAACCACAGAATCCTAAAGGAAATCATGGATCCACCAGTAGCTCCTGTGGCATTAAACGTTGCTCCATTGAATGCCCCTCAGAGACAATTGGAGTGGCAGCCTCTAGCAGACCTGGACTATCAAATTTCAGAGGAAATGCTGATGAGGACCAAGTTCCACATCCACCTGCTAAATGAATTAAAGGCTAAACATGAGAGTGGGACAGATGTGCTGGGCATATGGGACTCTTTTCTCCCTATATTCAAACTCCCTCAGGTCAATCAGTTCCCTGATTTGATCCACCTATGTGCTGAAAACTATGACCCTACTCAGAGGGCAGTGCTTGACCCTTCAGGCTCAGCTGTGTTCTATATCACCCCAAAAGCTATCAAAGAGATGCTCTGCTTCAACACTGAGAAGAAATTGGTCCCTCTATCACTCATAGACTTGATAAATCAAGGAGCCAGATTGACAGATGCTCAGGTCACCAAATTAAATCAGTTGTACATTGACTCCGACTCTGTGAAGTATCCTCCTATTAACCAAGTATACCTCAACCAATTGGGCAGAGATCTTGCAGACATGATTAGTCCCATTTTGGGCTATAATTCAATTGAATTTGTTGATGAAACAGTACTGGTGATGATGCTGATGTTCGCTCCTGGCAAGTCTCCAATCTGCTATGACTATGCCACCTACATCTCTGATAAGATACATGAGCAGTTGATGAACCTGGCCCGAGAAAAGGTGTTCAGATACACCTCCTACATTTATCATTTGATCTTATATTATCAACATGAGAAGTTTTCTTTTGCTATCAAAAGAGTGGATGCCCAAGGCAATCCAAGGTCAGTGGTCTATTGGTCCTCCGCCTTCCACTACAGATCTCACTCTCCATACACTTACTGTGAATTCATAGATCTCTGCATCCACCCAGCCATGTCTATGCTGATGAGCTCACCTCCTCCAAGGCTCACTGATGACATGCAAAGGATCCTTCAGTTATCCAAAACATACAACATTGGGGACTGGTACTTCTACCAGAACCAGACGGTCATCAGGATATATGGGTGTGAATTACCTCCCTACAGATTGCCCAGATATGTACCCATGAGATTGTTTTCCCTGGAATATTTCAGGCAGTTTGGGAATGCCGATGTGCTTCACTTTTCAGGCAGAGGCAAGAAAGCACAACTGAAGGTCAGGAACCAACTTGGCCACTTTATCTACAACAAAAGGGAAGAAGGTTGGAAGGAGGCGGATAGCATGTTAGAATACCTTGGCCTGCAAACCAGTTTCCTGTGGAAACCATATGACCCCAATCACTTCATAACTTTAAGAAGGGTCAAGTATAGGCTGTCAAGTTACGACCATGTGAGGATTCCTCACATAGAAAAATATGCTAACCAAGTAAAATGGAGGAGAGGAACCCTAGAGGAGCCTGTTACACAAGAAGAGTTGAATCAAAGAGCAGTGAGAAATCTAAAAAAGATGGCTGACCTTGAACTTTGTTCACAGGTACCGACTCTTCCAAGCACACAAGTGGGAGCAGTTGCCTCGTCCTCAACTGCAAATCAGCAAACAGCCAAAGCTAGTGAGCAAACCTCTAGCAAAGGCAATGAAAAAGTGATGGAAACAGAACAGCCGCCTCATGAGGAGGTGCAGCAGCAACAGCAGCAGGTAGAGCAGCCACAACAGCAGGAACAACAGCAAGAAGAGGGGTAGCATGACAAAGAGCAGCCATTACATCAAGAAAGGACAGCTGAGGCCCCAATTTTCACTGAGCAACAGGCTCAGAATACTGTGCCTCCTAGGCAAGAGACTACTATTGAAGCTTCAGTCCTCCAAACTCCACAAAAGGAGGATATAAGTAGGAAAAGGGACAGAGAGACTCCCCTCACATCATCCATGAATCAGGGAGGAAAAAGGCATAGAATGAATCCCTTCTCTGAGGAGGAAATGCCAATAGGGCAGTCTCTGGGCATGGGCCCACCTAGTAGAGAAGCATCTGCTAGCTCTTTCCAGCAGGGACAAGACAGAACAATGGGAGGAGAAGTCAGCTCCTCAAGCCACCAAAGAGAAGCTGAAGGAGGAATCAAACAGCAGTTTATTGATATTAAAAGGAAAAATGAGCCACTTAAAATACAGCTCTACAATCATCTGCTGAAAATGGCTCCTACCAAACAGCAAAGACTGATGTCTGCCTATGATGTTCAGGAGGGCAAAATGATCATGAGTCATTTTATGCCAGCTGTAGTACAGCCACAGTCCCCTGCAGATTATATAAGGACCAACCTTGAGGTCCTTGCCAAGGACATCCACCCAATGGATAAAATCGAATTGCACAAACAAACGGGTGAGATGGTGTATGCCTCCTTGGCAGACAAAACACTGGATAACTACAGGCTAGAAAATAGCCTAAATAATACAACTGCCCAGCTTGAGTTGGAAAGGGCATCCTCCCAAGGAAAGGATAACAGGATCAGGGCCTTAGAAGATATAATTATAGAACTTGGGCATGATCCCAAGGATATTAAGGCCGTGCAGGCATTGTTGAAATTGAGGGATGCAGACATGGCAGCCCTTAGAAAGATGGTCAAAGTCCCAGCAACAATTCACCCACAAACTGAAGAAGTTGCTCAGCTGAGACATGATCAAGATGCCACAACTTTGCTGGTATCCCTATACAAACAGTTAATCCAGACACAAGAGAAGTTGGGAGAGTCAGAGGCTGCCCAGGCAGCGTTGCAGGCAGCATTGCAGCAAAAGGAAGGAGGTCAAACCTCTCAGCCTCCTCCTGAAATAATCAACCTTGAGGAAGCTCCTCAAACCACTGCTCCCCCTACTCAACAAACAGAACAGGCAGCACCATCCACCTCAGCACCAGTGCCAACAACAGACCAGGCTTCAAGCCTGGACATGCAGAAACTAAGGAATGAAATCCAAGCCCTGGAAGCCCAAATGTCAGAGTTAAAAGAGGCCAGGGAAAATTTGGTCAAGTTGAATGAAAGATATGACAAATCCAAGTAGACTGTAGCAGAAAAGGGCAGGGAAATAAAGGCCCTTAAGGACAGGATAAAGGAGCTGGAGAAGGAGCTCACATTGGATAAAGTGACAGCTGAGCTCAAGACAGTGCTATGGGCCAACATTGGCCAATCCATCACTGACCAATGGCAGTATATTGAGACAATCCATGAGCAGTTGGAGCTCATTGCAAAAGCACAAAGGGAAATCCAGAGATCAAGGGCATCTCTAGGCAATATGCCTGAGGTTGCCAATAGAATGATCAATGTGCTTAACAACAGAACGAGTGCTCAGTTAGCTACTATGGGAATCTCCAACAGAACTGAGACCATCCAGCTAATAAAGAGGGTCCTAACACTGAGAAACCTGGTGCAAACATTAGAAAGAAGGACCCAGGACATGCAGACAGAGGTCAATAAATTCATGGACAAGTATGTGGCATTGCAAAACAGAGGTCTCCCTGGCTTACTGAACAGCGCAGGAAGACTACTTACACATGAGCAGTATGCCAAGAGGGTCAATACATTCGCCACAAATCAGATCACTGAAAGGCCCAGCACCTCAGAGGAAACAGGGCCAGCTACAGGACAAACTCTCTACAACAGGGTAGAGAATCTATTCTTTATAATGAATGAAATCAAACATCTGTTTGAAGTGCCTCCCAATTTTTATAAATACACAGAGGCAGATGAGACTTTGGATGCAATTCTCAGACATCAATTGCCCACACAGGAATGGTGGACTAAGGCAATACAGATGATATTATAAACCAGAGCCTGTAAATCAAGTTTTGTTATTTATTATTCAAATTTACAAGTGATCATGCACAGGAAAACTTGAAAAGATCAGCATGCATGAAAAGGGAAGGGCTGAGCCAACTCAGCAGAACTATTCGGCCAACAAAGCACAATTGACAGCTAACAGGTAGCAGGGCCGAAAGTTACAGCACGACATGCCATAAAGGCGCATTTTTCAGAGTTAAAGTAGAACGGTCAAACCGACTCTGTGGCCTCTAAAGACCAAAATATCTTCTGACAGACATAAAGAGCATTTATGTTGTATTAAAAGCAGTAATAACTTCTTATCTAATGTTCTGTACAAGTTGGTGAAAACATTTATTTCTCAGATGACTCAACGCCTTAGATATTTTGTATGACCGTTTGTATATATTCCCCCCTGGCATAAGCTTGCAGGGGTTGTTGTTGATTTCTCTTCAAGAATTCTTTTGCTGTAAATTTTCAGAGTTTAATACAGAGGCCGATGGAATTTCCAAAGTCTGCGTTGTCTGAGGGATTGTAATGCGATTGCTGAGTGCTACAGGATTCCTGCATGTTGTCATGGCTCAATAAGTTTCCTTTAAACTTTCTTTATGTTCTTTCTGTTATTTACTCATAACTCATCCATGTTCTAGATTTCACAATTAATGGCAGAGAAAAAGACTAATTCCAGGATTTATTCATAGAATACCCTGAATTCAATCTGTGCTATTACAAATGTTTTCTTCAGTTATGGTTATAAAGGTGTGATTCTTAATTGCTGCGCCTCTACACTGTATCTTTCACAAGAGTTACTGTTTAGGAATTCAAGTCTACTCCTTTACAATACATCTCTTTCTCACAACCCAGCTTAGTGGAAAATTCTTAATTGCTTTTCACTGGTTACACACATTTCATTATTATAATATCAAGTTTGTTTCATGAGATATTCAAAAGGCCCTGCAGTTTCAGCAATCCTAATCTACCTCTCAAACAACCAGTAACCAAAGACTCCATTGCCCAATGGACTAGAATTATCTGAAGGTTTCCACCTTAGGTACAGAAGACATCCCTCAACCAAAATATAAAACCAAACCCTGAACATCACAGCTAGCCTAAAATAATATCAAAACAGAGACAAATCATAAAGAGAGAGCCCTCTCTGATTACAGTTTGGCTAGAAACTGTAATCCAAAGATTGGTTAGTGGTTACCCCGGCCGTATTCCCTTGGGAGTCATAGGGAACAACCTGGGTGATAACAGCTCCTAGAATTGTAGATGAGGTCAGATCATTCATGGGGTTAGCAGGTTACTATAGGAGGTTCATCAGGAACTTTTCATGGATTTCCTGTCCTATTACATCATTCAATAAGAAAAGAAATAAATTTGAATGGACAAAGGAATGTGCAACAAGTTTTGAGTATTTGAAGCAGTTGTTGACAAATGCTCTAGTTCTCAAGATTCCATATCTAGATAAAGAGTTCATAATGTGTACAGATGCTTGCAAGAGAGGACTTGGTGGAGTCCTGATGTAGGAGCTGGTGGAATGCTACGAATCAAGGAAATTAAATGATCACAAGAAGGACTATGTGACACATGATCTTGAGTTGGCATTGATTATTCATGCATTGAATATGTGGAGGCACTATCTTCTTGGTAGGAGGTTCATTATGATGAGTGATCAAAGTAGGTTGCGATACTTATTTCACCAGCCTAATCTAAATGCCAAGAAAGCTAAGTGGTTTCCCATGATTAGTGAGTTTGACTTCGAGATCGGGTACACTAAAGGAAAAGAGAACAAGTGAGTCGAATTGGATCCATGAAGATTATCACCGTACCATGACTGTATCAAATTAGGACAAAAACTTCAAATTCAAGAGCACAGAGAGATCAGGAAGACCTCTGAACAGTGGCAGTTGGAAGCCAGTGAGGAACGACGAGGACCTCGTTCAAAGTGCACTGACTGAGGCCCATGGAGACTGTGCAGGAGGCCAAACTAGCACTTGGGAAGCCCAGATCGGGAAAAGGAGGCCATTTTTGATGCACGATTATCACACATCGCTAGGCAAAACCCCTCGAGAAGGAAAGCACTGAAGTGCTCGGTTGCATTGAAGTCGTGGAAACCGTGGGGAAAGCGTTAAGGCAAAAGGCGGGACTCGCGCTCCAAAACCAAAAGTATATCGGGGGCACCCTTGGGTGGTAAGAGGATTTGGAGAAAAATGAGCGATTCCATTGACCACCTGACACATGGCAAGTGGATGAGAGAGAAAACCACTGCTCACCGCACGGTAACGGTCGAGCAAGTCAACCGCACGAAATGAGCGAATACCATCGGATCTGGGGGCTCCAGATCTAACGGCAGAGATCACGCCCGATGGAGGAACCGAATTTAACAGGGGATTAAGATGTGGCACATAAAGAGTTTGAAGTCCGATTTGACGCTGAGATGGCAGATGAATCATTTCCCAACGTAACCGAAAAACCGAGCCGACGAAGAAAAGCTGGCACAGTTCGCAAGAGGACAAGTGGCCACTCCCTGTGAGCCATTGATGGTGAAGCAGAGACAAGGAACCCCAAGCGAGTAGCAGTAGGCGATCCCACAGGGGTGGAAGAGGAAGCGAGCAGTCATGAGATCGATTGGATTTAAAGCCATGAATAGAGACATAGAACAGAGGACACCGAGAGGAAAAACCAGAGAGAATAAGATGAAGACATAGAAAAGAAAAGACAGTGAAGCAAGAAGCAGAAATATAGAGAGCCGAGCTAACCTGCAGCATAAGGTAGCATCGAGCAAGCCCTGAGAAGATCTTTCGAGAACTGAGCACCACATTGGGATCCTCCCATTAAAGACCAGAGAGGTCAAGACTTGGACAGAAAAGGATTCTGTGCACTCTAGTGGCTTGGGGAATCCAAGAACCACCCTGCCAAGCAATTATGCTTCAGGAGACTCGAATTGAGTTCCTCATTGTAAATCTCTGCTTTAAAGACACAATAAAAGAAGGCCACCACTGAAAGATGGACTGGAGACGTAGCCCTGGCGAATAGGGTGAACTCCTTATTAATTTGTTGTGTTCTTGTATTTTCTTACTGTGTTTCTCTATTGTTTTCCATTTTCCAGTGTCTATGTATTTTGCAATCTGATCGATTCGTTGCCTAAAATAACATAGACACACACCAGCACATGATTCTGTAATACCTTCATTCAATAATTCTTTATCTAAGGTCACTCAAGAGTGATTATCAAATCAAGTGGTATCAGAGCTCTAGGTTGTTAAGGTTAGACAAGCTTGTGTTGGTTTAGCTATTGAATGCTCACTAGATCAAAGCTCAAATTAGGAGAAGGAGAGTTGATCAAAACTAATCCTAAAATTGGGAGAGTCTATCCTCAGAAGACAATGTCAGAGGAAGGTTCTATGAGGCCAGACCCTCAATTCATACAAAGTTTCCTAGCCATAAAGTCCATGGTAGAAGAGATGTATAGGGACTTTAGAAAACACAAGGATGACGATTCATCAAGCTCTAAACAAGACAAAGGAGAAGATGAATCACATTTCCATGACCACCCAAAAGGAAAATGGAAAGAGGAAAGCTTTCTCACACCTCCTAATAGCCCTGTACATAACAAGAAAGCATCTTTGATCAAGCTAGATGTTAAATTTGATTTGCCTATATATGATGGAGAGTTAAATGTAGAAAAGTTGGACAATTGGATTAGACAAATTGATGTGTATTGCAAAGTGCAGAACATCGACTCAGACAAGAGCAAGATTCAGCTAGAAAGCCTATTCCTTGGAGGCACTGCCTTGGTTTGGTGGGAAGGCAGAACACAAGCTGACATGAAAATACATGGTAAGACTATCTCTGTCTGGAGTGAATTTGTGTCTGTAATCAAAATGCCGTTCTATCCATTGGCCTACATGCAACAAGCCATGATGAGTTGGCAAACTCTTTGACAGTTGAAAGGGCAAAGTGTGCAAAGGTACACTCAAGAATTTAGAAAGAGAGTATTGATTCTAGGAATCTCATTAGACTCACCAGAGACTCTATTGAAGTACATTGGTGATCTACACAGCTATATGAGGCACACCATCCTCATGTTTAATCCCACTAGTATAGATGAGGTATCTGTACAAGCTACTCATCTAGAAGCTAGAGGAAAGAATGAAAATCTAGAAGTTGGGGGACCATCCCAACCGACTGCAAGCAAGAGAAAGGAGAAAAGAAAGCAGAAGTGGAAATCAAGGAAGGCTAACACTGCACAGAAAAGCAAAGCTTCATGCACTCACTATAAAAAGGATGGGCATGATGATGAGCATTGTTGGATTCTGCATCCAGAGCTAAAACCTAAGAAGTTTGAGGGCAAGAAGAAGAATACTGCTACAGCTATTCAAAAAGATTTGGGGTCAGACTCAGGAGATGAAACAACCATTGCAGCCACAGGTATAAAAGGTAAGAATTCTGAAGCATCTACTAGTAATTCTACACAATCTGTTATTGATGAAGAAAATGAGAGAAAAAGACATGAGCTTTTCCATATTCAAGTTACTTCCAAACATCGAAAGATTGATACTTTGTTTGATAGTGGCTCACAAGTAAATTTAATTTCTGAAGAAATTGTAAAGAAATTGGGATTAGAAACTACACCTCACAAGAAACCATACCCATTAGGATGGTTGAATGATAAAGCACAACTACAAGTGACTAGGCAGTGCAAACTCAAGTTTTCTTTTGGGTCGGCATTTGTAGATGAGGTTGAGTTAGACATAGTTCCTTTGGATATATGTGGAATTGTTTTAGGAATTCCTTACTTGTATGATAGAAAACCTATTTTCTATAGAACTGAGAACAAGTATCGACTTGTTAAAGATGGAATCGAATACTTTGTAAGAGCTCATAAGCTCAAGAATAATTATACTCTCATAATCTAAGGGCAGATGAAAAGGATGATAAATTCATGCAAACAGTTCTTACTGATGGTTGTAAAGGAAAAGAAACCTGATAAAACCAATGTATTTGAAGGCTGTAATGCTAAACAACAAGCTAATTAGAAAAGGTTGTTTCAGAGTATGATATCTTGTTTCAAGAACCTAAAGGTCTGCCATGCAAAAAGGAAATAGTACATGATATTATTTTGCAGCAAGATGCTCCATTGCCTAACATTGGAATGTACAGGTTGTCTGCTTTAGAGAATGTTGAATTCAAGAAGCAGGTGCAGGAGTTGCTCAAGAAGGGTTCATCAGGCCTAGGACATCACCATGTGGGTCACCAATCGTTTTGGTGAGAAAAAAATATGGCTCGTGGAGAATGTGCATTGATTATCGAGCACTCAATAAGATAACAATCAGAAATTGTTATCCCCTTCCTCGCATAGATGATATTTTAGATCAATTGAAAGAAGCTATTTATTTCACCAAGCTAGACTTGCACAGTGGATACCATCAGGTCAGAGTTGTAGAACAAGATGCATGGAAGACTGCTTTCAAAAAAAAGCAGGGATTGTATGAGTGGTTGGTTATGCCTTTTGGCTTAACTAATGCTCCTGCTACTTTCATGAGATTAATGAATGATGTACTTAGACGTTTTCTTGATGATTTTGTTATTGTGTATCTGGATGACATTCTGATTTTTAGTAAAACATGGGAAGAACACTTAAAGCATGTTAAGCAGACACTAGATGTTTTGAAAATAGAAAAACTTCATGTTAAACTCTCAAAATGTGAATTTGATAAAACATCTCTAAATTATTTGGGTCATATAGTAGGGGGTGGTGAATTGAAGATAGATCCCTCTAAGGTGGTAGTCATTGTAAATTGGCCTAAACCCAAGTCTGTTACAGAAGTGAGAAGCATCTTAGGGGCAACACAATATTGGAGGAAGTTCATTTATAACTTTTCCTCAATTGCAGCTCCCTTACATGCTTTAACAGGATTGAACAAGGTGTTTCAGTGGGGAGGCAAACATCATAAAGCCTTCGACACCTTGAAAGAAAAGATTAGTACATCACCTGTACTAGCACTGCCTGATCTTCAAAGGCCATTTGAGATCCAGACAGATGCCAGTGACTATGCCATGGGAGCAGTGTTGACACAGCATGGTAAACCCATATGTTACCATTCTGAGACATTTAACCCTGCAGTAGTTAACTATCCTACATATGATAAATAATTGTATGCATTAGTTCAGAGTGTGAAAAAGTGGAAACATTACTTAATGGGCAAAGAGATAGTAATACATACTGATCATCAACCACTTCAATATCTACACTCCCAAACTAAGTTGCAGCAATCAAGACACTATAGATGGATAAGTTTTCTACAACAATTTCATGTAGTCATCAGATATAAAAAGGGCATACACAATAAAGTTGCAGACATGTTATCTAGACCCATTATAAATGCATCTACTATACTTAAGAATAATTTTGTGCTACATAAAAGCTACATTGAACAATATGCTCAAGATATAGACTTTAACGATGTATATGCAACTTTGAGTCAAGGCAAATGGGTAGAAGAATCGGATTATCATGTGAAGGACCGACTCTTATACCATTGTGGGAAGTTATGCATTCCACAAACTGAGAGAGTAAAGATAATTAGAGAAGCACACACTTCTCTGATATTAGGTCACTTTGGGGTAAGTAAAACAGTTGCACAGCTGCAAAGATTTTGTTATTGGCAAAAAATGAATGAGACAGTTTCTAGATATGTAAGAGGGTGTACTATGTGTGCTAAAAGCAAGCCCAGCAATAGAAAACTAGGCTTGTACACTCCATTATCAATTCCTTCTCACCCTTGGGAAAGTGTTTCCATGGATTTTGTTGGAGGACTACCTAAATCTAGGAAAGGTCTTGATTATCTATATGTTGTTGTGGATAGGTTCAGCAAAATGTGTATTTTGATACCTTGTAATAAACAGGTCACGGCTGAACAAACTACAAAACTATTCTTTGAACATGTATGGGTTTATTTTGGATTACCCACTTCCATTGTATCTGGTTGAGACACCCGATTTGTGGGGAAGTTTTGGTCAAGTTTGTGGGAACTGATGGACACCAAACTGAAGAAAAGCACAGCTTTTCATCCAAAAACGGATGGCCAGACATAAGTAGTTAACAGGACAGTGATCCAGTTACTCAGAGGATATTGTAGCAAACATCCTAAGCTTTGGGATGAACATTTGTGTTATGTGTAGCATGCTTACAACATAGCAAAACATTCTTCTACACAGAGATCTCCTATTGAGAAATGTTTTGGTTTCACCCCAAGGTCTCTTTTGGATTTTGTCTTTGGTAAAGATACCATAGTTGATGGACACAGTGATGTGGACAAGGCAACTAGGTTCATTGAACAAATCCAATAGATCCACCAGGCAGTACAGGAACATTTGGAAAAGTGCCAAGCCAAATACAAGGCAAGGCATGACAAGCACCGGATGGAGCATAGTTTCCAAGTTTGTGACAAGGTCTGGCTGTATATCAGCAAGGACAAGATGCAAGGTGAAGGTAAAAAGCTAAATCCTATCAGGTATGGACCCTTCAAAATACTTGAGAAGATTGGTGAGAATTCTTTTTGTCTTGATCTACCAGCTTACATGCACATCTACTCAGTCGTAAATGCAAATTGCTTGAGATTGTTTGAACCCTCTCTAATTGAGGATTCCGAAGAGTAGAGTCAATTGCCTTCTATTGATGACCTGCTACCTGAATATCTTAATGAATTGTAGGAAGACACAGTTCTAGATAGGAAGGTGAGGACGATGTGCAATGGAGATGTTGAGTACCTCAAAGTAGGGCTCAAGGGTTCAAAACCGAGCAGTGCAAAGTGGATCAACATTGGACAAGTGAGACAACAGTACCCTCACTTAGTCGATGCTTGAAAACCAACTTTTGGTTGTCCAAAAGCTTTTTCAGCGGGAAGGCCGTGATCCAAATTGGATCCATGAAGATTATCAAAGTACCATGAATGTATCAAATCAGGACAAAAACTTCGAATTGAAGAGCACAGAGCGATCAGGAAGACCTTTGAATAGTGGCAGTTGGCAGCCAGCGAGGAACGACGAGCACCTCGTCAAAGCGGACTAACTGAGGCCCATGGAGACTGCGCAGGAGGCCAAATTGGGACTTGGGAAGCCCGGATCGGGAAAAGGAGGCCATTTCTGATGCGCAATTAGCGCTTACAAAACTCATCGAGAAGGAAAGCCCCAAAGCGCTCTATCACATGGAAGCCAGGAAAACCATGGGGAAAGCGCTAAGGCAAAAGGCGGGACCCGTGCTCCAAAACTGACAGTGTATCAGGGGCACGGTAAGCGGATTTGGAGAAAAACGAGCGATTCCATTAAGTGCCCGACGCATGGCAGGCAGATGAGAGAGAAAACCACTACTCATCGCACGCTAACAGTCGAGCAAGTCAACAGCGTGATATGAGAAAATAACGTCAGATCTGGGGGCTCCAGATCTAACAACAGAGATCGCGCCCGATGGAGGAACCGGATTTAACAGGGGATTAAGCCACGACACATAAAGAGTTTGAAGTCCGATTTGATGTTGAGATGGCGGATGAGTCATTTCCCGATGTAACCAAAAAACCAAATCGTCGAAGAAAAGTTGGCGCAGTTCGCAAGAGGACAAGTGGCCGCTCCTTGTGAGTCGTTGATGATGACATAGAGATAGGGAACCCCAAGCGAGCAGCAGCAAGCGATCCAATGGGGGCGGAAGATGAAGCAAGAAATCATGAGATCAATTGGCTTTAAAGCCATAAATAGAGACAGAGAATAGAGGACACCGAGAGGAAAAACTAGAGAGAAGAAGATGAAGATAGAGAAAAGAAAAGATAATGAAGCAAGAAGCAGAAAGATAGAGAGCCGAGCTGACCTGCAGCATAAAGCAGTATCAAGCAATCCCTGAGAGGATCTGTCGAGAACTGAGCACCACATTAGGCTCCTCCCATTAAAGACCAGAGAGTTCAAGACTTGGACAGGAAAATAGTTTGTCCACTCTAGTGGCTTGCGGAATCCAAGAACCACCCTACCATTTCAGGAGACTCAAATTGAGCTCCTCATTGTAAATCTCTGCTTTAAAGACACAATAAAAGATGGCCGCCACCAAGGAAAATTTTAAGGATGGAAAATTTTCTGGAAGTTTAAAAACATTGGCGAATCTCACTAATCCCTAATATGCAAACTATAAATTTTTTAATGATATATTTGCAAAATTATTCAAATTTATAATGATTTTATATATAGTCTCTATATAATGTTGGCGATTTTTAAGATAAAATAATTTTATATTCTAAAATTTGGGCGAATCATCTTTTATAAAAATTGGAAATTGGCGAATCATTTTTTGGAAAAATCATGGAAAATTAGCCCACTGGGCGAACATTAGCCCCTAAAATTTTCCATGGCCGCCACTGAAAGCTAGACCAGAGACGTAGCCTTGGAGAATAGGGTGAACTCCTTATTAATTTTTTGTGTTCTTGTATTTGCTTACTGCCTTTCTCTGCTGTTTTTCATTTTCTAGTGTCTGTGTAAATCTGAACGATCCATGGCCTAAAATAACATAGACACACACCAGCACATGAGTCTGTAATACCTTCATTCAATCATTCTTTAACTAAGGTCACTCAAGAGTGATTATCCGATCAACAAGGTTACAAATTCTCTTTGTAGAAGAGTGCAAGTAAGTCACATAGAAACTATGAGTTCACATGGGATAGATTTACAGGATTATATCTTATAGGTAGGACAACAGGATGAAACGTATAGGGAGCTTAGGCACAGATTACAGTAGAAGGGCACAGGTGAGAAGGATGTTGATTATGATCTCATGTCAGATGGTTTCGTGAGATTTAGGGACAAGATTTATGTGTCATACAATAATGAGCTCAAGAAGCTTATCTTGCGGGAATTTCATGCTAAGTTGTATTTAGGTCACTTGGGATATCAAAAGACATTGAAAATGGTGAAGAAGTTATACTATTGTCAGAATATGAAAAAAATAGGTAGTTGAGTTCATCGCAAGGTGTTTGGATTGTCAATAGGTAAAAGAAGAGTGCAAGCATCCAGGTGGTATATTGCAGCTGATTATGATTCCAGAGGGGAAATGGGAGGTCATTTCCATGGATTTCATTACGGGTTTTCGGAGAACATCTAGGAAGCATGATTCCATCATGGTTGTGTTTGATAGGTTAGAAAAGGTAGTGCATTTCATACCTGTCAAGTCTACTTATTCAGCTAGTGAGGTAGCACAAGTATTTATAAGGGCAATAGTGAGGTTTCATGGTGTTCCGAAGAAGATTCTGCCAAACAAAGATGCCAAGTTCAATTCCAAATTTTGGAAGGAATTATTTTTAAGTTTGGGTATAGAGTTGACCTTCAACACAACTTATCATCCACAGACAGATGGACAGATAGAGAGGGTCAACAAGATTTTGGAGGACATATTGAGAATCTATGTGATGCATCAGTAGAGGAGGTGGGAGGAGTATCCTCTACTGGTAGAGTTTGCTTACAACAATGGTATTTGATATCACTAAGGATGAGCCCATTTGAGGCACTTTATGGGTGGAGTTGTAGTACTTCTATCAGTTGGAGTGATCCAATGAATAGGGTATTGATAGGACCAAACATGCTGGTAGAAATGGAATAGGAAATGAAGGTTATAAAGAAGAATATAAAGGTATCACAAGACAGGAAGAAGAGTTATGCATATCAATGTAGGTTATTTAAGGAGTTTTAGGTTTGGGAGCATGTTTACTTACAAATAAATCCCAAGAAGAGCTCCTTGAGGATTGGGTCATGTGTGAAGTTGGCACCTCAGTATTGCAGGCCTTTCAAGATATTTGAGAGGATTGGACCAGTGGCCTAAAAATCTTGCACTACCTATGATACTTAAAGTCCTTGATGTTTTCCATGTTTCATTTCTTAAAAGATATGTAAAGGATGTGGATCATGTGATTGATTGGTCTGTATCGTAGGTGGATCTAGAAGGAGAATTTCAGCCACAACCTCAGTGCATTTTGTAATGGAAATAGCTCATGCTCCGGAACTAAGAAATCAAGCAAGTTAAAGTGCAGTAGAAGCACTTTAGGTCCGGTGAAGATACATGGGAGATGGTTGATCAGATGCAGGCTATATATCCTTCATTATTTTTCAGTGGAGGAAAATGAGTTTTGGAATAAATACATATTTATGTATGGTTGCTATTGTAAATACCACAACAAGATTTGTTATAAAGCTCCAAAAAGCACTATGGTTATCAAGTTGTTATGTTTTTCATGTTGGTTTTTCTTTTCAGCAGGTTGTTCATTATAAATACTGCATCGAGTTAAGTTATAAAGCTCCATGAGTAGAGTATTTTGAAATTTAGCGGCCTTGTTGGTTGTAGCTATCATAGAACGCTGAGAACGGTGTTCCCTTGAGGGGAAGATATCTATAACAAGCCTAGTTTAAAATTCCATGTAATAAAGTTAATAAAGGTGAAATAAAACCAAGTTCATGGGACATGTATTCCAAGATGAATATTGGGAAAAAGATACTAGTGGGTTTTCATCTGGTTTATTATGGCTAAGGAAATTCATAAAGGCAATGGAAAAGAGGAATTAATTGGCATATTATTTATGAAAATAATGGAAAATAGGAGAAAAGGAAGGTGAAATATCACAGGTTTCATGTGAGGAGGAAATTGAAGGAAAATTCATGGAAAATTGAATAAAATAGAGGCCTAATTGATAAAAAGGTTTCTAAGGATTAGTTCACACCTTTTTCTAGTTTAATCTTTTGTAAGTTTAACCTTTTTTCAGTTTAGTTTTGGAGCTCTCTCACTTTATTCTCTCTATTATCTCATAATATTGCACACTTAGAGCATTCTTGGAGCACTCTAACATTGGAGAAAGGAAGGAAAAGGAAGGACAAGAAAGAAAAGGGAAGCCAGGATCGCGCAAGGAAGAGTTGGATGAAGTGGCTACAACGAGATTAGTTTGCAGGCATCGAGTTGCATGTATGATTTCCTTGCTAGATATGGCATGCATGGTACATGCATGTGTGTATTTGGTTCTCTTGTTGTCATTGGCATGGGTTTTGCCAAGTGTGACAATGGTTTCAAATCTACCTTTCCATTTCCAGATAGCCATTGTGTGAGGGGGTTCTTTCATTTGGTTGAGTTGGATTACCGGATGGTTTTGGAACCAGGTGAGGTGGTCTTAGGAAAACTCCCAAGGGCGTAGAAATCCCTTGATCAGTAATTGTAGGATACAAAGTAAATCCTTAATCTGAGACAAAAATTTTCCTCAAGGTATTGGTGAATAAATTTGGAGGCATCCATGCTTTTTTACGGCCTAATGATCCCTTGACCGGTTTTGAAGGGATTGCGGTAGATCCTAGTGGTGTATGTTTCTTCATTTAGGCATAGGAATCCTTTGACTGGTAATGGTAGAATTGTGGTAAAGCCTAGTTTGGTAGGTGCTTACTTCGGACCTAGAAATTCCTTGACTGATAATGGCGGTATATGGGGTAAAGCATGAGGAATACCCGATTGTTTTGTTGTGAGTCCCACATTCATGCTTGGAATATGGCACAGGGGTGATTGGTTGAAATAAATATCTGGTTCAAACCCAATCTATGGTTGGGTGGTACGTGGAAGTTCTTGACTTGGTTGGATTTTGAATATGTTAACAATACATATTTTCCTCTTGTATTCCACGAGTATTTATACTTGTTATTATGTGGCTTTGATGGTTGCTCTGTCACTGTTGTTATTCTAGTTATATGTTGGCTATAAGCATGGTTTTATAAAAAACTTTAGTTATGGATCTCATCATTTTTTTATTAGTAAATGAATGGTTATTTAATGCATGACCTAATATATGTTATTGCAGCTATTGTGAGATGGCATCAAACCTTCTTAATTATTTTCAAATAAGTATGAAACCCTTATGTTCAGATATGAATTTATAACCTGTAGATTACATGTTCACAATGTATTTGACGAAATTTATGTCATGGTCAAGACTTGTTAAGTCAAGTTCTTGTCTAAGTTTCACATTAATGGCTTTGTCTTTGCGTCATCCATCATTTTGGAAAGTTCAATCAAGTTCTCGGCAGATGTCTGGATCCTAGCCCTGAAAAAGTGGATCAGATCTTGGGGTCGCATGAACAGAACTTGGTAAATTAGACTGTCGTGGTTGGGAGGCAGTGTTATCCATGCAAATGGAGGTTTACAATGATTATATTTCCTTTCTATGGATGCAACTGGCAACCTAGGTTAGTGAAAAAGAAAGTGAGCTCAGGGTTATGGCACCTAGAGTGGTTTTTTATCTTTTGGGGGTCTTGTAGCTCCTGAGGAAGGTCATTAAAGTTTTACTTTTCTGATTCCACTTTCTATAGCCTAGAACAAGAAAATAGAAATGTATCAGCATAGGAATGATAGGAGAAGTATGAAAGGATAATATAATGAACGAAATATAAATTACGTACTATCCTTATATTTTAATACAAAGATAGTGTTTTTTTTTCTTCTGAAAAAAAAAAGAATTAGCCTTCAAAATAAATGAAACAGTAGAAAATTATAATATTAAAACACAATCGATGGAGACCTCGAAAGGTGCTCCAACTATGTTACTGCTTATCCATGTTCAGCGAAAGTGCCCCCATTTTTCCTCTCACGAAACACACCTCTGTTGTCGGCCTATATCATGCTAAATCCCATCAGTTGTTATCGACCTCGATTGCTTTGCTTCCTAAATAACCCATCAACGTCGTAAAAAACAATCTCCTAATCCTTTACATTTAGCTTTTTTTACTAGTGCCTCATATTGAAAATTTTTAGACAAATTAAATTTTAAGACAAAATATTTCTTTTGTCTTAAAAAAATGTCTTAAAAGCCCCCTCTATGTACTAGTGTTAGTTTTCATTACACCAATAATTGAATGCAGTAAACACCACTTGTGGTTCATTGACATTTCACAAATAATTGAATGAAGTTTTGAATGCCACTCCTGCAACTATAAATATGGTATTTCTAGCCAAACTTCATTTTGAGCTTTCTAGATTTAATATTTCAGAGTGAAGGTAATATATGGGGAAGAAGAGATGGAAAGGGTTGGAGTGTAAAGAGGATGTAGCACTTTAAATGGAGGATGGGCCAATTCGTTGGATGTGGAGTCCAGTAGAGTTTTGAAGACGCATCAAGGTGTGAAGGTTGGTATCTCCTTATTCCTGTGCACTATGTCCATATTTTGTTTTTGAATGATGTATCTATTCTGCGAACATTTTTTTATAGGATTTCTTTGTGAAGAGGTTTGTCGTAACACCAAAACCCATAGGTGTTAGTAAACTTTCCAGACTGGTAACTAGGATCCCCAAGGTAGAAATTATGGATTCCATACAGGTGTCGTGATTCTTCCAACACCCCACCTCAAACATAGCTCGGGAAATCAAACTTATGTCCAAGTTCTGATACCATGAAGAGATTTGCAGTTACACAAAAACTCAAAATTGTTAATAAATTTTCCAAACAAATAACTAGGATCCCCATAGTAAAAATTATAGCTTCGATAAAAATAAGATGATTCTTCCAACACTTTGTTATGGTTTAGAGGTGAATACATAAATTCTAAACAATAATTCTTTCCATGGATATAAAACATATTAACTTACGTGTTTGATGTTACTTTTTCTCTCTCTTTCTTTTTTTCGATATTTGATTAATTTAATGAGATAGGCTTATGATATCTGTGAAACAACTTTCTTTTTCCTAATAAAACAACTTGTTATTTAATCAACCATAATTGACCACATGTCAGTATTTGAACAATATAGTTCTTGGGCTTCACAGGCTGTAACACCATTTGTATTGTTGTTATTTTGGAAGTGCTAACAACCACCACCACAATCAATTTGGCATTTCAGACCCTCAGTGTCGTTTACGGAGACACGGGGACTTCTCCACTCTATGTATATAACACTGTTTTCTCCATGATCGATAACACATATGACCTTATTGGAGGTTTCTCTCTCATAATATATTCGCTCACTCTATGGCCACTTCTAAAAAATGGTTTCATTGTACTTTGGGCCAATGATAATGGGGAAGGTATGGGACTGCTTTTGATAAATTTTTTTATATATAAACTGTGATATAGACCTAATTCCCAAAACATGATTTAAGCCTATTGAGGAAGTCAATTTTAAATTGAGTTTTGATGTATCTATGAAATCAACGGTATAAATATAATACTAAAAAAAATATTATAATTTGATTAGTAAATTGGTAATGGCATATACATGGCTAATATTGCTAAACCAAATAATTTTTTATTTAGTTATAAGTAGTCATAAATGTATAAAAATACTTAATGTGTTATTTGTTAAAAAAATCTTTTGTAATATATTTTTAGTTATGTAATATTTAAAATTAGATTAAAGAGAAAGTAATTGTTTGTTCAATAGTCTCAAATAGAGCCACAAGTAACATTAGAGAACTTTAACTTTAAAAAGTGATTCATAATTTTTATTAAAAGAAAACATTCACACTATTTTGAATAATCTATTCATTATTAGTAAGGTTAAGCTTTCACTTTTGTTAAATATTTTTTAGTTTTAAAAAAATATTTTTTTTCATATATATTAAAAAAATTATTAATTTTTTTATAAAAATAATTAATAATACTTTCATTCATAATTAAATTAAAAGTACCTGGATTCGGGTGAATTAAGTTTTCATTAATGAGTTAATTAATGGTGACGGTGCTTGGCCCTGCCAGCTGCTGGATAATGCAATTCTCCAAGCTTAAACTTGGCTCATGCTGGCTCACATAAGGCGAAAGCAGGTTTGCCTGCAAATCGCCTTAAATGCTCACACTGGCCGAGACAAGGCTGTTGCTATTTTCTTCATGGCGCATTCGGCCTTCCATTCCATTGTTTGCTCCCCGTCCTCTCACCTTTGCTTGCTCCATGCAGAAAATATCTGCACCAGAATGGTTTCAGCCATTAGCCGGTGGCTCCTGGTGGCTCTTGATGTTGGAATGGGGCTTCCTTTTTCCCAATCTCCGTCCTGCTCTATAAACCTTGCTCGGAATCCCTTTGTGTTGTCTCATCTCCCCTCCAAAGATACCTGTTCTACTGAGCTCCCCCTTCGCCGCTTAACCATGGTCCGTAACCGCATGAGAAGCTAACATGGAGGGAGCCGTGGTGGTCGCGCACGTCCTCAGACTTCCCACTCTGTTGATCAGCCTCCGCCCCCTGCTACTCCGCCTTCATCTCAAGCGAATTCGCCTCCTCCTAGCCCTTCCCGCAGACCTTTCCCGCACAATGCTTTCCAGACGACTCATTTTAAGTTTCAGAGCAGCCTGAACAGGCCCATTATCACGGCCAATATTACCATCATTTTCTCTGAAGAAGGGGCTCCGCCTCAAGCTCCAACGCACACTTTGGCTGGGCACTCTCAGGGCGGTCATAGAATTGTGGGCAGCCATGGCATTGAGCAGAATTTGATCGAAGAAGGTAAGGTGGACAGGCGTGGTAAACAACATGTCGAGGGTGGTGCTCCTGGCGACACTCGACCACCAGGTGGCAAATCTCTTGGGGCCTCTGTCTCGATGGCCATTACAGGCAGTTCTAGTGGCACCCATCCAATGTCGGGTCCTCCTGGCAGCAGTGGGGCTGGTGAAGTGGCAAGGGATGGAGAAATATGGTATGGAAATGCATGCCCTGTCGTTGAGGAGCAACTGGACCAGGACGTGGTCATGTGATGCCACCTGGACCCTTTTGTGTCCTCCCAGAGTTATCTTATGGCTCACTTTGTTAAGTTCAGATGGTTTTTGGTTTTATGGTTCTGGTTTTGTCTCGGTGGCTCGATAGTCTGGTTCTTTGTCTTTATGGTTTGTTATTCTATGAATCTATGGTTAAAATGGACAGCATCTCTGTCTTTTGTTGTTGGTCTTGACAACCTCATAGGGGGTTATCCCAAATCCTCTTTTGGTTTTCTCGTTGTATTCAGGTTCCTATGTATGGTTTTTTGCATAACTGTAACTGGTCCTCCCAATCATGGGACAGTTTTGATGAGCTGAAGGCACTCAGATACTCTAGACTCAGGCTTCGACCTCCTTGTAATATTATTCTTATCTCCCTTTAATAGAACTAGTCTTTACAGAGGAAAAAAAATTAAATTAAATTAAAAGTAAATAATCTTTCAACAAAAATTAGTACGAATATTTTATGTTTTTTCTATTAATATTTGATTTTGAATTAAATAATAATCTATATGATTTTATTGTATTAAAAAATAAACTATATTAGAATTTAAGTATGTAGTTATATAGTAGGTAACTTTCCCATCTAAAAGCCATTTAAATGGTGTGTAATTCTATATTACTTAGAATTTTAGTAAAAGTAAAGTAATATTTTAAATTAAAATATCTAAAATAATTTTACTTATAATGAAATAAATTAATATATTTTTAAAATGTGTATTTTCAATAAGTTTATATTTTATAAAATATATATATATATATATTAAAAAAATAATAATCTCTTAAAAACTACTTGAAATATAAATTTATAATAATCTTTTAAAAACTACTTGAAATATAAAGTTAAAATATTATGTGAATAAGAATATTATTCATATATAGAGAGAGTGTTTTAAAAATAGATTTTTTTATTGAATCTTGAAAAATGAATCTCGCAAAATAATTTTAAGTAGGAATGTGAGTTTTTGTTGTTTAAAATGCATTTTTGAATGCATAAATGGATCCAAACACCATGGAAAACCCCTTAGGGAAATCATATTTTAGATATTAAACAACTTAAACTCAAATTTTCAAAAATCTCCAGGATTTTGGTCAAAATCACCCAAAAGAAAATAAAAGGAAAAGTCATTTCGTGTATAAGTTAGACTATATATATAACCAAGATTTAAATTTTATTTAAACTAATGCATACACATACTAAATGACAACTTATTACACATATTTTCTGGATTAGGTAGGAATACTTATTTTATTTTAAAATAGTCAAAGTAAAAGTATTTATGAATTGACCAAATGCAACAAAACAATGAATTGATGGACATAAGAGGAGTTGATGTCATGCTTCAGAGTCGGCTATCCCCACAAAATGAATATCCCAACAAATCATTATCTTTATATATGATAGCATGAATGATAAGTGAAATAGCAAACTCGCTATAGATGCGGGATAATAGTAGCCTACAAGATGATAGACCTAACTAGGGTGCACTGGCTATCCCACAAAATGAATAGCACAACAAATCATTATCTTTATATAAGATAACATGAATGGTAAGTGAAATCTCAAGCTCGGTATAGGTGCGGGACAATAGTAATCTACAAGGTTACAGACTTAACTACGGTGCACTGTTAAAGTCAATTTTGCAGTTCTTAGATAATATTATCTTAAATTGATATGGTTTTGTCTTAATTGTTAATTGTCTTAAATGGCTTTCGTACTAAGTGGTCATTGTCTTAAATATAAAGTTTTATCATAAAATATTTTTGTCTCAAACTATTTTTGTCTTAAATATAAATTTGTCTCAAACATAAAGTTTCGTCTTAAAATATTTTCGTCTCAATTTTTTTTTATCATAAATATAAATTTGTCTTAAAAGTATTTTTGTCTCAAATTGTTTTTATTTTAAATACAGTTTTTTATTAAAATATTTTTGTCTTAAACTATTTTTGTCTTTAATACAAAGTTTTGCCTTAAATTTTTTTGTCTCAAAATGCTTTGGTCTAAAATTTAAACTTTTTTCTTAAAATATTTTTATCTTAAAAAAAATGTTTTAAAATATATCTGTCTCAAATTGTTTTTTATTAAATTTTATATTTAAAATAATTCAATTGATATTAAATTTTAATGTAAAGAATTAAAATAAAAAAATTACAAAAAAAATTGTCAAAAAAATATCTTAAAAATATCTTTTATGTAGTAATAAGTGGACAAGGCCTCATATGATGTTCCAGAGGGCAACTTGACCCCTTGATTTTTTAACATGTAAAATATATGATTGACATATTGATAATATCTGATCCTTTCTGGGTGAAAAAGTGCATTATTCCATCTTGAGATTTAGTTGGTGCTTCAACGATTACTTCGGTCTGAAATCATTTTCTGAGATTAACAGAAAAGTGTTTGCTTTTTATTAGCATAGTTCATTTACTATATTTTCGTTCGTTTGCTAGTTCGTTTACTATTTTGATTATCACTATGCGCTAGAGCAGTCTTTGTGAGCTATTTCAATATTGCCAAATCTGTGATAAAATATTAGTGTTTTTCACAAACTGATTTACTATAATACGATTTACTATAATACGATGTTTAATTTTAAGTATAAGCCTAAAATATAAGTGTAAGAAAATATGAGATTTGTTACTTGTAAAACGAGAAAGAAGAGAGAATAAATATACAAAGAAGTATATTTTAAATTTGATGATTATAGTGCTCATTATAGTCCAATATTTTAAGTGCTCATTATAGTCTAATATTTGAAAGAAGTTTCAATGAAAAATAAAGTATTAAATTAAAAAACAATAATAATGAAACATAATATTGGCTCAATTAAAAAAATAGATTCATTCAATTCAATTTGTTATATTGTATTGTTATTTTTATTAATAAAATTCAGAACTATTTTTTCTAAAAAATTGGTAATATGTATTTTACATTAAAATAAATTAAAATTGTAATAATTCATATTAATAATCACAATATTTCAAATCATATAATTAATAAATATATCAAAACTCAATAAATTAAATAATGATGATATAATTATATATATTTCATTTGTAAATTAAAATAATAATTCATACTTCTAATTAGTATATTTCATAACTTTATATTTAAATTTAATTAACATATAAAAAAACAATATTTACTATAAATTTGTTTGAGAGAAAGAGAAAAGTGTTATGGATATCACATTTAAAAATTAAATTTAAACGAGTATAATATGCAACATTACTTCTTAGTAGGGGTCTCTTATGTAAAAAATAGTTGATAGCTATTTTAGATTAATTTAAATGGTTATAGAGTTAAAAACCTCCAAAACCATCTATATATAAAGTATGCTACATAGTAATCATAAACCCGAATTTAAGGTAGCCTTCAATTTATAACTTTTCTTACAGTTACATTGTTATACATTAATTATACAGAATATCTTACAAAGTAAACATAAACCCTAGTGTAAGGTATCTACCTATAAAGTATGCTACATAGTAATCATAAACCCGAATTTAAGGTAGCCTTGGGATTTATAACTTTTCTTATGGTTAAATTATTATATATTAATTGTACACCATATCTTACACGGTAATCATAAACCCTAATTTAAGGTACGCTTTGAATTTATAACTTTCCTAATTAATGTTGAATAAAATAATAATATGAAGTTTTTGATTGAATGACTAAGACTTTAATAGATAAACAAATAAAATTACATATATACAGATTGTGTTAGATGATTGGTTTGTGTATAGGTGCGAGAGAATGATATATAGCAAGTAGAGTATCAATATGCTATAAAATATGTGACATAATTAAATAAAATAATTAAATTTAGAAAATTCTATACTAAGATTTTAATTATTTTCATCCAAAAAAAATTCAAAACATAAAAGAATATTAAAAAAATTAACCATATATTAATGTTTAATTAATTAATCAATATGCAACCTACTACTATGTCAACATATGACTTATAATTTTTAAAATTTAATTTTCAAACCATGGTATTTAAGCTTAATTTAAAAGGAATACTATTACATTAAAAGAATGAGTTCAATAAAAACGATTTTTAATAAAATTAATTTAAAAATAAAATACCATATTTCAAAAAGATAGATTTTAATTTTCTTTTTATGAAATTCTTTACCTGCTTTGTAAATTTTTTTTCCACAATCACTATTTAAATTTATTGTTTTTTAGAACATAAACAAAAACGTTTATATTCATAATATAATGAATGCATTTAAACTAAAAAATAAAAATGTATTGAATTTTTATTATTCAATACATATACAACGTATTCCTGTATCTTCTTGTGATTTAGAATCATAAAAAAAAATATTCCAAACTTTGATATTTAAATCTAAATCTAAATAAAAATGATTACCTATATTTGTTCAAATATCATAATCACTCTAAGTTCAATGATTACTTATATTTGTTCAAATATTATAGTCACTCTAAGTTCAATAGAGTTTGTAGTACTTACTCGTCACTATGGGTGATTCTCCAGCACTTCAGTTTTAGCATTTTGACGTTGGAAAGAGAGCCAACGATTTGGCTGTATTGATATGATCGGAGTTTCACAAAAACTGGAAATTCCTCTTTAGTAAAAACATATAATCATGCAATCCATTACGTAATAATTTAATGTCAAAGGGTGACATCATGATGACGAAATATTCATAGAAAAGAGGGCAATGTGATTATTAGAACCTGCCAAAGGCTCTTTCCTTGTACTTTATGTTTGCTGAGAACTTGAGCTTCTTGCCTGTAGTTTGATTAGAATGAGTAGATTTCCATTATATTTTAATGTTTATTTTAATGTGTAAATCAATAAAAGTGGTTAATAACATTTTGATTATAATTTTTTTTAATAATAATATATCAAATCAAATATTCACATCTCATGAGATTTGATTAAAATTTGGTTATAAACATTGGTATTGATATGTGTACTATGATGAGACTCAGTGGTATATATTTTATTTTTGATTTTTGATTTATTTACTTCACAAATACTATATATAACCCCATAAAATTAGTCAATCAGCTATATCAACCAATAAAAAAATAGAAAATTAAAATTAAAATTTTTCAAAATCTATTTTTAATTTTCAAAATTTCAGAACTAATTGAAAACCTATGGGAGGTATAAAAATATATATAAAACTTGTAATTATATTTATTATACATACCAAAGATATTTATTATCAACATTTTAACAAAATACAAAAGAAAAATATTGATATAAAACACCTAATTATATTTATGATACATACCAAAGATATTTATTATCAAAATTTTAATAAAATACAAAAGAAAAATATTTCTATATCAAGATGTGAAATTTATATAAATGTTGACAGTATTATTAATAGCTAGCATAGATTCATCTTAACTTACATACCAAAGATATTTATTATCAAAATTTTAATAAAATACAAAAGAAAAATATTTCTATATCAAGATGTGAAATTTATATAAATGTTGACAGTATTATTAATAGCTAGCATGGATTCATATTAACTTTGAATTTCAAATCTTTTAAGTTACAAAATTTTCATCAAATTTTGCACTTACTAAGAGATATGATTCCTTTGGATGCTTGGTAGATCCAAAATTAAAATAAATCTATTATAGTATATATTATTGCTAAGCATCAATACAATATACCTCTCCAAAAAAAAGGAGAAAATCAAATTAAGTAGGATTCCAATAGCTTGCATTTAATTAACTACAAACTACAAAATTACTTTCTTTATTTGACTCAAAATTACACTAAAAGACTATGATTAGTTGACAAGTGAGCCAAAATTAAACATAGACCCAAATTTACTAAAATATCCAATAACTGAGTGGGATGAAAGCTAGTGGAGTTAGCAATCATTGAAAAATTATTAATAAGTAAAGGAAAAAAATAAAAAATAAAAACAATAAACCAATTAAACTCCAAAATAAAATTAAATGCCAAATAACAAAACATAGAAAGATAAACATAATGGCTAACTAATAAAAATTAGAAAAAATTGTGCATTCACAATATAGAAGCCTATGCACGAGGAAATGTAAATTAACAAAATGGAATCAACCATGTCACCCTCCAACTCAAGCTAACAACCCCGCTAAAAAACTTGTTGGAAAATAAAAAAACCTAGCAATAGAAAATGTACTGCCCACTACAGAGAGTGAAACAAAATTCTTAATTAAAATTCTTTTTTGTGAATTTGAGATGACACTAAATGTAAAAAAATGTGTTTTCAATACAATTAAATATTGATAACTAAGATCATAATCAAAACTAAGGTGAAAGCATGTCACAGTGACATGTTATGGTTTATTTTGTTTCAATAACCACATTCAACATCCTCACAGTTTGGTCACTCGGCAGCATGGGAAATCGTAGGTGAAAAGCAGACACGAACACTGCATCAACCTAAAATGTTACCACATACTCAAAATAGAAAGTTTCTATTATATGAACAAGTTAAAATCGGCGTGCCATGATTTAAATTGCCCATCTAACACAATAATATACTACATGTGCGTTCAATTATGAAAAAGCATATTGAAACCGTGATTTAATTCTTAAAATGCCCTAAGCTAATTTGGAAAGCATTTATACAATCACGGAGTATGTCACTCCATTTATTTTATTTTGTCTTTAATTAAATATATTAGAATTTTGGGTCAATACGATAAATAAAATACGATTACAAATGGATCTATCTACTTATATCTGAATGGACTTTAGGAAGTTATTCTGGACGTTATTTATTACATTTCTAAGTAGTTACACTGACTAACACCTATCGCTTCCACGTTATTAATGTTAAGAAATAATATGGTTATAATATGCCAACTTAGGGAATATAAAAATAAATGCAATGATGTAGATGGAGATTTTATGTAAACCTCAGATGCAAATCAATATCGTACACATGTCAATTCCAAGTTAAGTAATTAATTAAATCTAATGATGCATATGGAGATTTTATGTAAAGCTCATATGCAAATCAAAATCGTACACACTTCAATTTGAAGTTAGTTATTAACCCAGAGCAGCACCACTTGTTATATTTATCTTATTTTCAAAGTCAGTGATATGAAATCGGATTTTATTGGTGAGTACAGCAGAGGTTTTCAATCAATGTTATCGGTGGCATCATTGCGATCGTTGGAAAGCTTCCAGAGAGGCTCTGCCGTCAACGCAAGAAGGTTCGGCCAACGAACTCGCGCCCAAGAAACGTGGCTTTCACTTTCTTCTCTGTTCGTGAATTGAATGAAAGGTAATTGCCAACTCTTTAAATTCATTGCACAACGCATCACGGGCAAGAGCGAGCGTCGTGAAAATCACAACTCAAGAGATTATCTCGTAATTTTCTGATTTGTGTGCTCTGCAAGTACGTTTCTGCTATTAAAACTAGATTTAAGTCGCCTTGTTTTACAGTTTGCACAGAAGTTGTCTTTAGGGTTTGGCTAAGGTTGGTGTTTCTGATTTCGAGATTGTTTTCTCCAGAAAGGGTTTGGTAATGGCGATTCCGAAATTGGTAGCAGCGGGCAATGGGCAATGGATGGAAATCGCTCCTTTCCGGAAAGAATGCGTGGTGAAACCGCGGCCTTCCGGTAAAAAACTGCTCACCATCGCAGAGGAAAGGAGACTGAGCAATGGCGAGCTCATGGATGGCCTTCACCCTTCTTTTCCTGCGGTCTCTAACATCGAAGCCAATGGTGATGATGGAAGATTTTCGTCGGCAGAATGCTGAATATTTTTTGTACATCGACGAAAATCTTCTTGGGGTTATTGCATGTGAAATAGTTGTTATGGGAATCGATACGTGATTTGTACGATCCATTGTTAAATTACATATGGTTCTGCAGTTACCCACTTTTGTATCATATTTCTTCTTGTTCTAAAATTTCAATTAAAAATTTACAGATGATTTTCCTAATTGCCTATGGGTCATTTTCAATTGCTCAGTGACAATTTTGGATTGAAATATTGTCTGATATATTAACATGTGACACTGCGATATATATATATATATATGTGTGGGGAATGGAATGGGAAAATGAGGAAATGATGGTGTATGAGCACGAAGTATATGTAGTGTACCCTGCAAAGAATTGCAGAAATAAATACCATCTCGTAAATTTGGCCTTCATCACAATACCAAAAAGACTAGGATCCTAGATTTGAGGCGATGGGCGTTGCTACAAAAAAATACTGTGGAGAGGTATTTTTGGGGAGGGTATATGGGGAATATTATTATACATAAATATCTGAAGGACATTTATTTTACTGTTTGGATGCCTAGGGAGCTCATTGGGGCTACTTCAGGGTCAGCTATATGCTGAGTTTTAACAAAATTAGACAAAATTTCTTGCAGAATTTATGTTAAGTTTTCGGACCCGGGCACAAGATTCTGATTGGTGAGGACCTTATATTTGATAATATTGCAAGGGATTTATTTCTATCAGATGAGCTCATACAATGCATTAACAATATGGGTATTTTATATTGGAACTAGGCCATTTCAAAACTATGTTACCAGAAACGAGAAACGGGAAACGAAACGAGAAACGACAACGGTATGAGAAACAGAGTTTGGAGGTTTCTCACTCAAGAAACGAGGAGAGAGAAAATGAAAATAAAAATGAAAAATGAAGAGTTAGTTTCAATTTTCAATATAGTTTCAACTAATTTTCTAGCCCAAATTTTATTTAAAAACTAAATAATTTGAATACCAAACTTATGCTTAGCAAATTGACTATTAAATATATACATTCTTATGCTTCCTAGTCAATTAAGTGTATACATTCTTATGCATTTTAGGCCTTCGGCTAATTATTGTTTCCTTAAAAAAAAACGAAATAATATATATATATAAACAATAAATAGATTTGCAATTAAATGTGAACTTCTTGAGCCACATATAAAATAGTGTTTAAACTATGAATTTTAACACTATACATGTTAAAGGAAAACAAATCAACTAAAAAAGGGACAATAGTACAAAAATAATCAACTTTCTGTATACTTCGCATAGGCCTCTAGGTTATTGAATGAATACATGCATGAAATCTACAATAAAGAGTGAAAATATAAGGCTGAGAACGACCTGCAAAAGAGCCAACTACGACCTGTAAAAAATTTCCCGTAAAATATATGCACTGGTTAACTAAAACGAACGTAAAAAATGGCGTTTCCGTCTGGTCTCGTTTCTTACACGTTTTTTTACCGGGGACGGTGACGACCGTCCCGTTTCTGGTAACTAGGTTTCAAAATGGAAAGGTTACTTACTTATCTGGAAAAGATCGAGAGAGACGAGGCCCGAGGGCAAGGCAATGGGAGCAGATAAGGTCCGGGCAAGGGAATGGGAGCAGATAAGGTCCGAGATGAAATTGGTAGGTATTAAAAGGGAGGCTGGCGGCTATGAGATTGCTTGGCTTGGAAAAATGAAGGGGTAGTGGTGGACGTCTATAATATTTTCTGCAACGAGGGGTACACAATTCTAAAGGTATGCTGATTTTATAAATTTTGGAAAACTAGAATTCCAAGGTATGCTGATTTTATAAATTTTGAAAAACTAGAATTCTTATTAGGATAATTTTATTTCTTTGACTTGTTTAGAAAAACAAGAATTGGACATGGGAAAACCTACAAAAGAGGAACTGGCAGGGCTGGGAGTATGTATGTTGTGCAGGGAAGCAGCTGAAGACAATGTCCACATATTTCTGAGATGCCCAGTGACGAGGAGTATGTATGATGTGCAAAGAAGCAGGAGAAGACAATCCCACATATTTCTGAGATACCTAGTAACTATAAAGATCTGGTACAGATCATTGGTTTTTCACACAACCAATATATTAACATCACTGACTGTTTGTGCTGATGGAACAAACAAAAATTACAATGGAGGACTATCCCATTAGTTTTTTTTTTCGGAAATATGGAAATAGAGCAATAAGGTTATCATTGAAAATTATAGCCAACATGATACACGGTAATTGACCACATTATTGAGGGTATACCTCTACTAATGACAACAATAGTAGCCCCAAGAGGACAATAAGTAGGAAGACAGGCCCAAGAAATGTTTAACCGGCGGGTTTCTTTGATGGCGCGGTACAAAGGGACACATGTGGATGTGGTTTCTATGTGGATGTGGTTTCTAGATCAAAATATAAAAAAACAAGAATATTGAGTTTACTCAAATACTCAAGTGCTGATGGAGGCACAAATATCAAAGCTGAAACTATTACATTATGGGTTCTCCTTTAATTGTCTTTATACCTTGACATTCCATCCATCCAAAGGTCTTTTTTATACTTAAAAAGGAAGCTGCATTGTGAGGCGTGATGTATTTTTTATTTTAAAGAGTCTCGTGAGGAATCATGAGTTTTGTATTCGTAAGGTATATATAACTCAAAAACCCTCGATGCAAACATTTGCACGTCACCCCAGTAAAATCAAACATAAATATCGGCTTGCAAACGCTTTAATATCAAACATAAGTTTTGCATGTCAGATGCCCACCCATTATATTTATTTCAAAAAGGATGATGAGGCATTATATTGAGTTTTTTTATGTCGAAGAGTATGGTGACAAATAATGAGTTTTGTATTCGTTTAGTCTTTTTTAGTGAAAATGTTCCAAAAACATGGTTTTACATATATATATATGCTTGATAACTATTTAAAAACCATAGTTTGAAAAGAAGTTTGAAAAATTGAAGATTTTATTTACCTTTAATGTATTTATGGGATATTCAAATTGAGTGATTAAATATAAAAAATACCTTAGGCATTATTCATGTGGATTTATATGTATATAAATTATATTATTTATTCTTTTATGCAGTTATGAGAGTTAAAAATAGTGAATGTATGAGCAATTGTGGACTTGTATTTTTAAGGGAAAAAAATATGTATTAATTGAGAGTGGATTAAATTTTATGTAGGTTATGATATTTTGGTGGATAAATATCAAAATATATATCATTTAGATCTAATGATGTATATTAATCGACATAATTTAATGCAATGTTATGGGGTGCATGTTTTTTTGTCTACTTTTAAGTAGTCATGGAGGCACTCAAAACATGTAGTTGAATGTGTGAAGCATGCGTTAGTGTCCTTGTATGCATATGTGACCAAAACATATACACATTTAGATCCAACAATGTATACCTTAATCACCATCATTTAATGCAGTGTTGTTGGTGCAAATTGTTTGTCTACATTCAAGTAGCCATGGGGACACTCAAAACAAGTAGTTGAATGTGTGAAGCATGCATTATATGTTCAAGTAGCCATGGGGAATCAAAACTAGTATTTTAATGTGTGAAGCATGGATTATGCTTGTTATGTGCATATGTGACCAAACACCATACAGATACTCTCTTTAAGGGATTGCCAAATGATATTTGTAAAGATCTTGAAGGGCTTGCCAAATGATATTTGTAAAGATCTTGACAAAAGATACACTGATGTCATCCTTAAATATATAATATATTTATTTGTCATGGGGATACCTAACAACATGCATTGAAAAAACACTATAACCAACATAATTATCACACATTGATAACACAAATTTTCATATCATGATGTTGGTCACAACAAAGATCTGTTTATCTTCCTATCTGCATGATTTGAAAGAGAAAGTTACATATTCCATTGACATGACCATCACATGGCCTTGCCATCTTGGTATCTCTTAGTTTTCTCAATCTAGTCCAATTTATTCTAGCTAAATTAGCACATTAGTATTATTTCATTGTTTGTCTCATTAATGAATGCCTTTCATGGTGATATGATATTATAGAGTCCTTAGAATAATAAACTAGAAAATAACTTGATCAAACAAGAATTCTAATCTCCAATTAGGATAATTCTTACCATAAATTATGAATAAGGTGATAATCAAACAAGAATTCTGATCTCTAATTATGATAATTCTTACCATAAATTATAATTAATGTGACGACCATAGATGAGATTATAAAAAGGTAAATATTTTCTCTTGACACTCTAAAGTGGAAACTATATAGTTGTTCCTAGAAAAAGAGACAATTTTTTCATAGTTTTAGGAAATTGTTTAGAACTAGGCCATGCACCAAATAGAATGGTTATACAACACCTTATACATAATGTCATAAAGGATAAAAGGAAAGGTCTAAAGAATCTTTCGTAACATCATAATTTTAAATGCTATAATGTCTTTGGTTCTTTAGAACAAATTTCACAATTGCTAACATCTTAGATCATCTAATTTAATATCAAGTCAAAGAAAAGAAATCTATAGGTTTTATTATATTTTTTTGAATAGTTGATATAAATATGACTACTATGTAGTGTCAACAATGGCTCGCGAGGAAGGAGTTAGAATTTAGAGAGGAAGATCATGTATTTTTCAAGGAAGGAGATAAAATTTAGAGAGTAGGATCATGTATTTTCGTATCGCTATATCGAGAAGCTTAGATCCAGTATCCTATAATTTTCATTTAAAGGATGAATATGACACTTTGGTTTTGTCATTGAATCCTTCAAGGGATAAATGAGGGTTACAATGCATTTGCTTCATAGGCGGATTTGGAGCGATAGAAATGGTGGTGGAAGAAGGTTTGGAGGTTTGAATGCTTCTTTAAATATTGTATATTAATTTGTTTATTACTTAATATGAAGGCTCTAACATGGGATGCATCACAAAATAAAAATAAACATGGTCTTAGATGCCTCAGAAAAGAAAAATAAACATGGTCTTGGTTGATGTAGTTTATGCAAGTCAAACGATGAGACTAGCTATCGTCTTATCATGTCTTTTGCTAAACAAGTTTGGAAAGAGATTGAGGGTCTTATAGGATTGAGAAATGTTTAGATATGGGACACAATAGAAGAAGGCCTTAGGAGGCAGTGTGAGAATATAACTTCAAATGGATATGGAGCATTACCTTTAATTGTGGCTTGTGGCTTGTGGCTTGTGGCTTAGGGCATTTGATTGTAAAAAATATCAATATATTTGAAGATAGGAATATTTCTCCTTTGCAACATGTTGTTTAGGGATTGAATATTTTGGACTCTTTCAGTTTTGCGAGATTATCAAAATAAGTTGATAGAATAAGAATTTTAGTGTAATTTGTTACTGCATCTAAAAGTAACCTTCCCATAAAAAATAATAAAATAAATATATATATATATATATATATATATAATCTTATTCACATATCTTGCTGCACAAATAATTTTCAAAACTATGGCTCTGAAGATGTTACTTACTTTAGAAACATAATTAAAAAAAAAAAAAAATATATATATATATATATATCTTATTCACATATCTTGCCGCACAAATAATTTTCAAAATTATGGCTCTGAAGATGTTACTTACTTACTTTAGAAACATAATATAATAATCACATGTGTAAATCTTTGTTCACTCTCTTCTCATAATCTCAAAAGTTAAAAAACTTCATTATTCAATAACCTTTAATAAAAAAATTGGATATATGAACACGCTTACAAACCAAGTGATAAAGTGAGACTTCATTTAGCCCGTGGAGTTTCGATCATTCTATACGATCAAAATAGTATGTGAAATGAATTTAAACGTTTATCTTTTTTAATAAAGAGGGACATCATAGTTTAATTATTTTTTTTTTTTAAAGAGATAACCTTCTATGTTTTTTCAAATGTCTTTTCGATTAATTTTATGAATGAACTTTGTATAAAAGGCATTTCGAGACTTTTTTTCTTCAATTGAAACCATTAGATTGTATGGTACTCAAAACTTTGTCAAAATATTGTACGATACTTTAATTCAATTTCAAGCAAAGTATTTCTTGAATGTTTGAGCTTTGGTCTCACACAATCAGGAATGAACTTCACATCAGCAGTTTCTAAAGCTCTCACACGATCAGAAATGAACTTCACAGTAAAGTTTTCAAGGCTTTTTAATAATAAAATATAGTAATTTTAGAGATTCAATCGAGATTAATTAATGGAAATCAATTAAAACATTTCTATTTTTAAGTTATAAATTCAAAGTATTCATGTGATTTATTTTGTGTTGTATTTTACACCTGGAGAAAAGCCAATTGACTACATAGAATATTATTTTTTTTTCCCTCCGCAATAAGCAATATTGTTGTTGGCCAAGCAACTTGAATTGGTTATGAAGGAGAAGATCATAATCTTGTAATTACTGGAATAAGATGGAGATTCTAATACCAAATTACAAAAACCAAAAACGTTAATAAAAATTGAAATAATATAAAAATTTACATCTCACGTTCAAGTTGTATTTTTAGTTGAAAAATAACAGAAATTGTACTTGGAAGAACAAAAAACAAAAATAATATTACTTTCCAAAAATTATACCACAAATAAAGTAATGTAATTCCTAAACAAAAAAAAAGTTAATAATCTTACCTCCATTAACGAAAACATTTGTCTTGTAGCAACATTATTTGCACCTTCTCATTCCCATGTTCTAACTATATTTGATATTTTAAATAAATAACTCAAGGAGTCCACAATTACTTCCCCTTGTTCCTTGAAACCATGTTTAATGTTATAGTGACGTTTAGAACAGGGTTCTTGCAGGTCCCAAATTGGGTGCAGTCGCAGTGTCACGTGTAGCAATAGTAGACAACATAGACTTCATTATCCACTATGCACGTTCAAAATCTAGTTTGATACACATGAATATAGCACCTGATATGCTTTCTATCATATCTCCGAATACCTACTTAGAATGAAAAAAACAATCAGAGAGCGGGAACCAAGCAAACCATTGTGATTTCCTCAAGAACTTAATCAATAAAGGGTAATATGCCTTTCATACTTTTTGAAAGAATAGAGAAACCTCGTCACAACAAAATAATATGGCATTTACTTCCCATGGGTTTTGCTTACTCCCAAAGACTTAAATGGGCATTCCCCCTCCTTAATTCGCTGAATATGCATACCAAATTCATTTAGCAGAAGATGCATTATCAATCTGATATTGTCTTGCCTTTTTCCGTAGCTCCCTATATAGATCCCTTTCCATGTAATTTCATATTACATTCTTTTTTAAAAAGAAGTTAATGACAGTGAAAATTCAATTGGTACTTTTATCAGATTTTCCCTTCTATCTAGTTGTCTTTATCTCAAATTTGACTTTTCTATGCCTACCTATATAAAAAAAATCCAAACTAGAAAACCCAACATAGCACACAACATGGAACCCAAACCATATTCTCAAAAAACAACAAATTACATAAATAAATAATGGATCGGCCTTGTAGAAACCATATTTTCGTTTTCCCTTTGGAAAAACATGCTCAAAAGACTTAGAGTACGTGTCAGCCTTGCAAAAACCATATTTAACTTTTCCTTTGGATCAATGCTTATACAATCAGGTTAAAAGAGAAGAGATTCAAATACTATTTTCTTTCAATTACTAGCCCTACTAGAATCATAGAGGATAAGAGGGGTTGGCTTCCATCAAATATCACATAATTGTGAAAACAGAGAGTGATATAGCAAAGATGCAAATACAAACTTGACATTATGTGAATACCTTGAAGGATAGTGGCATAAAAAGGTGCCCTACATGCAGCAAGTTGGCATGCATTATTTCAATTACTTGTTTATATATATTAATTTTATTTACATATAATTTTATTTAAATAAAATAAAAAATGTATAACTATATAAATAATAATTGAAATAAAATATAGTTCCTAGTAGCTTGTCATGGCTGCATTCACTTATCAAAGTGAATTGTTTTACTAGATATAGTAGCTTGTCATGGTCACATTTTGTAAATCATGTGTTGTGATATAAATGTAAAAGCGATTATGTGGTTTCCATCGCTTACTAAAGCAACGATGATGTTTTTGGCCTTTTATTGATAGTTGGGGTATTGGTCTCTATTATGATGTAAACTTGACCAAAGAGTGTGACTTATAAAATCTTGGCAAGTATGGGGATGCATGGGTCATGAATCTTCATGTAATTGAACATGTAGTTTGCAAAGATTGTACTACAGCTTTAAAGAGGATGCAGGTGTCGGCTCATCACTTATGGCTCCAAAGAACAAGGGTGAAGGAGAAGAAAGTCTGACATGTCAGGAAACTTGTCGTGCAGACAATGTAACACATCAGTCATAGATTATGGTTATTCTTTTGGAGGACCAAAATCTCCTCAGTGGGGAGGAATGATCAGGTGGCTTCAAACATGCTCATAATTTAGTAGTGGCTATGGAAAAGTTGAAAAATCAAAGTCCTCGTATTCCACCCAAACTAGGAACAAATCATACTGCTCGTCATCTTGATTCCAATGATGTGAATGGCACTCAAATCCGAGTACGTATACTCAAGTTATATATGGTCAAATTTATGGGCTGACTTGACCAAGTGGCAGTCACTAACGAGGCAACAAATTGGAAAAGTCCCGACGCACGAAAAATGGTGGTCAGAAAAGGAAAATTTGTTGCCTACTTATTTCTTCTAATATCCCTTAAAAACCGACATGAAAATTAGAACTTAGTTTTTCTAATATCCCTTAAAAACCAACATGAAAATTAGAACTACTATGTTAAAAAAAAAACCAAAAAAATATATATACTAAAAAATGGGGAAATTCGGGCCCGCTCGACCTACCAAACCCATCTGTCACTCTACATGGCATACATTAATTGCATTGTTATATATAATATGCAGTGGAAGGGACACCCATTGGCAGACTCGCCCCCACCAACCAAAGAGCATGTAACATGTTACATAACCACCACATTAGTAATTGGGATCCAACAAGGTTTGAACCCACCCAGCCAGGTGGGCTGGCCCACCACTCAGGCGGCCCCAAGTGGCATATGCCAACAAACGTTAACATACATTGCCAAAAAATAAATGGTTATCCATCGTATTCAATACGCTAAATAATACGTAATTTTTTCATATTACACCAGGCTCCATTTTAAAACATTCAAACCATCACTGATCACAGTTAAGAAAACTCCAACAAAACTTATTGCGCTAAAAATTTCCACTGGGGAAGTAGACCCCTAGTCCTCCACCCACCCAACGTCTCGATAGCCATGGACCAACCAATAACCCAAGTGGTCACATTGATTTATCTACCCACCAAAATTTTATTTAACCAGCACTTTCTCATTCGTTGAACTAACAGAGGAACTTTGGACGCATGGGAACCTAAAGCCGAGGCGGAACCCTGCATCCACATATTTCGAGACAGGTGATATTCTAGGTGAATATTACCTAGAATATTCCATAGAATATTCCATGATGTAGTGAGGAATCTAAAATATTCCCTAACTGGAAATTTTTCACAGTGTGAGATTCATGCGAACTTTATACTAAAACAAACCATAGTTTCGTGGGGAACATGATGGTGTGGTCCATTTCCTCATCTGAGCAACATAAATTCAAGTGGCTAGAAACAAGGAATCTTCATAGAATCTCGTGGAATCTAAAAGATTCCCTTAGAGGTTGATTTTTTACAGAGGCAGAATGTAAATTCCTTACCGTTTGGGTACCATAGTCCATATTCCATAGTCCCTTTCAAGTATCTAAATATCCTCTTTGTTGCTAATAGATGACTTTGTTTAGGTGTTGATTTATATCTTGCCACTAATCCAACAACCAACATTATATTTTGTCTAGAGGTTTTTAGGTATAGTAGGCTTCCTATCATAGATTTGTAGAGCTTCTTATCAACATCAGGTGATTTATCATTTGCACATAGCTTGCATCCAGTTTCCATGGGGGTCGAGATAGGTTTACAATTTTCCATTTTGAAAATTTTCAACATATATCTTAGGTATTCCTCTTCAGATATGAATATGCCTCTAGGCTTTTGTAGGATTTGCGGCCCTAGGTAAAATGTAACAACCCTTGTTAAACAGTCATGTAGAAGTATATAAGGCCATGGTTGATGGGACACGTATTCCAAGCTGAATGGTGGAAAAAACATCCTAGTGGGTTTTCATTTCAGTTTATTATGGCTAAGGAAACTAGAAAAGACAATGGAAAAGGCTTTGGAAAGGCAAGATGCATTAATTGGCATTTTATTTATGAAAATAATGGAAAATAGGAGAAAAGGAAGGTGAAAGATAGCCGGTTGCATGTGAGGAGGAAAACGAAAGAATATAATGGAAATTGAAGAAAATATAGGCCTCATTGATAAAAGGGCTTCTGAGGATCAGTTCATGAACCTTTTTTAAATTCAGTTTTGGAACTCTCTCATTATTCTCTCTCTTTCTCTCACTCACTCTTGGACACTTTAGAGTTTTCTTGGAGCACTTTTGGAGGAGTATGGCATACTTGGAAGGAGCAAGCAAGGAAGAGCAAGATTCTTTGCAGGAATCGATTTGCATGTGTGTTTTCCTTGCTATATTTGGCATGCATGGCATTACATGTGGTTCTTGTTGTTATGGCATGGGTTTTGCCAGGTGTGGCAGTGTTTTAAGCATAGCCTTTCGATTTTTGGATAGTCTTGGTGTGATAGGGTTCTTGTGTTTTGGTTGAGTTGGATTGTTGGATGGATTTGAAGCTGAGTGAGGTGGATCTCCAAATGATATAACACATGGCCTAGTAACCCCTGAACCAAACTGTGGGTTGCGGTAAAGCCAGAATTTGAGTTGCCTCGGTGGGCCTAGGAATCATTGCCAGGGAATGGAGGGATATCCGGTAAAGCCAAGAGGTGGATTGCTCTTCGTTGTGCCTAGTAATCTCAGGATGGGATATATGGTAAAGCCTAGAGAGTGGGTCTCGGTTTGGGGCCTAGTGATTCGGTGTGGATTGTGGTAAAGCCTGAGATGGTATGAGACAAGAAAAATCCTCATTATGTAGGTGGAGAAATCTGGTGGCATCCATGCTTATTTTTGCCTAGTGAGCTAGTGGAGATCATTGTAAAGCCTGTTATTACATGTTCATTGTATTGTCCCAGTGATCCAGGATGGATTATGGTAAAGCCTAATTTCTATTGATGAGGGTGAAGTGGTTTAGCCTCAGGATACCCTAGTTGGTTCTTTAGGTTTGAGTCCCATATTCAGGCTCATAACATGGCACAGGGGTGAATGGCTGAAGAGAGATTTGCCTCAGCCATTCTATGGTCGGATGGAATGTGGTAATCCCGTCCTGGGTTGGCTTTTACATTTATTAATAAGAGCTTCCTTCCTTTATATCTTATGTGTAAATGTATTGGTTTATATCTGAATTTTATGGCTAATGCATCCTTGATATTTCTATTGTTATTATGTTGGTTATAAGCATGTTTTATGACAATGATGATGTATGGCTCTCCTCATGTTTTCATTACTAAATGAATGAATAATGTATTTATGACCTAATAGATGATAATGAAGCTAATGATATAAGGGATCAATTCTCCTTACGATTCTCAGATAAGTATGAGAGCCCTATTCTTAAATCTGTTGTTTAAACCTATAGATTGCATTGATGCCAAGTGTTTGAAAGAATGTCAGTCTCGGTTGGGGACAACTAGGTCTAGTCCTCGAGACAGTTATTAGTTTATTAGTATTTTTGTGTTTAATGGATTGTGGAAGTTACAACAAGTTCTGGGTAGTGGCCAAAATTTTGGGCTTGAAAAGTACCTTAAATCCCACAAGCTCTAGCACAGGTCTGTCGGAAATAGTCATTGAACGCAAGCATGCATGCTTGTGGGAGCTTCCAGGTCTCTCTAGACTCTAGCATGCCCATAGCATAGGAGCATCCAGTGGTTTAATAGCTTAAAAACTCAGTGGAACCCAGGGGCATGATACATGAGTGGTTGCGAAGTCTCCCGAGAGTGTTGCTGCTGATGTTGAAGGTACGTTTGATGTGTTCCCGTCGATTCCACTTCCTTAAGGTCACCTAGGAAGTTGATTCATATCATAGTAGCCTCTCATCACATGCTAATTGGGTATATGTGGGAGGATGGTTCTACCGAGTGGAATCAGAGTAGGTTGCGCTCTCTTTGGGTTATATCTGATACCACCAAGTGGTATCAGAGTGGGTTTCCCTCTCATTGGGTCATATCTGATACCACAGAGTTGTGTTGGAGTGGGTTGCACTCTCTTTGGGTCATATCTGATACCACAGAGTGGTATCAAAGCATGGTTCACCCCTCGGACTGGATGGGTGATGTGTTGGTCATGTATTCATGTGGATTACATATGTGTTCCTTGCTTGTAGTCCATGTGCGTATTGCATTTACATGGTGTTGATCATGGTTGTAGTGATGTCACCCTGTGAAGGTTGATGGTGTTGTTGTGGGATGTCTCGTCATGATTGTATGGTTGTATATGCATTTGTTATGTAGGTCATTGTTTATATGTTGTTATTCATGTGTTTTCATGGTTATGGTTATGCATGTGTAGTAGGTCATACATGCAATGTGAGGTCATTTTATGAAATTAGGTCATCGTGATGATATTGGTATGTTATGATGCTAATGTGCTAGATGCGATAGAGCAGGAGATGTAGATAATTAGAGTGAAGTTGCAACAATGGACTTTAGGGTAAGACCATATCGTCATATAGGGTTGTATGTTGGGCATGCAGGTATGTAGGTTAAGGATTGTTATACACATTATGGTCATGTGTATGCCTTTCATTCTATTGATGTTATGTTTACATACATGATAAGTGCTTTTTTTATTATTATAGTCATATGCACATGTGTCGGATATTCATGAATGATAGTAACATATGGTTGTATGCATTTCTATTGTTGTTTTATGACAGTTAACTTTATGATTGTGTTATATGTTGTTGATGAGCGAGTTTTATGTTAACTTATTATTGTTATATGCTAGTAATTTGATGATTAGGGTTATTACATTAAGATATTGATGTTATATGTATCATGCTAAATTGGATTGGCCTATGCAGATGTTTAGGGTTATGACATTCAGGTATGAGTCAACTTATTTGTGATATTATGTCATACTAATCTAGACTGACTGTGAAAATTTGATTATTATGTATGAATGATAATTGTTTATGAGTTTATGATGTGAACATATTATCTAGTGACTATTATGGATATCACGACCTTATCTATGTTTGAGTTGATATGATGTGAAGTTATATCATGCTAATATGGATTGATTGTGTAGAAAAGATAGCCTCCCCTGAGATACATTGAGGTATAACCTTTCTTATGTCATCTACTTTGTTCTTGAATGTTTGATTATGTCATTTATTTGGTGTTTGAGTGTTTGGTGTCTATTATGCCACATATCTGTTGTCTGAATGTTTGATCACATTCATGATATGAGTATGTGTCTGTAATATTGCCTGAATGAATGATCTTGTTTTAAGATGATTGTACTAACACATATGTGTTGAGATAGTTGACAGGTGATAGTTGTAGTATTATGCCTAATGACTATGAATTATGACATGATTGCTAGTCTTGGTAAAGGTTGATTTCAAATTGATAGATATGATTGTCCTAGTATTTGGAACGTGTTTGACATGTGTAAATAGTGAAGGAAACATGCTTGCTATTAGCATGAAAATGTAATAGTTGATGAGTTTATATAAATAACAATGGGTTGATGTGACAATGCATAGTAAGACTCAATTGCAGCAAGGTAAAAGTGTAAAAGAATGGAATTGGGCAAGAATTATTTTGGCTAATTTTGGAAACCCTAATTCCAAACGAATGAATGCTTTGCATACAAGAAATCTTCTTAAACTTAAACTTGTCTGACATTATGTGGATATGTGCTAGATTCATGAACTTGTATTTGACAGGTATATTAGCTAGTCTCTAGTTACAGGTGGATCTATCAAGGGAATTGGATTTCCTTGAGAGATGGTGTGGATGTGTTCGGTTGCAAGAAACGTTCTTGGCACAACAAGGTAAGGTAACCAATGTATTTTTATGTTTATTTGAGAATTGACAGTTATGTGTTAATGGTAGTATGATTCAAGGGATTGCACGGCAAAGAAATTTCCATGGAATCTTGAAGAAGGCTCGAGTTAAGCTTTCCGTTGGAAGCACTCGGAACCATGGGGATTGATTCATGGTGTCTGTTGTTAGTCTTTTACATTTTTTCTTTTGGAAATGTTTTGTGCTTGATTGTAGTTTTCCTTGCACCATGTGCATGTCCAGGCCACTTTAGTTGTGCTATTGTATTGTAGTTGGTTTTCCATGGTTTTATTCTTGTTTGTTTCTTGTCTTTCCTTTTATGTTTGGGGTATTGTTAATTGGTTGGGAAAGGGGAAAGTTAATTGAGCCCAGGGAGATCTGAATGAAACCCAATAGGTGATGTAAGGCCTAGATGAAGCTCAATGCATGTATATGGGCAACTGAAGGCAAGCATATAACAACTAGTTGGATTGGTTGGGTCCATTGGTGTAAATGGACGATAGCTGGAAAATTATGATAAAAGTAATCAGGAAAGTTAAAGTAAATAGATTTAAGGCATCATAGGCCTTAGCTACGTTGGGAATTGTTGTTCTCGATGTTGTACATGCGTTTCACAAATAAAGTAAGTTCTCTTAACCTTGACCTTATGATATCTAGTAATTATGTTGTGATCATGATTGTGTCGATGTATATATATATATATATATATATATATATATATATATATATATATATATATATATATATATATATATATGTATGTATGTATGTATACATGTATGTATGTAGGTAAATCCTTTTCTGACAAGATCATGATTATTTTGTTCTAATGTTATATATATGTATGTATCTATGTATCTATGTCACAGTCTCACAGGGTCATTACGAATCGTTCTTGTGGAGGAATGATTTCTTATGCAGGCGAATGGCATGAAGAGATTCCTATATCATGAGGAATCAAGTGGAAGAGTAGCCATGAAAAATATATGAGGTCAGTATCATGTGGATATGAATTGATATTGTATGCTTGCATTATGTCTATGTTTATTTTATGATAGGTAACTCTAAGGGATACATCAGCTGAATGAAAGCAGTGAGATCTGTGGCATGTTAGGATAAGAATGGATGGCAGAGAGACACTGGAAGCAAGGTTGCTTGGTAGAGACATTATATATCGTATTAGCAGATGGTCATTGTAATTACTGCAATGAGTTGTGTTATAAATATCCATGGAAAGTATGTTTGTTTTCAATAGTGTTGTTGGTTATAGGTGTCATTGAACATTGTGGACAGTGTTCCCCCCAAGGGGGAGGGTTCTGTAACAACCCTGGTTAAAAACTCATGTAAAGATATATAAGACCATGGTTGATGGGACACATATTCCATTGAGTTGAATGGTGGGAAAAAGATCCTAGTGGGTGTTCATTACAACTTATTATTGCTAAGGAAATTGGAAAAGGCAATGACAAAGGCTTTGGAAAGGCAAAAGGCATTAATTGGAATTTTATTTATAAAAATAATGGAAAATAGGAGAAAAATAATGTGAAATGTCACAGGTTTCATGTGAGGAGGAAAATGAAGGAAAATATTGGAAATTGAAGAAAATAGAGGCCTCATTAATAAAAAGGATTTTGAGTATCAGTGCATGAATCTTTTGTTAGTTCAGTTTTGGAGCTCTCTCATAATTCTCTCTCTCTCTCTCTCTCTCTCTCACTCTTGGAAACTTAGATTTTTCTTGGAGCACTCTTTGATGAGTGTCGAATACTTGGAAGGAGAAATAAAGGAAGAGCAGGATCAAGTAGCTACAACATGATTCTTTGTAGGTATCGATTTTCCTATGTGTTTTCTTTGCTATATTTGGCATGCATGGTATTGCATGTGGTTCTTGTTGTTATGCCATGGGTTTTTCCAGGTGTGATAGTTTTTTCAGCCTAGCCTTGCCATTTCCAGATAGCCATGATGTGATGGGGTTCTAATGTTTTGGTTTAGATGGATTTCCGAATGTATTCGAAGTTGAGTGAGGTGGATCTCTGAATGATAGAACACATGGCCTAGTAACCCTTGAATCGGACTATGGGTTGTGGTAAAGCCAAATTTTGTGTTGGCCCGGTGGGCATCAGAATCGTTGTTGGTGAATAGTGGGATATATAGGAAAGCCAAGAGGTGTATTTCTCTCTGTTGGGCCCGATAATCTTGGGATGGGATATGTGGTAGATCCTGGATAGTGGGTCTCAGTTTAGGGCCTAGTGATCCAGTGTGGATTGTTGTAAACCCTGAGAGACTAGGAGAGAGGAAAATTCCTCATGATGTAGGTGGAGAAATCTGGTGGAATCCATGATTTTTTTTGCCTAGTGATCTGGTTGAGATCATGGTAATGTCTATTATTACATGTTCATTGTATTGGCCAAGTAATCTGGTATGGATTACAGTAAAGTTTGGTTTCTATTGACGACGGTGAGGTGGTTTAGCTTCAGGATGCCCTAGTTGGTTCTTTTGGTTTGAGTCCCACATTCAAGCTTGGAATATGACACGGGGATGAATAATTGAAGAGAGATTTGGCTAAGCCATTCTATGGTCGAGTGGAACATGGTAGTCACATCCTAGGTTGTCTTTTTCATTCATTAATAAGAGGTTCCTTACTTGATATATTATGTGTAAATGTACTAGTTTATATATGGAATTTATGGTTGATGTATCCTTGATATTTTTATTATTATTATGTTGGTTATAAGCATGTTTTATGACAGTGATGATGTATGTCTCTCCTCATGTTTTTATTGGAAAATGAATGAAAAATGTATTTGTGACCTAATAGATGATAATGAATCTAATGATATAATGGATCCATGCTCTTACCCATTCTCAGATAAATATGAGACCCCTATGCTTAAATATATTGTTTACACTTGTGGATTGCATTAATGCCAAGTGTTTGACAGAATATCAGTCCCAGATGGGGATGGTCAAGCCTAGTCCTAGAGTTATTTTTTGGTTTATTAGTCTTCTTATCATGTGTTTAAAGGATTTCAAAAGTTACAACAAGTTCTGGGTAGTGGCTGAAATTCTAGGCTTGAAAAGTACTTTAAATCATGTGGACTTTGGCACAAGTCTACTAGAAATAGTCCTTGGACGCAAACATGTAGGTTTGTGGGAGCATCAATAGCTTTCAAGACGCTAGCATGCCCATAGCATGGGAGTGTCCATAGGTTTAATATATTAAAAACTCAGTGGGACCCAGGGGCATGATACCTGAGTGGTTGGGATTACTCCTGGAAGTGTTGTTGTTGATGTGGAAGGTATGTTTGATGTGTTTCCGTCGATTCCACTTCCTTAAGGTCAACTAGAAGGTTGAATCATATCATAGTAGCCTCTTGTCACATGTTTACCCCAGTTTTCGAGTTACCTGGGTAGATGTGGGAGGAGGGTGCTACGTAAAAGGTAATTTCTCCAATCATTGACATCTCAAACTCAGAATTAATCTCTTCAACAAACCATTTTACTAGATTCTCTTTATTGCCAACAAACATAATAGCATCCACATACACAACCATAATTAGTAATTCATATCCATTAGCATTTGTGTACAGATTATTATTATCTCCTCCTCTCTTGAAACCTTGTTTTTGAAGGTACTTGTCCAGCCTAGAGTACCATGCCCATGGTGTTGTTTTAAGACCATACAATGCTTTCTTTAACTTGCAAACATAGTTATGCTTTTCTAATAATAAAAACCCTTCAGGTTGTTTGATATATACCTTTTCCTCAAGTTCTCCATTTAGAAAAGTAGTCTTCACGTCCATTTGTTATACTTTGAAGTCATTGTAACAAGAAAAGGCTAAAAGCATCTTGATTGCCTCCAATTTCTTCATACTCAAGACTTTCTTCTTGTGAGTAACCCTTGTACACCAGTATGGCTTTGTTTCTAACAATTTGACCTTGTTCATTCATCTTGTTTTTTATTACACATTTCGTGCCAATGACATTCTTTCCAACTAGTCTTGTTGGAAGTTCCCAAGTCTTATTTTTTTCAATTTGGTCTAACTCCTCATTCATAGCATCTATCTAGTTTTTGTATTTTCTTGATTCATCAAATTTATTTAGTTCAATATCTGACAACATAGAAATATGAACTTGGTTTGATTTATTTGCAAGTTTCCTCCTTATTTGCACTCCACTTTTATCTCCAATAATTTGACTTTTAGGATCATTCTTTTGTGCATATCTTGAGGTATATTTTGAATGAGTCTCTGTCTTTTCTAATTCTTCATCGTGTACTTAATTTTCTTCATTGTCATGATGACGATGATCTGGAGGTTTGATAAAAAAATGTGCTCTTGTTCTTATCAAGTAGCTCTTCATAAAACTTTACATCTATGCATTCCATAATCTTATGTAGGCTTTTATTATAGCAATTGTATCCCTTACTTTTTGATGAATAACCCAAAAATATTCCCTCATCTAAATCATGCATCAAACATTCCTAACTTTTCATCATTATTTTTTATATAGCATTTACTCCCAAATACTTTGAAATGTTTGATTGAAGCTGGCTTATGGTGCCACAATTCATAAGGTGTCTTATCACAGTTTGGTCTGAGATGTACCTTATTGAGCATATGTACTACTGTATGTACTGCTTCTTCCCAATAGGTTTGAGTTATATTTCTTTCTTGTATCATGGCTTTGTCCATTTGCTAAATAGATTTATTTTGTCTCTCAGTAACTCCATTCTGTTGAGGTGTGTCTACAACAATATACTGTCGTTTTATGCCAAGTTCATCACACAAGTTTGCAAACTCATCTGAAGTAAATTCACCTCCTTTTTTTGACCTTATGCACTTTATCTTGCACTTTGTTTTATTTTCCTATAGTGCGTTGAATATTTTGAACTTATAAAATGCTTTTGACTTATTTTTGAGAAATGTCACCCATGTCAATCTAGAATAATCATCAATTATCAACATAAAATATTTTTCTCCTCCTGGTTCTTCTGTCCTCGAAGGTCCACACAAATCTATATGAACTAACTACAAAGGATTACTACTTGACATTTTATCTTTGACTTTGAATGATTTCTGTGTTTGTTTTCCCATTCGACATGACTTTCAAGTAGTGTTTTGATGCTTTTTTATTGTTAGTATATCTCTAGATTCTTCCTTCTTACTAAGCTTGATGATATGATCAAATTGAGATGCCCCAATCTCCTATGCCATAGCCAAGATTCATCTTGTTTTCTAATGTAGCATTCTTCATTCTCTTGTTTCAAAATATATACATTATTCCCTATTCGAACACCTTTAGCCAAAATCTTCCCAGTATTTGTTGAACTAATTTCACAGTCTTGAGCTCTAAAGAGAAGATCATAGTCTTTGTCACACATGTGACTTACACTCAACAAATTATGTTTTACCATATAAAAATAGTACATCCTGAGCTTCTCCTCTTCCATTATTCATATTAACTGTTCTCTTTCCTCTAATCCTTCCTGCTTCATCATTTCCAAATGTGACATTTCCAGTTTTATTTTCATCTAGGGACACAATCTTGTTTTTATCTCCTATCATATGTATATAGAACTAGGTCACACTTATCATCTTGATCATATAGAGCTAGGTCACACTTATCATCTTTCTTCTCTTGCTTCTTCTTTCTCCACTATATGCATTATTTTGTTCTACAATTGTTCTTAGATGGTAATCTATTGTCTTTAATCAGGAATTCATATGACTTTTGTCCAAATTTATGACAATAGAAACATTTAGTGATATTAAGGAGAGGAGAAAATGCATTTTTTTTTAGATTCATGTTCTCTTAGAATTCCCTAGATCATTTCTTCTAACATAAGCTCTACAATATAAGGATTTATGTCCAAAATTTTTACAGTAGTAAGAATACCCAAATAAAGTATTCATGTACCTTGTAGAGGATGTCATTTGAGGATATAACCATCTTGACATTTGATAATTCTATATCCTAAAGAAGTATTGTCTCTGATAGTTTGTTGTTTGACTGTCCATTCGATTTATCATCTTCATTTTTCCGGAAGTGTTTCTTTGAAGTTGCTTATTTAATGTTGGAGTGTTGCACAAAACTTTTTTCTCATACTGATGTGAAATATCATTGTCTCCCTTGACAACTTTTACAAAAGTAATTGCCTTTTGTCCTCTACCTTGGATTCACTTGATTCTCTAATCCAGATTTAGACAGGAACACAACAAATTACAAATATAACCATAAACACACAGATGCAGTGGAAATAATACTTCATTTCATTAATGTAAAATACTGAAATATGCTTACAAACAAGAATGGAAATAAACTAGCTAGGGCGATGGTAGTTTATCTCTAAGAAGAGATGTGGTAGCTACATGCCTCTAAACTACCTTAAAATGAGGCTCAAGGGCCTTTTTATTATTGAACAATAAGAGCAAACCCTAAACAACCAAAACCCTAACCCGAGGAGATGTAACATTAAGAGTTTTTGGGCCTTGTTGGGGTGAGTTGGATAGCCAACTTCCTGTGGTCGCGGCTTGGTCATATTATTTCCGTTTGACGCACATGATAGCCCATTGGAAATATATCTTCGAGGACTACGACGGAAAAGATGAATTTAGATGCCTAATCGCTAACGGTAAATTTCCAAAAAAAGTCATTTAGGGCCTCAAAACGGCTCTGGAAGTTTAGGATCCAAAAAACTACTAAAAATAGTAAACTATGCTACAACTAAGGAAACTAAAAAATTGAAAGAAACATGATGGGGGTCTAAGTGGAATTGGTGGGTGGCCACCAATATCCACCTGGATCATTCTTCCCCCCCTAGAAAGCAATGGTCCCCATTGCGTTGAGTTCCTCCATGAGATGAGGGAACTTCTGCTGAACTTGGTCCCTGGTGAGCCACTTGCCCTGGTGAAGGAGTTGGCCTGCTTTGACAACTAGATACATTTGGATTTTCTTCTAGCGAGTGTGCTTGATATGTGTGTCCATGATCTGATTAGTTGCAGCTTGTTCCATGCAATCTAGATTTAACTTTGTGGGTGTGAGTTGTTCTGCAATGTCGGATGTGTCTAGTAATGGTGGAAAGTATGGCCGAAGGCAGTCCAAGGAATGGGGGAATGTTGAGCTCAAATGAATTGTCTTCCATAGCCTTGGTAATGGTGTAAGGACCATATTGGAGTGGTCTAAGTTTCCGATAGGCTCTGATAATGCATTCCTTTTGTAAATGCAACTAGACTTTGTCGCCCACCTGAAACTTGTGTGGCACCCGATGTTGATCATGTCGCTGCTTGTACTTGGCATTTGATTTCTCTAGAATTTCATGGACCTATTGGCGAATATGTTGGATGCACTCAATGAAGTTGTTTTCCTTATCTGTTTCAAACTGGACATGAGCCGAATCTGCATGAGTTGCTGCAAATGGCATGTCCACATCAATGGGACATAGTGGCTGGAATCCCAAGCCCACCTGATAAGGACTGTGACCAGTTGAGCTATGGAGATCCCGGTTGTAGCTGTGTTGAACATAGGGGAGGCTCTCGTCCCATGTGCGTGGATGCTTTGAGTTGTACATGCACAGAATGTGTACGATCATCCTGTTGACAACCTCTGTCTAGCTATCAGTTTGAGGATGGAAGGATGTGGACTTAGTGAGTTTGGTGTCCAGCCTCGACTAGAGACTGGACCAAAATGTACTGAGGAACTAGCTGTCCCGATACGAGATGATAGACTGTGGGATCCCAAAGTGTACCCACACTCGTTCAAAGAAGAGTTTAGCAGTGGCTTCTACTGTGATATTCTTCTTGCAGGCCGCCATAATGGCCATCTACGAGAACCTGTCGACGACCATAAAAACACAGTCATTTCCATGCTTAGTGGAAGGAAGTTCTGACATGTAATCCATGGAGATGGATTTCCAAGGTCAACTAGGGGTAGGAAACGGGGTAGAGAGTCCTTGCTTCTTGATGGTCGGTTTGGCAATGGCACAGGAAGTGCATGATTTGATGTACTTCCCGACATCCTGTCAAAGATTCGACCAATAGAAATATTTCTGTAGTACTGCCACCATTTTGTTGACCCCAAAATGCCCAGCAGCTTGACTATAGTGTGCTTCCAAAATCATCTTGGCACACTCGCTTGAAGGAACACAAAGGTGACCCAGGTGGCATAACAGGGCATCCTGGAGGTGAAAATTTGGAACATGCTGACCCTCCAAGAGTGTCTGGTATGTGTGGCCGAATTCTAGGTCATTTTTGTAGAGAAGTGGCCAATCAGAAGTCTCGTGCCCACAAGAGTTGAGCACGGTGGTTAATGCCATGATCAGTGGTCAACTAAGGCAATCTGCAACATTATTGGTGCTGCCCTTTTTATACTTGATATTCAAATGGAACTATTGTAGGTATGTGGATCACTTCTGATGGCGATCATTCTGCAATTTCCCTTGGGTCTGTATGAACTGCAGGGGTTAGTGGTCTATGTGGATGATTGTTTCCTTCCCCAAAATGAAATGCTTCCATTGTCGGCAGGCCTGCACAATGGAATACATCTCTTTGTCATAAGTGGGATACTTTCGGACTGTGTCTGAAAGTGTCTCACTGTGATATGCCACTAGATTCCCGTGTTGAGTAAGGACTGCCCCAATAGCATAGTCAGAGGCATCTATATCGACTTCAAATGGTTGTTGCAAGTCTGGTAATGCGAGCACTGGTGCCGAGCAGAGGTGATCTTTCAACTCTATGAATGCCTTCTGTTGAGATTCAGACCAAAAGAATTTTTCTTTCGCTCCTCCCTTGGTGACTTGACTCAAGGGCCAAATGATATGAGAAATACCAACACGAACCTGCGGTAGAAGTTAGAAAGACCTAGAAAGCTGCGAAGCTCTATCAGAGTGGTTGGAGATGGGAAATCCTGAATGACTTGGATCTTGGTTGGATGCACATGCACCCCCTGTTCATCAATAATGTATCCCAGATACTGAACCTGGGTCATGCCAAAAGTGCATTTATCCAAATTGGCACATAACTTGTGTTGCCATAGTGTTTGGAGAACCTAGCGGATGTGGTGTAGGTGCTCTTCCCAACTCTGGCTGAAGATCAAGATGTCATCCAAGTATACCACTACAAATGAGTTGGTGAATGGCTACAAGATGTCATCCATTACCGTCATGAAGGTTGCAAGAGCATTTGTTAATCCAAAAGGTATAACCAACCATTCGAAAAGGCCCTCCTTGGCTTTGAAGGCAGTCTTCCTCACATCGAAGGGTTCGATTGGTACCTGGTGATATCCTGACTTCAAATCGATCTTGCTAAAATATTTTTCCCCCCTCAGTTGGTCCAGGAGGTCATCAATCCATGGGATCGGGTACCTATTATGGACAGTGATCTTGTTCAGCGCCCAATACTCCATACAGAGTCTCCAAGTCCCATCCTTCTTCTGTACCAACACAATCGGGCTCCCACAGGGTGATGAACTCGGATTGATGTGACCTTTTTGCAGCAGCTCCTGAATCTGCCTCTTGATTTCATCGTTTTATAGAACGGAGCGCCGATACCTTGGTCCATTGGGCAGTGGTGCACCTGGGGTCAGATCGATGGAGTGCTTGACCTAACAGCGTAGAGGAACGCCTGCAGGGGAGGTGAAGATGTCCTCATACTCCTCCACGACCTTGTTTATCTGTAGTTGTCGTGCGGAGGGGCCCTGTTTGGAGGTCATGGCCACCATCTTCTTCTTTCCTTGAGGGCGTATCATGAGGAAAACAAATTTCCCAGTTTTGGAAATGATCTTACTGCATTATTTTGCAGTAACCAACGAGATGGCGGTAGGCGGCGCTACCTCTGGTATCCTGTACAACTTATTTACCAAAGTAACAATAAAAGCACAGGGCCTTGATTCATACACAGCATGTCGCTTCCATAAGTATGGTTGTTCTAATAATACATCACAAACTTCAAGGGGAGCAATGTCACACAATACCTCATCCATGAAGGGCTTGATGTTGTATGGAAGGTGACACTGCTAGCTCACGCGAAGATCCCGTCCTTTGTGAAGCCACTCGATGGTGTACGGTTGTGGATGTGTGGTTGGTAAGCCTAGCTGCTTCACTAGCTTTGCCAAAATGACGTTCTTTTGGCTCCCACTGTCGACAATGAATTATAGTGGGGAGCCCTTTACCCACATTTGGGCGTGGAAGAGACGCTCCTCCTCCTCTAGATCTTCGAGTTCCTCCTTCTGGATCTTCCTGGTGGCAATGGTGGGATTGGGCTCCGCATCGATAATCTGCTTCCCTTTATCATTCCCCTTGTCGGATTCTAACTCAGAGTTGGAACATGCATATGATTCTGAAACCTTTAGCTTGCCCACTAGTGACATCTTGGCCCGACACTCACTTATGTTGTGAGTGGAGCTCTTATGGAACTCACATCACTTTCCCGTGTCCTTTTTCGGCTTCGCAGCATTGTTATTTGCTTGTAGCTTTGGCGGGTTGTCTTGGGCCGCCCCGCCTTAGCTTTGTCCTTTGTTCTCAGGTTTGGGGACACCTTTCCCTTGCTTCGGATTCGCAGATCCAAAGTCTCACTTCTTCTATTTAAACTTTTGCTCGACCTTGATGGCATATCGGTATGCTGTGCCGAGTGAGGAGATGTTCAAGAATTCTATTTCTTCCTAGATGTACTTGTGCAAGCAGCTGCGATATTTGAGTACCAAATGGTGCTTCGTATCCTTGATACCCAACTTTGTGCAAAGGGTATGGAAAATATTGGTAAACTCCAGCACGTCTTGGTCCCTTCCCTGCCGCAACATGGTCCACTTTATGTATTGATCCTCATAGCTTCCAATAGGGTATTACTACTCCTTGATGGCATCCCAGAATGAATTCCAAGTGGGTGCGGCTGAAAATAGTGAGCCTGCACTTTCATCCTTCTGCTCGTAGTGGGTTTCCCACCAATCCTTGACATGGGGGGCTGCTTTGAGAAGAGCGAAAATAATCTTTTCCCGACTAGAAAAATCATGAACAGAAAAATAACCCTCTAGCAGATTTAACCATTTATCGACGACATCTATGTCTATCTGACCCTCGAATATGGGGATTTCAAAATTAACTTGTACCTTAAACAATGTGGTTTTTCTAGACTAGCTATTGGATGTTGATGTATCATCCCTGGTTAGCCACTTAAGGATCTGGGCAAAACTATCCATCATCACGTTCCTTTGTCGCTCGAGGGCTTCTTCGAGAAAGATTTTGATAGGATCTCCTGCCCCCTTGTCTCTCTTTTCATTTTCCATGGGAGGCCGTCGGGATTTGCGAGGCTGGTCTTGCAAAGGTTCGACCAGTTCAAGCCCTAACTCCTTATATCCTGACCTCGTTGGGGACATGCAATGAAAAACAGAGAAAAAAAGCAAACCGTTCTTATACCACTAATCCGAATTTAAAGAGGAACATAACAAATTACAGAGATAACTATAAACGCAGAGATGCAGTGGAAATAATATATCATTTCATTAATGTAAAATACTAAAATATGCTTACAAACAGGAATGGAAATAAACCAGCTAGGGCGATGGTAGCTTATCTCTGAGAAGAGATGTGGCAGCTACATGCCTCTGAATTGCCTTACAATGAGGCTCAAGGGCCTGTTTATTATTGAACAATAAGAGCAAACCCTAAACAACCAAAACCCTAACCCGAAGAAATGTAACACCAAGAGTTTATGGGCCCCGTTGGGGTGAGTTGGACAACCAACTTCTCGGGGTTGCAACTTGGTCATATTATCTCCATTTGACGCACATGATAGCCCGTTGAAAATATTTCTCCGAGGACTACAACGAAAAGATTATTTTAGACAAAAAGTTGCTGGCAGTAGACTTCCAAAAAAACGTCGTTTAGGGCCTCAAAACGACTCCGGAAGTTTAGGACCTGAAAAAACTGCTAAAAATAGTAAACAGTGCTACAATTAAGGAAACTAAAAAACTGAAAGAAGCAATGGTGGGGGTCCAAGTGGAATTGGTGGGTGGCCACCAATGTCGACCTGGATCATTCTCCTTCATAGCCTAACCCAACCTTCATGAGTGGAGACCTCTGAGCATTTCATATCACATTCAATTTTTCAGGTCCTTTTATATGTTGAATATTAGTTTAAATCAATTTGTGTCTTCTCTATCCCCCTTTTTCAAACTTGCCACCTCTTCTTCTAATCTTTCACACTCCTAACTATTCTCTATTATTTGTTGCATCAGAATTTCTTCCACCTTCTTTACTTCTTCAAGTTCAAATTTCAACCTAATAATTTCTTCTAAATTTGATTCTTCTTTGAACTATTTCAATAAGATCTCTTTATTCTTTCTATTCTTTTGTTTAATCTTGTTTATTTCATTCAATGCAATGATTACCTCCCCCTTAAGATCTACCTCACCTTCCTCTTCCTCACAATATTTTTCAAGTTCTTCCAAGGCCATCAAAATGAATTCATTGGTTCCATCTTCACTAGAGGATTCATTAGAAATTTCATATACACTACTATATTCTTGAGCATAGAAGCTATTCCATTTGAACTTTTTCTCTTTCTGCATTTTATTAGACTTGTTCTTTTCTTTCCCGTTAGGCTGATTTTATTCTTTCTTATAAGGACATTTGGAAGCACAATGGCTCACTCTTCCATAATTAAAACACTTAATTGGAAGTTTTCCTTTGTACTTACTTATACCTTTCTTCAAACTTCTCACGATTTTCCTTCTTCTTCATCAGAACCTGAGCATGAACATTCCTTTTGTTCTATAGACTTTCCTAGCTTAAAAGTTGCATTTCTAGTGACTGTCTTTCCTTTTGGAATTCTCATATCATATGCTATCAAGGTACTAAGTAGTTGATTATTGTTGAAAGTCTCAAATTTTGTTGTCTCTTCTACAGTTGAAACCTTAGGAATTGACTTAGAAGGTAATGACCTCAATATTTTTTTGAACTATTACACTTTCTTTGATTGTTTTTCCTAGACTCATCACGACATTTATGATTTCACCAACTCTTAAAAAGAACTTAGAAATATCTTCATCTTCATTTTTTTTTAAAGTCTCAAACTGTGTTCTGTATACTTGTAATTTAGACATCTTTACCTTTTTATCTCCTTCATGAATATTTTCCAATTTAACCCAGATATCTTTAGTTATCTAACAATGCATTACTTTAATATTCAAATTCACAAAATCCACTCAAAAGTGCATTCATAGCTTTTGCATTAGCTATAAAATCTAGTTTGGAATCTTTGTCACTAGTCGCTCCCTTTGGTTCTTCATACCCTATGATCACAGTAGCCCAAACTTCTACTCCAAGAGACAATAAATATGTCTTCATTCTCACTTTCGAGAAGGCATAGTTTGTACTATTAAATAGGGGGGCCTTATTTGTTGAGCATCCTTCCTGAATGGCCATTCTACTCACTTAGGATGTCCTTTCAATTTCTATACTCATACTCAAGGAATTGACTCTAATACCAATTGATATTTGTGTTTGGAAATTACTGAGAGGGGGGTTGAATCAGTAATTTTAAAATATAAATTTTGCTCAACTTAGATTTCTTCTTATGCAGCTAATGATTTATGTATGTGCTCAATTATTAATGGTTTCCTTTTGCAGCTACCAAAGAGAGATATTTTTAGATGTACTTATTCAAAATTCAATACCATTCACACAATATTCAAGAAACAGCACATTGAGACACCAGTCATAAGTGGAAACCCATAAGGGAGAAAACCACAATTTTTTGGTTGAAATCGATGTGAAAGAAAGCTCCTACTTCCTCATTATATCGTATTTTTGTAGGCTCTAACCTACAAGACGCTCCTACCTCCAAGGAAGCTCCAACTCCCACAAATTCTATGAAGGCTACGACCCATAGGAGGCTCCTACCTCAACAGGCTACAACTTGCTTTTTCTTTTTTTTTTAGCAAGCTACAACTTGAAAAGAGAATGAAATCTCTCAATCACAATACCAAGTCAAGTGTTATGGTTACCTAATATTAATTTATGCCGTCAAGTCTGTTGCACATCTTCCCTGCTTCTTTTCTTTAATTTTGTTCCTCCTCAGCTGTTCCTCATGAACATTTTCATACAAACTGCTTAACTCCAAAAGGTTTCATTTCTCATCCAAAAATACAGAATACGAAATTTCTCGTTCCTCATGATTTTTTGTATTCTTTGCAATAATACAGAATGTGGAAATATCTCTTGGTATTCTAAAACTATTTACTACCCATCTCTTCATTTTCAAATCTGATTAAAAAAAAAAAAACAACAACAACACTGAATTTTGTAATATAAAATGGAGCTGAAATAATATATCTCAACAACAATTATTACAGGGACACATCATATTTGTATTGGCTACATTTTCCAAACTTTTACCATACAATTTTCTTGTTTAATGGAAGCATATCAAGAAGATTTGCACCAATATCCATCTAACGTTCAACATAAACCAACCTTTACATAATATCATCATCAGTTGACATTACCAACAATATATATATGTGTGTTTGTGTGTGTGTGAGTGTGTGTGTGTGTGTGTTACGTAGAAAATACCTACATATTCCATATGAGGAATATACATGTTCGCAGTATTTATTCTCAACAACAAGAATCAAAGAAATTACATCAAACCTCATCATGTCACTGTGGGGATTGAACTTGGGTGAGTAGGATAATAATCATTCCTCCCAACTGCCAGAGATAAAGCTAATGGACAATATTTGTGTGTGTGTGTGTGTGGATAGTTTATTGTGTATTCTTTTTCTACTTCTAATTATATGATATTTGTAGTTGCTACACCTAAATAGTAGAACCTAAACACTGATCAATGACATAATAGTAGAAGAATCCTACTTGTTTGGTGTATCGTGCACCCAAGTATGGTGGAGGGAGAAGCTTATCAATTAAAATGATCTCTCCTTGAAAAAATAGCCACATGTTCTCTGTCCATGTTATAGATGTTTTTAGTATGAATATGGTTTTAGTTTGTGTATAATTGTAACCATCATTTAATGTTTATATAAGTTGTTATGTTATCTTCTAATGAACCATGTCCAATTAGGATGGATAGTTCACCCCTTTCCAAGGGTTCATGTGTCAAATTAAATCTTATTTAAATGTAAATTTCATTATCTTATTTTAGTTGATCTTCATATTTTTGTCTTAATACAATATTATAAATGTATATCTATGGGTGCTCATTGATTTCTAAATTCACATTATCAGTAACATACCTTGAAAACTAACCCCCACTTTTTACCCAAGTTCAATCTTTGACCACATTTCCCAACTCTAATAATACCCTTCCACCCCTTGGGGTACTTCCATCCCTTATAAAACGTGGAAATTTATCATCATCTTTTTCCATTCCATTCATCCATAGTAGCTATTGTTGTACACCACCTACCCACGAAGATACAAAATCATATTAAAATTGTGATCTATTGGTGTACACCACCTACCCACGAAGATAGAAAATCATATTAAAATAGTGATCTTATTTTTAAAACGCACTAAAGTATTAGTCTATTTAATAAATAAACGTTTAAAACATTTATACGATCGCAAAGTATATCTCTAATTATTTTATTATTATTATATATATTAGAATTTTGGTTTAACACGATAAATTAAAAAAAGTTAGTAATTTACATGTTATTTGATGATTACATTTCAAAGTATCAACACATATCGCTGCCACGTTATTAATGTTAAGAAAGAATATGGTTATCATATGCGAACTTATGGACTCAGTGATGCCGTAAATGCAATGCAGGAAGGTTCGGCCAACGAACGGGCAAGAAACGTTTCCTTAGCTTTCTTCTCTGTTCATGAATTGAATGAAAAGTAGTTGCCAACTGTCTAAATTCATTGCACAACGCATCACGGGCCACAGTGAGCGTCGTGAAAATCACAACTCGAGATTATCTCATAGTTTTCTGATTTGCGTGCTCTGCAAGTAGGGTTCTGCTATTAAACTAACTTGAACTCTCCTTGATTTGCAGTTTGCAAAGAAGTTATCTTTAGGGTTTCGCTAAGTTTGGTGTTTCTGATTTCGACATCGTTTTCTCCAGAAAGAGTTTGGTAATGGCGATTCCGAAATTGGTAGCAGCCGGCAAAGGGCAGTGGATGGAAATCGCTCCTTTCCGGAAGGAATGTGTGGTGAAACGGCGCCCTCCCGGTAAAAGGCTGCTGACGATCACAGAGGGGCGGAGTCTGAGCAATGGCGAGCTCATGGATGGCCTTCACCCTTCTTTTCCTGCGGTCTCTAACTTCGAAGCAAATGGCGATGATGGAAGATTCTCGTCGGCAGAATGCTGAATATTTTTTATGCTCAGGGGAAAATAAATCTTCTTGGGATTTTTGTATGTGAGAGAGTTGTTATGTGAAACGAAACGTTAATTGTACGATCCATCTGTTAAAATATATATGGTTCTGCAATTACAAGAATTTGTATTATAATCACACCTTTTCTAAAGGTTTAATTGAAAATTTACAAATATTTTTCAGATTTGTGTCGGTAATTTTCGATTTCTCAGTGAAATATTGTTTGAGATGTGACACTGCGACATATTTCTATAATGGAATGTAAAAATGAGGAAATGAATGTGTATGAACACGAAGCATAAGTAGTGTAGCCTGCAAGGAGAAGTGGACAAGGTGTCCTGTTGTGTTCCAGAGGGCAACTTGGACCCTTCATTTTTGAGCATGTAATATCTGATTGAGATATTGATAATATCTGATGATAATATCTGAAAAGTGTGCAGGACTTCTTCCCTCCCAATTTCTAGTTTTTAGTTTCATAGTTCTCTCTGTTTTTATTTCTGTGCTATATAAGATGCTAGTAGCTATGAATTATATGCTATGTGTTTTGGTTGAACAGGCTTCATCTCAATCTCTCGGCTTACTTCGGATTGCATACAGTTTCTCTTTGTCCATACAGGCGGAGGACCTTTATACTGATCCTGCTTTTGTATATGGTCTCATTTCGACGTTTGTTGTTTTCTTTTTTTCTCTATCGTCACGGTTTCTCAAGCCTGATCTAGCTATATCAGTATATGGCTTCACTAATGTTACAATTTCATTCATTATCTTTAGAACATATACTATCTCCTGACTGAATGTACATTTTAAACTCTTTTATATTTTTCATATAAATAATATTATGCTTTTTCTACCCTGGAAAATATCTGAAAGTGTGTTCTTTTGATTATCAGAGTTCGTTTACTATTTTTATTCGAAATAAATTTCGATATATGCATAAATAAGCCTAGACCCACTATATCCATATCCCTTCATTGATGGATACATTCACTTGGGTTATCAAACCCCAAAATCCTTGATGGAAGCATTTGCACATCTCCAGCAATAAAATCAAACGTCAGTTTTGGCTTGCAAACGCTTTAATATAAACATAAATTTTGGCTTGCAAACGCTTTAATGCCAAACATAAGTTTTGCATGTCAAATGCCCCATAAGCATTGTGAACCGTGATTATTAGTCTGGTGAGAAATCATGAGTTTTGTATTCGTAAGGTACATATAACTCCAAAACCCTCAATGGAGACATTTGCACATCACCTTAATAAAATGAAACACAAATATGGCTTTCGAACGCTCCAATGCCAAACACAAGTTTTGCATGTCAAATGCCCAGGCATAATGTCTTTTTTAATTCAAAGAGGATGATGAGGAATTATATTGATTTTTTAATTTCAAAGAGTATGGTGAGGAATGATGAGTTGTGTATTCGAAAGGTCCTTATTTAGCGCGAATATTCGAAAGGCATGGTGATAAATAATATTATTTAATTATTTTTATATTTTAAATTTTAAATTTAATGTAACATTTAAATAATGTGTAAAATGCATAGTTTAAAAAAGGTGGGAGGAGTTATTCTTTGGAGCATTTATTTATTTTAAAGTATTTATGGGGCACTCATTAAATATAAATAACGTTTAAGTATCAGTTATCGGTATATTTATGCATATAAATTATATTATTTATGTTTTTTTTTTTTTTTTTTTTTGGTAGTTATGAGAATTTAAAAATAGTGATTGAACGTATGTATTAACAATTGTGGATTTGGGTCTTTAAAGGAAAATAATGTGCATCAATCAACAATGCATCAAATGTTATGTAAGTTGGGATATATTATTGGATATATATTCAAATATACACCATTTAGATCCAACAATGTATATTTTAATCAACATCATTTAATGGAGTGGTGTGGGGCGCATGTTGTTTGTCTACCTTCAAATAGCCATGGAAGCACTCTAAAGTAGTAGTTGAATGTGTAAAGCATACATTATACTCCTTGGGTACAAATGTGACCAAAACCCTTACACATTTAGATCCAAAAATTTATATCTTAATCGACATCATTTAATGTAGTGTTGTGGGGTGCATATTGTTTGTCTATTTTCAAGTAGCCATGGGGGCACTCAAAACTAGTGGTTGAATTTGTGAAACATGCATTATACTCGTTATGTGCATACGTGACCAAAACCCATACACATACTCTATCTAAGGGCTTTCCAAATGATATGTGTAGAGATGTTGACAAAAGATACATTGAAGCCATCCTTAAATATATAATATATTAATTTTCCGTTTTATACTTAAAAACATGCATTGAAAAAACTCTAGCATAATTATCACACATTGATGGCAACGAATTTTCATATCATTATGCTGATCAAAACAAACATCTCCCTCATTTGACAAAAAAAGTTACATATTCCATTGACATGACCATCACATGGCCCTACCATCTTGGTATCTCTTAGTTTTCTCAAACTAGTTGAATATTTGTTTGTCTCATTAATGCACGCCTTTCATGATGATATGAGATTCTAGAGTCCTTAAAATCACAAACTAGGAAAGAACCCAATCAAACAAGAATGCTATATCTAATTAGGATAATTCTTACCATAAAAATTATAATTACGATGACAACCATAGATGAGATTATAAAAAGGTAAATATCTTATCTTGACACTCTAAAGTGGAAACTATTTAGTTGTTCCTAGAAAAGGGGAAATTTTCCATAGTTTTAAGAAATAGTTTAGAACTATGCCGTGAACCAAAGAGAATGGTTAAAGAACACCTTATACACAATTTCATAAAAGATGATAGGAAAGATCTAAATAATATTTCATAACATCAAATTTTAAATGATATAATGTCTCTTATTCTTTAGAACAAATTTCACACCTTAGATCACCTAGTTTAATATCAAGTCAAAGAAAGGAAATCTAGAACCTTTATTATATTTTCTCGAATAGTTGATATGAATATGACTTCTATTTAGTATCAACAATCGCTTGCAAGGAAGGAGTTATAAGGTAGAGACGAGCATCATGTCTTTTGGTATCATTATCTTGAGAAGCTCAGGTCTAGTATTGTTCATTTAAAGGATGAAGAGGATACTTTGACTTTGTCATTGAATTATTCAAGGGATAAAGGAGGGTTACAATGCATTTTCTTTATAAGGGGATTTGGAGCCATAGAAATGGTGGTGGAAAAAGTTTTGGAGGTTTGAATGCTTCTATAAATATCATATGTTCATGTGTCTATTACTTAATATGAAGGCTCTAACATGGGATGCCTCACAAAAGAAAATAAACATGGTCTTGGTTGGTGTAGTTTCGGAAATTCAAATGATGAGACTAACTATTGTGTTGGACACCTAATCCTCTAAAGTTTGGTGTGGAGCTGAATAGTCTATGGAAGTCTAAGAGACCTTGGAATATGAAACCAAAGGTCATATGAATGTACTATAAATGTATATCATTTGTTAATAATAGACATACTCTCATGCTTATCTTTAATATTCTATTGTTGCCATGTATGTGTTTAACATGGTATCAGGGTGGGCATACTCTTGCCTTGCTCATATTTGAGCCACTTGTTTTCTGGCCTTTCTGTGCAGGTCATTTCTGCCATTATTTTTGCATTTCATGAATGTTTCCTCATCTAAATTATAGCTGCAACCTCTACCATTGTTCCATTCTTTGCAGGTTATTGAATATTATTAATTCATTCACTGCATTCTAATGCCTAGTCTCATTCACTGCATTGTAAAATCTATGCTTCGTTCTTCATAATCTTCCAGAATTTCGAGACAAAACCATGAAGCCTTGTATATTCAAGCACTCAATTCCACCAAAACCATTTTCAGTGCCTATTGGAGAAGAAGAAAAAGTTGCACGGGAAGAAGAAACGTCAAATATTGGAAGCAAAAGAACACTGGATACTGCCATGATATTAATGGAATGCCAATCCCAGCTAAGAATGAATCATTGCAACCAGCACCATGAGAAATGGTGACAACACTCCTCCTGGCACTAGAAGGAGAAGAATTTCGACATCTTTGCTTTGAAGAAAGAGATGATATTCGACATTGTCGCAAAAGGAATGAAGGGAACGAGCTCGGCAAAGGAATTGGGAGTGATAAAAGAAAATGGTAAGGGTTCTGAGTAATTTCACTGTAGTTCTTTCGCAGCTACACAGGTCAATTATATAAATACCGAAGGGACTGAAAAGGTCAGACAAACTATTGTAATCGAGCCGAGAGGGCCAAGACTCTGTAATTTCTATTTTATTGAATATTTCAATAGATTAATATTAATGAATAATATTGAGCTTAAGCGTCTTTATTAAAATATGAACTAAGCACGTGGGTAGTATTCGGCAAGTGGTAAGCGGTATCTCACGCACCCTAAGGGCTGGAAATGGTATTACTAAATTTCACGTGATTAACCTTAGCGGGCGACATGTAACACGAGAAAACCACTTTTCTTGTGCGCTCTTGACCAGATATTGGTCGTGCAAGATTTCACGCGATATTGCGCGACAACCGTTCGATTGGATGGGTCTCATTGATGGTGGAGATCGTCTAGGTTAGTTGGTGAGTAGACGACGCAATATTTGTTGGATCTGGAGAAGTGAGATCAATGGAGTGGATTGAAGCCCTTGATAAAAGGAGAAGTCAACAAGGGATCGACAGTGATTGGTTAGACAAGCGGGACCCTCAGGGGAAAATAACATGCTATCTCCATATATAACATGCTGTCTCCATATATAATGCTATCTCCCCATATATAATGTTGGTATATATACAACGTTGTTTGGCTTCAACATCTACTCCATTTGGTGTAGCATCTACTCCAGCACTTAAGAGCAACACAACATTTGGGAGCACTCCATCTCCTTTTTGTCAGAGTTCGGCTTATGGAGCTCAGTTAACAACTCCAACATTTGGCAGCCTGGGATTTGGACAAACTACCTTTGGTGGACAAGGCAAAGGTAGTAGAGTGTCACCATATACAAGTACAAATGAGGAAAAGTCAAGTCGCACATGGAAGATCAACGACGTAGAAAGAATTAAACAGCAAAGAATGGGAACCATTGGATCAGCTAGATCAACGGACAAGATTGATAGAATAGGATTGGTGGAGATCTTATCGCACAAAATAAAGTCAAGAAGTGAAGGGATCATATTAAGCCACATGACAACAGAATAATGGAGCGGTCTACGAAAGCGGTAAGTAGTATCTCGCGCGGTCTCAAAATGGTAAACGGTATTTTACAAATTCACGCGATTAACCTGAGGGGTTGACACATAGCACACCCAAAACAACTTTTCTCGCATGCTTTCAAATTATTAACTATCTTGCTTTTTATTTCGCGATGTGGTGCAATCACCGTTGGATTGAGGTAGGAGAAATAAACAGTGGAGATTGGCCATGCTAGTTGGCACGAGTTATTGTGCGATAATCGTCGGATTGAGGAATGAGATTGACGATGAAGATTTAATGTGCTAAGGAGAGCATCGATATATGTGAAAAGGTTTGTGGAATGGAAGAAAGGTAAGGTTTAAGTGTGACTTATGAAATATTTCTATTACATGGGAATTATAATAGAAATAAGCAGGATTAATGTATTATGGTTTAAGTTGAGTTTTAACCAAAGTATAAAATCCATGGTGTGGTTAATATACATGGGTAATAAGAATTAACCAAATATTATGAGGGATTTATAAGGTTCCAGTCAAAGGTTTATAAAGGTACAGACTTTGGATAGTTAAATCAAACGTTTCTACATAGAGATTATTAAAAGAGCATTAAACCTTGACTTGTGAAGACCGTGTATACTCCCACGAAAGCTTTGTGCATTGATGAATTCTTATGTCGTGAGTACATGTTGTTGGACACAACTACTCTTTTAGCCAAAGATAGCTTTGATGAACTAATGATATTGGGTGCCAGAACTCGATCTATTGCAGATGCTATTACTAATATTATAAATGTTGGCTTTGGTGTGTGTCAGGTTTGTGCATACTTAGTTATAAAGATGATTGCATCTGTGAATCTTGAATGAAAACATGTTTTGTATGTAGGCTCTAGAACTATCAAACAAATATCATTTGCAAAAAAAGTAGAAGATTGGCTCTTCTTTTGAACAGTGTGAGTAATTTGAGAAGTATGTGCATTAAAGCATCATTTGCTACGTTGAAATTAGTACTGGGCTATCTGTTACAATGCCTTGGTGATATTGGTACCCTGCTACTCATCTAATAGTTGCAACTATTTATCATTTTATATGTCAATTTGTGGTTGAAGATAACATCATTTCTCTGATTATATTGGTTTGAAATGGATTGAATGGATGATTTATTGAAACTACTGAATAATTTAATACATTCCACTGCTGATGAGAAGGTTAAAATCAATAAAACCTCTCTTTCCAATATTAAAATTTGTCTCCAAAGTGTACATGAGAATATTGAGTTTTTGCAGCTTGAGACAAAACTAAAACAAGAAGAGCTACAACATCATAAGCACCATTCTATTCAGAACATTGATATAAACTCCCACCAGCAGCAAGTCATTATTGTTGAAGTTCATTCAGATTTAGTACCCAATGAAGCAGCAATTGTACATGCAGATGTAGAAATTCAGTCTACACTTCCCAAGTCGGTCATCAGACCTTGGGAAGAGCTTGCCTAAAATAAGCACAGGATTGGTCTTGAATATGACAAGGATGTTTCCTTTCATATTCCAGATTACTCAATGCCCATTCACTTTCAGAGTGTTGGATTCCTTCATGACAGTTCACCTTCAGTTGTTCCAGATTCTGCTCCTCTTCCACAGCAACAACAACAAGTTGTTAAATGCCAACACTGTGACTGAGTTGGCCATATGAAAGATCATTGTTTTTATCTTCATCCATGTAAGCACTATCATTTATCTAGTCATTCTTCAAAAAGATGTTTCAGAAACAAACCTCCTGCAAGAACAAAGATTAATCTTGGATGGATCACTTCTTGGAAATGGGCATCAATAGCCAAGAAGATATTCCAGTCATATGTCAGAACTTGTTTTGGAGGATTGAACAATCTTGCAATTGAATTTTCTCCATCATCTCACCTTGTATCTGACAGGGGGGAAATGATGGTCATCTACAAGCTTCAAAGCCACATCAAGAGAGCCTAAGCCACAACCTACTATAACAGATTTAGACTTGTAGCCAGAGACAAATATGCCCTTGAGCATGTCTTCAGTTGGCCATGCATCTTCAAATAATTGGAGACACTTCCTCTAGCAAAAGACTTTAGGTTCTTGCCAGTTTTGGAAGAGTTCCAGGAATTGCATTAAGCATTCCAGAGTTGTTGGTCATCCTTAAACCATCACAGGGTGAGACCTCCCTTTTCAGGCTGAGGTTCTCCTGTTTATGTGGGGTGAGACCTCCCTTCAATGGTTGAAGGTTTCCCTCTTCAAAACATCAGGAGCAATTCCTCTAGCAGAATACCTTAGCTTCATGTCAGACTTGGAAGAGTTCTGGGAACTGCACTAAGAATTCCAGTTTTGGTGCTCATCCTTAAACCACTACCCTTTATACTAGCATTTTAGAGAGCACATTCAGCCTAGTGCTACCATGCATTTTTGCACGTTTTGTATTACAGTTCTCTTCTTGGACTCATACATAACCCTTCAGATTAAAGGGGGGAATGTTGGACACCTAATCCTCTAAGGGTTGGTGTGGTAGCTGAATAGTCTAAGGAAGTCCAAGAGACCTTGGAATATGAAACCAAAGGTCATATGAATGTATTGTAAATGTATATCATTTGTTAATAATAGACATACTCTCATGCTTATCTTTAATATTCTATTGCTGCCATGTATGTGTTTAACATACATGTCCTATGCATTTACTAAACAAGTTTGGAAATAGATTATGGGTGTCATAGGATTGCGAAATGTTTAGATATGGGACATAATAGAAGAAGGCCTTAGGAGGTGGTGTGAGAATATAAGTTCAAATGGATATGGAACATTACCTTTAATTGTGGCTTAGGGAATTTGATTTTCAAAAATACCAGATATCTAAAGATAGGGATATTTCTCCTTTACAACATGTTGTTTAGGGATTCAATATTTTGGCCTCCTTTAGTCATGTAAAATTTGTAAAATTAGCAAGGTAAATTGTTATAGAAAAAAATATTGATAGAATAGGAGCTTGGGTCTATTTTGTTGGTGCATCTAAAGGTGGGGCCAATTTTTTTGGTGCTTCGTATTACCTTTAGATCCACAAACAAAAACATGCCCACAAATTATTGTGCTCATGTTCTTAGGAACATGCATGTGTTTATGATTCCCTAACATCAGAATTTATGATCCATTACCAAGGTTTCCAAGTCACTAGAATGTCAATAATGGCATAAACATGCACATGTTGTTAAGAGCATTCATGTATTCTTAAGAGGGTGTGTTTGTTCATAAGAGTGTACACATGTTTCTATGGGGTAAAATTAAAAAAAAGTGTCATGGCTAGTTAATTTCTTCCATAAACTCCATTTTTCTTTGAAAATGAGTGAATCAAGAGTGAAATTGAAACAAAGTTGAGATACAAAATCAAGGAGGTCCTATTAAGGCTACTTGCATAGTCCTTTTTTAATTCTAGGTAATTACTGTAATGGAATTTTCTTTTTCATATTTTTTTAAAAGGAAAAAAGGAACCTAAAATTAATTTTATCTTATTAAATTGCAACATAATTAATTAATATGAACCATGAATAAAACCACAATTAAATATTACTATAGGTAAACACATAAAACCCAAACTCATAACCATCAAACATTAACATGGAAATTGATGTAGGTTTGATCTCTCTTAAAACCCTTATACAATATTTACAAAAATACTAGAGAGCCCACCCCATTGTTACTAGCCACTTCCCTAAACACAATTTTATCTTCCACTATAAATAACTAAGTCCATATAACTCATATTTCTCATCGCAGGGCTAGAATGAGTGAATACTATAGGACAAGTCTAAATAAATTCAAAGTTGGAGACCTAAAGATTTCAAAAAATTATTTGATGACATTATTTATTGACCTAATAACCCAATTTTAGCCACCAATCACAAACACAAATTTGTATGGATTGGTGCACCATCCTACTAACCATTTATATACCATTGGATGGATAGTTGGTTTATGGTATTTGGAAACCTTCTATGCAATAATAGTGAAGTTATTATATGTTTCCTTAGGAAATTGTGGGCATAGTTTATGTTAGGTAACCATGTAACCTAATTTTACATTAGTGAACTCTAAGGGATGGGGCATGTGTCCACATAGAATATAAACAATGGTAGACATGACCCATTTCTAGGTCCTTGTCCTCCTAGGTTAAGGCCTAAACCACCCATCCTAACATCCTCCCATAAAAGAGACCAATAGTCAAATAGAGACATCCATATCCACCTTGAATCATAGCTTGGTGCAATATAACACTTTTTAATGATTACCCCACTAAGAGAGACCTACAACGGATGTTTTGAGATAGGGTGGGCCTTCATCCCTTGTAGAAAAGTTTGTCTAGAAGAGGCCACAAAGAGCTTTGTGTGAGCATAAAAAATTCTTGAGCTAATGGGGAGAGTTGCTATGGGTCAAAATGGAAGCCACTACACATGAGAGCCTTATCAAGAAGGATAGTATCTTTACCATCTCTATGTTCTCAATTTTTTTTTTGTGTGTGTGTGTGTGTATTACGTGTAAAATACCTGCATATTCCATATGAGGAATATAATGGTTTTGGTCATCAAGGGACTATTTATTATAAACAAGAAGACAAAGACATTACATCAAAGCTCATCATATCACTGTTAAGATTGAACTTAGGTGAGTAGGATAGCAATCATTCTAACCAACTGCCCAAGATAAATCCAATTAACAATATGTGTGTGTATGGATAGTTTATTGTGTATGTTTTTTCTATATCTAATTATATGATATTTTATCTTGCTACACCTATATAGTATACCCTAAAACCTAATCAATGACACAATAGTAGAATAATCCTACTTGTTTGGTGTACCATGCACCCATGTACGGTGGAGTGAGAAACTCATGAATTAAAATGATCCCTCCTTGAAAAGTTTATCATTTGTTTTCAATCCATGTTTTATATCCTTTTAATATGGATATGGTTTTAGTCTGGATATAATTGTGGCCATCATTTAATGTTTATATAGGTTGTTATATTATATTCTAATGAACCATGGCCAATTGGGATGGATATTTCACCCCATTACTAGGGATCATGGTCAAGTTAAATCTTATTTAAATGTGAATTTCACTATCTTATTTTGGTTGATTTTCATGCTTTTGTACTAATACAATATTATAAATGTGTATGTATGTTGGCTCATTTATTTATAGGATGACATTATCACCAACATACCCTTAAAACTAACACCCACTTTCTACCCATCATTTGTCCCAAGATATAGAGAAAGATGAATCTTTGGCCACCACTCCCCAACGCTAAGAATATCATTCCACCCCCTGGGTTACCCCATCCCTTGTATAACCCATGGGAGTTTATCATCACCCACTCCCACTAATATTTCCATTTCATGCATCCATAGTGGCTATTGTTGTGAAACACCAACCCTCCAAGATGTAAAAGTATATTAAAATAGTTTTGTAATTTTAAAATGCACTAAACTATTAGTGTAAATAATAATTAAATTTAGAAAGAATTTATACAATCACAATGTATACCACTCTAATTATTTTATTATTTTATTATCTATATATATACTAAAATTTTGGCTTAACACGATAAATTAAATAAAGTTAGGAATGTATAATCTAATTTTTTATGAAGAAAAGAAACATGTATTCTCATTATAAATAAGGAAAATACATTTTGTAGATACACAATTTTCACGTGCATTTAGTGTTAATCTACCTAGATCCATCCATGGCCAACCCAATAAAAAAATAAAACATATGTGTATAGTATACTATCAGTGATTATCATCAAAAAAATATAACAAGAAAACATATTCTTGTTTTGTCTTTATTTTTTTATTGCATTCTGATACACCTATGAAGATGATAATGATAGGAAACCTCTTATTTCTAACCTCTCCTCATGCTCCGGATGGAACAGATTTGTGGCTCAAAAGCTCTAGAACTTATAAAGATCGACATTAAAGCTTATCGCAGTTGCATTGCAACTTGGATTCGCTTGTAATTTTATTGGCCTTTTGGGGTTCTTGGAGAAATTTAGTGTAACTATCAATCTTTGATTGGGAAGGAGGAGGAGATCACTGAATTACATTATTATTGCAGCGATGATGCATCCGAAGGATCCATATAACCATGGACAACACAATATAAGTGGTAGAACAAGATCAATAACTTCGCCTATAACAATGGAGAACAGAGGCGATCCGAACATCTATTTCCATGATGTTGATCAAGAAGATCAAGAAAGCGACACCGACAATGAAGGTCACGATCGTATAAGAACATATCACCAGCCCGAGGACGTTGAGGTTAACATGAGGCTTGCAGCAAGCCGAGGCACTCAATCCGGAATCCTTCTAAGCCAGCATGTATGACGCATCACACTAAACATTCAGTTCTTCTACAGTCCAATAGCCGGTCCAGTGTAAATGTTGAGCCACTTTTATGTTATTAGACTAGGAAGGGTCCATCTTAATACTCAATCAGCGGTGAACCCTAATATTCATCAACCGCAACAATGATGTCAAATAATCTACTTGGTTGTTATCCTTAGAATTCTGAGATATTTACAAAATCTACAATTGGAATAAAATATAATTTATTTTTTTTTAAATTAATTTTTCTTAATCTATAATAATAAAAAATCAATAAAAAATATTTTTTTTAATGATGTAACCAAGTATTTTATAAATTTTAATTTAATAAAATATTTATATATTATTATTAATATTAAACTCAAATTTGATTAATTTTCAATTAATCTGGGTAGACCATCCATGAGGGTTTTGCTTTAGGGTTTTGTCGCTGGTCACCATGGTGGGGTGCGAAGGAGGGAGTTCAGCTCCCTCCTATAGTCAAGTGGCTACGGACAGAAGCAAGGGAGTTGGATCGCATCACTTCAAGAAACCAACAAAGGAGGTAACAAAGGCTAAGAATACAGAAAAATCAGAAACTATCAGACCTCAAGGACAGGAAGAGAATCATGAGGAAGCTAGTAAGGAGAAGTGGATAGAGGTTAGCAATCAAAAATTTTCTCCTATGAGTACATTAGGGGTCTGTAAACCCAATTCGACCACTATTCCTCGAGTCGTTATAAGCGACCCAGCGCTGCAAGTACACATAAACCACATGTCGGAGTATGCTATTATTTGTAAATTTATGGGGATTTGGTCGATGGAGAAGGCTTTGCAAGCATGGATAAGGAACCACTGGAAACCAAAGGGGGAAATTGACTTTCACCTTCGCTCCAAGGGCCTCTTCACAATGGTGTTCACAAGCTTAGAGGATAAAGATAGAGTGTTCGTGGGAGGACCCTATTTTTATGCTTCTGCAGGCCTTTATATTAGACCATGGGTGATGAACTTTGTCCTAGAATGAGAAACTTTCACCTCGGTGTTGGTATGGATAAGACTCTATTCACTTCCTTTAGAATATTGGCAGCCAGAGTCTCTAGAGGCTATCGACAACAAGCTAGGGCATTTTATAAAGATCTCAGATAATACTCTAAGAGGCAAATACACTTCCTTCACCCAAATATGTGTGGAAATGGACTTATCTAGGGCACTTTGGGATGAAATTATTTTAGAAGTGTATGACGAGGAATGGGTGCAGGTGGTGGACTATGAACATGTCCCATTTAGGTGCCATAAGTGCCATGAGCACGAGCATCTATACAGGGATTGCCCATTGAACAACTGGATTGCAATACGAAAGCCACTTCAAGCAAGGATCCCGAAGGTTTTACTAAGGTTGGGGGTAAAGGGAAAGGAGGCAAGTGGTACCGAAAGAAAATTAATGAAGATGGACAACCGAGTCACAATAGTTTCAAGATCTTAGATGAAGAAGGTGAAAACAACGAGACAAACCAGAAGTTGGAGAATATTCCCACTGAGAAGGAAAGGGATACTAATATGGAGGATATACCAGAAAACAACAAACAAAAGGATGATATGCTGAGCATTATGGAGCTCAGTAAGGACCATGAGATGAACCCAAGTGAGGCTGGAACAGAAGACCATGAACTGCATGAGATTCTAGAAAGGGAGAATTTAGATTTAGAAAAGTTTCTGGAGCAGGGAATCACCAAAGGGGTAGACTCTCTGCCAAAAGAGGATTTTGGCAGGGCTAAAGAGCTCTTCCTCTGGAGATCACAAAAGAAGTGTTCTGGAGTCAAAAGAAACCATGTTAGCCAAGAGCATATGGGAGTGAAAACGATGGAGGATACACTGATGCATTCTTCCAAGAACCTGGGTAGGAAAAGAGGAATAAAAACATAGAATGAGATGTTGACCGAATGTGGGAAACTTATGATTAACTCAGGTAAGATGAGGGATCTTATCAGTTAATCCTTTACAAACCTTTCTTAATGAAGCTTACAACCTAGAACATTAGGGGTCTAGGAAGTAAAAGGAAACAAAGAACTCTTAGCAGTAGAATGAAAGAAGAAAAATTAGATATGGTTTTTATTCAGGAAACAAAATGTTCGATGGACAAGATCAGAGAGATACATAGCAAATGAGTAATCAAGTATGAGTATCTAGAGGTTAAAGTGGTTAACTCGGTGAGTGGGATTCTTACTCTTTGGGATCCTCAAAAACTTGGAATCCTGGATGCTGAAGCTTCTAGGAACTATCTATCACTAGTGATTCAACCTTTAAGTGATAAGGAGATCTACTTGATCACTAACATCTACGGTCCTCAAAAACTAGAAGACAAACTTAAGCTTCTCACCTACTTTGAGAAGCTAAGAGAGAGATATCCTCATATGCCCTGGATTCTGGCTGGGGATTTCAATATGATCAGATCTCTTACAGAGAAAAAAGGCAGTACTAGAAAACTAGGCAGAGATTCCATTGCCTTCCAGAACTTCATGAATAACATGGGGCTAGTGGACACCGAAACAGTAAATGGAACTTATACGTGGAATAATAAGAGGGGAGGGGCTTTTCAAGTCGCATCTAAACTATATAGATTCATAATCTCAGAGGACCTCTTTGTCAAAGGCCTTGATATGTCAACTTCAATCCTTCCCTTCGAAGGCTCAGACAACTAGCCTGTCCAGCTTGAAGCTACTTTCATGGGTACACCGAGGAACAAACCTTTTAGGTTTGAAAATGTCTGGCTCTCTCACCCTGACTTCACCAAAAATATTGACAAATGGTGGGCAGAAGATATGCGCGTTCAAGGCACTAAAATGTTCATGTTGCAGCAGAGGCTTAAACACATCAAATCTAGGCTTAAAGATTGGAACAAAAAAGAGTTTGGTAATATTTTTAAAGCCAAAAGATAAGTTGAGTAGAAACTCTAGGAGATTAATCCAATCATTGTCTTAGAAGGTTTTACCGAGGAACGAAAAATTCAGGTTGACTCTCTTCAGAATGAATGGGACAATCGATGTTGGCAGGAGGAGTTTTCTGGAGACAGAAATCGAGGTGAAGCAGATTAGAGAAGGAGAAAGAAACACAAAGTTTTTTCTAGATCAACCTTGGATCACAGATCTCATAACAAAATTTTAAAACTTAAATATTCTCAAGGGAAAGAGCTCATCTCTCACAAAGAAATGGAATTTGTCCTAGTTCAACACTTCCTTAGCATAGTAGAGGAGCCTCTCGTTGACAAATCTCGGTTCATTAACAAATTCACCAAGTTCATTCCTAAGCTTGTAACTAGGGAAGACAACCACAATCTTAACAGGCTAGTGTCTGAAGAGGAGGTTAGTGAAGTTATCAATGAGATGCAAAATGGGAAAGCTGACCCTGATGGCTTCAATGTGGACTTCAAAGCTTGCTGGAAAACAGTCAAACAAGATATCCTTGATGTTGTGGAAGACTCTAGAGGATCCAAAATTGTTTTGAAAGCTCTTAATGCCTCTTTCATAGCTTTGATTCCAAAGCAGGAAAAAGCTATGACACCAGACAGATTCAGACCCATAGCCTTATGTAATGTGGTGTACAAAATTATTTCCAAAGTGATCGCTAATAGACTCAAGCCTCTTCTTCTTGCTCTCGTCTCATAGGAGCAAACTGGATTTGTGGAAGGAAGACAGATTCTCAACAACATCATACAAGCTCATGAGGTGATATAATCTCTTAAGAGCAATAAGCAAGCTGGTATGATTGTGCAGCTTGACCTAGAGAAAGCATATGATAAGCTAATCTTGTCTTACATCAAGGCAATGCTAAGATCTTATGGCTTCGACCACAACTGGATAAGATGGGTTATGGCCCTTGTATCCATGGCCAACTTCTCCATTCTGCTTAATGGCTCTCCCTCTAGAACCTTTATGCCTTCTAGGGGTCTCAGACAAGGGGATCTGCTCTCCCCCTTCCTCTTTGTTCTCATGATGGAAGGGCTAGGTAGAGCAATCAATATGGAAAATTCTGAAGGAAAAATCCAGGGTCTGAAACTTACTCCGAATGGTGCTGCTTCTACTCATCAACAATTTGTTGATGACACAATGTTGCAGGGCATTCCTACGGTCAAGGAAGCCAGAGCCTTCAAATAAATCCTGAATGACTTTGCATTGGCCGTTGGTACAAAGGTAAGCCTTGACAAATCAAAGGTGTTCTTTTTTAACACTAACATTGCTATTCAAAGGAACCTCACTAGAATTCTTGGGTTTCAAAGGGATCAGTTACCTTCTAAGTACCTTGGAATGCCTCTTACTGACAAACCTCTAAGAAAGGGAGTGTGGGAGCCGGTAACTAATAAACTTCAGGACAAAGTCAGGAAATGGACCTACAGGTCTTTGAATATGGCAGGGCATCTTGTGCTTACTAAGGCTATCTTGCAGGCTATACCCATTTTCATGTTTTCAGCTCTTCCTGCTCCTAAAGGAGTTATGCAACAAATCAGGAGTATTCAACGAGATTTTCTTTGGGGCAAAGGGGAAGAGAAAAAGAAATGGGCTTTGGTAGCTTGGGACAAGATCTTTAAACCTAAGGCCCATGGTGGTTTGGGACTACATGACCCTTAAATCCTCAGTAGAGTTTCGAGAGCCAAACTTTGGTGGAGGTGGCTCAAGGAATCAGCTACCCCTTGGGCCAAGCTTTGGAAGCAGAAATATGCAAATAATTGGTAGGAGAGGGATCATATCCGAATGTCAGGGCTCATAAAGGGCTCCCACATTTGGAAGCTTGCTTGGGAGAATAGAGCCATTGTCCAGAAGCATAGTTTCTAGGAGATTTGAGATGGGAACCTTGCATGATTTTGGGAGGATAACTAGTAGTAGGAACTGTTAGCTTTGTTATGCAAAAGGATCAAAAATGCATTCAAAATGCTCTCAAAGGCTGCAAATATACTTATAATCATGCCCAAGATCCATGTTTGCAGTTCAAATCCTCAAATTATGACAAAAAGCTGCCCACCGATCAAAAAAGTTGCAAGACAAAAGCCCTTTGGAGGGCAGAATTACACTATCGGGAGGTGAAAATACCCAAAAAACCATATGAAAATCAAAAGCGCAAGCTTATGGATCCACATTAATCTCAACCATTGTTTCTGGCTGATCAACGGTCCAGATCGCGTCGGCATATCGCAAGTCGGGGAGGCAGTGGCAGCGACATGATACATCACCGATGAGCGATTGCCGATATCGCATCGGCGAGTTGCAAGGGGGCGTGGCTTTAAACATATGTATACCTCCGACCCGATGGGCCAGACCCGACGACCACACAACACTCCATTACATATTTTTTCAAATCCGCGCTTGAGCCATTTTCAATGGTTTCGGGAGCGTTTTCTGTGTATTGTGAAATATGAAGAAATATAAAGGATGCCTGACAAGCGCCAATTGCGATGGGTTTTCGGATCTGAAAGGGTTCTAAAGCAATATATATATATATATATATATATATATATATATCTATATATATATATATATATATATATATATATATATATATATATATATCTATATATATATATATATATATATATATATATATCTATATATATATATATATATATATATATATATATATATATTTCAAATCCGCCAAAGCCATTTTTCGTGGTTTTGCGGTAGTTTTGCATATATTTGTCAACTATTAAAAAACAAAGGAGGAGCCTATTTTAATGTGAATTGCGAGCCAAAGGCGGACCCGATAGTGAATAAACCATGCCTGAGCCTTTTAAAAGTTAACTTGGAAGCAGTGATGGGCTGGAATGAATTGTTTGGGCAGTGTTTCACTGTTTTAAAGCCAAAACAGTCATGATAGAGCCGTTTAATGATTCAACAGCAGCATTTAATCAGCAGTATGGCCGAGGAGGAAACAGGACGCCACAGATCCAGACAGAGCATTCAATGGTTATGGGTTTCACCCATATTTCATTCCACTTGCCCAAGGAGGACCGCAGAGAGCCAGAGAGGGTCAAATCTATTTAAAACTCAGACAGATTTGTATCAGAGGCCCATTTCTAAATGTAAATGTGGTTGGTGGCCATTTATGGGCTCCTCCACGCATGGGTAGCAGAGATATTTTGCAATGTAACACCATATATACTGAAAAAATAGATGTAATGGATTGATGAGTGTTTGATGAACGAGAGCTTATTGTAGCCTTTTAACTTCTGGAGATTGTTAATACTATGAGACCTGCAGCTTCTGGTCTTGATTTCCACTAATACAAGCTTCTTTTGCTATCACCTGCTCGCTTTTCACTTCTTCTATGTTCTAGGCTCTGCCTGCTTTTCATTTAATTTATGTGTTGTGGATATTTGGCATTTGAGGGGCTGTCATCCCGCCTCTATGTTAAAATTTGGTGGTTCATTGAAAATTGCTTGCAGGTTGTTGTTGTTCTAATACTAGAGAGCTATCATCCTCTCTATATATGGAATAGTAGTCTTGCAGACCTTGTAACTGGTTGCAGCTGGCCATCACAGAGCCTTGTGCATCTGCTGGTGCATTCAATCTTCTCCATCATCACTTTTACTTTAAGCTATGAGTAGTTGGTGGTTGAAAGCCTTGTAGTTTGGGGGTCTTCACCCATGTCTGGGGATAATCATAGTAGGAGTGGTTATCTGGATTAAATGTGCAACATATCTTCATTTATCCATCATCTTATCCAACCATAATTGTTTAATTTTTAATGTTCTTGAGCATCACTGATTTACAACCTAGGTGAGTTTCTTGGGGTGATAACATTAATTGGCGCTGTTGCCGGGGAGAGGAGAATTGGAGCTCAAACTTCCCTGGGAAAATGACATAGTTTCAATATTTGATGACAGACAAGGTTTGAACATAGTATTGGTTGTAATCTTCTGTCTAGCGACTCCATTGGTGGAAGACCATCCTTTGGTGACTCCACTTTGAAGTTCTGGCTCAGTTTGTGAGGCATACTAGAAGAAATCCGTAGAAATCTCCAGCTGAACCATTGTGTGATCCTGAGAAAGTTGTTAAATCGAAGAAATCATCACAGAAAGGGGGATCAGGATCAGGTAAGTCTAAAAACTCCAATTTATCTCTGAAAAATGAGTTTATAACTGAAGACTTACAGCTTGAAGTCTTAGAGCCCAGCAGTATTAATAAAGGAATTCCTTCAGAGATTAGTTCAACCCCTTGTGCAGTTAGTTCCCCTATGAATCTCAGTCCAAAGAAAGCTTCCCATACTGTCCAAAACATTCCAATATCTCTGCCATCCATTACATTATTTCCTACTGCTCCATCTGCTAGTGTTCTTCCACATATTCAAAACATGGCAGGACAGCAAGCCCCTACTAGGATTGAGAGGATTGTTGCTGCTAGATATGGACCTTTGGTATTGCCTGTGCCTCTAAATCCTATTCTTGTGTGAGAATATCACAAATATATGCCTAAATTTACTGGAACAGAGGGAGTGATAGCAGAATAACATCTTGAAGCCTTTTACAGTTATGCTGATAATTTAGATATAAATGAGAATGATGTATGGATGAGAGTTTTTGTCCAAAGCCTTGATGGAGAGGCTAGGAATTGGTTTAGAGAATTACCCCAAAGATCCATAATAGATACTGAAGCATTAGATGATGCATTTTTGAAGCAATGGGGAGATAAGAAGGACTTGCTGTATTATCATACAGAGTTTGGAAACTTGAAAAGAGAAAAGGGTGAGTCTTTGCTCGACTTCAATAAAAGATTTAATAGAATGTATAGTAAAATACCAGCTGAGGTAAAGCCTACCCCCACTATGCTAAACTCACATATGCCAATCCTTTTGACTCTGATTTCTGCTTATTGTTGAGAGAAAGACGATGTGCTACTCTGGGTGATATGCAAGAGGCATCCTTGGAAGTGGAATCCAATATTTTGGCAGCAGAGAAGTTAAAGAGTCAAGTTGATAGAAGAAGGCCGAGAGGTGAGGCTTCTTCTTCCCTACATCAACTTCAGAGCCTAAATTAGACAAAATGACTAAGATGATAGAGTCATTGGTTGCTTAAATTTCTAAGTTAAAGGTCGAGCAAACTTCAGGCAAAACAAGGCAGCAAAACACATTTGCTCCAAGAAATCCAAACCTTTTCAGAAAAGCAAATGAGCAGCTACAAATTACGTAAAGGGGTGAAGAAGCAAAAGAAGATCATAAAGTTAAAGCTCCCTTTCAGAATGCAGTCATGGAGAGGGAACAATTTGAAGAAGATGAGGATGAAATTCATTGCTTGGAGGATAAAGGCAGCGCTGCATTTTTAACATTGGCCAAATATGAAGAGTCATTGCTGCAAGAGCAAGACAGTGAGAGGTGGGACAGTGGTGCTGTTCTGCAATCTGGTGAGCAGCAACAAAGATATAATCTAAGATCCAATGCAAAGAATGTCAAAGAAAATGTGGCACAAGAAGCAGTTGCTCAAACAATGCCACAGAATAGCAGGCAAAGAAGATCAACAACTGATCCTATCACCCTCAAAGCTCCATTTCAAGAGGTAAAAACTGTTGATAAAGTATTCTCTTCTTTTAGTTTTGAGTCAGAATTTCAAAAATTGAAAATATCCATGCCTCTGGCTGAATTGGTGAAGAGTGAATTATTCAGAAAACCCATTCTTGAGGCCCTTGAACTAGAACCTAAACAAACCTCCATTGACTATGTCAATTTGAAGATGAAAACCCTGCTATTGTGCTTAGCCCCATGATTGAACCTGCTGATAATAGTTCTCCATCTTTCTATGTTTCATTAACCATCCATGATAAAATCCTCCACAATTGCCTGATAGACACAAGGGCCAGCCACAATTTAATTCCTAAAACTGTCATGGAAGAGTTAGGCCTTGATATCACTAGACCTTATCATGATATGTTCTCTTTTGATTCAAGGAAGGTAAAATGCCTTGGATTAATTAAGGATCTGGGCATTACCTTAACTCAGCTGCCCATGAAAAGTATGATGATGGACATAGTGGTGGCTGATGTTCCTCCGAAGTTTGGTATGTTGTTGTCTAGAGGAAGGATTAAGAGACTAGGTGGAACATTGCAGAATGATCTATCTTATGCAATTGTTCCAGTGTTTGGAGGAGAAAGCAGGAGGTTATATAGAGAAGCACAGCTGGCATATATCATTAGTGATGAGAAGAGTCCTACAAACCATCCCATATATGCAGTGGACACTGATTTTGGAGCTTTCATTCTCCAAATAGAAGAATCTCAGAAGGTTGCATTGCAGATCAGGAAACCAGTAGCTCAGGCTGAGCATGATACAGGGGGTCAGATTTGGGAGATGTTCTTTGATGGAGCATGTACCAAGAAGACTGCAGGAGCAGGGGTGGTGCTAGTGTCTCCACAACAAGAAACAGTTCAGTTGTCTCTAAAGCTGGTTTTTTAGGTAACAAACAACATAGCAGAATATGAGGCACTGCTGTTGGGCCTTCATGAAGCCAAAGATAGAAAAATAAAAAATCTGAAGGTATTTGGAGATGCTGATCTGATAATTCAGCAAGTAAATAAAACATTCCAAGCAAAGCATCCAAGGCTGAGAGCTTATAGAGATGAGGTATGGAGGGTCAAAGAGTTCTTTGATTTTTTCCGCATTTCATATATTCCTAGAGCCCAAAATCATCTTACTGATTCCCATGCTGTCTCTACTAGTTTGTTCATCCCTCCATCGCCTCCCAAACTAGTTTATGAGGTACAAATGAAGTATAGACCCTCTGTGCTTGATAATTTCCACCATTGGAAGGTTTTTGATGATGATGATGAGTTAAATAGGTTCCTTCAAGTCATTGATGAGTTCTCTGAAATGCATATTGACCAAAAATAATGATGCTTTGTTAGAGGATCCCAAGGCCCAACTTAGAAATAAAATTGGCAAGAATAGCATAGTCCAGCTTCCTAATAACCATATCCCTAAGGGTCTAATTCCCCTTGAGAGATTGTTTGACCACAATGATGTGCCTTACAAAGCTGCCCAGAAAGAAGATCAGTCTGCAGTTTGTAAGCATGATATAGGAAATCTAGGTCAGCCCAAATTCATAAATCTATCCACTAATTTATCTGCTGATCGGAGTGTTGAATATTGCAAATTAATGAGGAAAATTGTTGATTTGTTCGCTTGGGAATACAGTGATTTGAAAACATATGACAGGAATATAACTCAGCATAAAATTCCGCTTGAGAAAGACACTATTCCTTTCAAACAGAAGCCGAGACCAATGAATCCTATGCTCCTTCCTCTGGTTGAGAAACAAATTAAAAAGCTGATGGCTGCTAAGATTATAGTGCCTCTCAGATATTCTAAATGGGTGGCCAATCTGGTTGTTGTGAGGAAGAAGAATGGAGAAATCAGACTGTGCGTTGATTTCAGGAATCTAAATAAATGCTCTAAAAAGGATAACAATCCCTTGCCAAAAATGGAGCATTTGTTGCAGCAAGTCTCAGGTTCCAAAGTAATGTCTTTTATAGATGGATTTTCAGGCTTTAATCAAATCGCCGTGCATCCAGATGATCAAGAGAAGAAAACATTTACCACTCCTTGGGGCACGTTCATGTATGCCAAAATGCCATTTGGGCTGATGAATGCTGGAGCCACCTTTCAGCGCGCTATGGATATTGATTTTGTGGGAGAAAAGGATAAATTCGTGCTGATATATCTTGATGACATAAATGTTTATTCTGGCAGCCATCATGATCATCTACAACATTTAAAGAAGGTGTTTTTAAAGTGCAGGAAATTTGGAATTTCACTCAATCCCAAAAAATCCCAATTTGCTTTGGAAGAAGGCAAACTGTTGGGGCATGTAGTGTCTGCTGCAGGTGTTCAAATTGACCCAAAAAGAGTCAAAGCAATTCAGGCCTTGGCTCTTCCAAGATAAAATAAAGACATACAGTCTTTTCTTGGCAAAATTAACTTTGTAAGGAGGTTCATTCCTAATTTTGCTGAGCTAGTTAAGCACATAACCTCCATGTTGAAAAAGGGAGCAGAGGTGATGTGGACTGATGCGGCTAGAAGATCTTTTGAGTCCATCAAGATGGCTATTGTGGAAGCTCCTATTTTAATAAGCCCTAATTATAGCAAGGAGTTTCACCTATTTTCATTTGCCTCTAAGGATACCATTGGAGTTGTCCTGTTGCAGCAAGATGAAGCAGGTCAAGAGCATCTAGTGGCCTTTTTTAGCAAGAATCTGAGGGATGTTGAATTGAGGTATGATATTATTGAAAAACAGGCTTATGCTCTTATCAAATCTTTGAAAGCTTTCAGAGTATACATCTTGCATTCCAAAACAGTTTCATATGTGCCTCCTGCTGCAATAAAGGATGTCTTAACGCAGCCTGATGCTGATGGAAAAAGAGCGAAATGGATTGCAAAAATGATAGAATTCAACATAGAGCTGAGGCCCACCAAGCTGGTAAGAGGTCAGGGGCTTGCTAAACTGTTGGCTGAAGAAAATTGCAGGTCTTTGGACATTTATTTCTTGTTCAATGTAGCAGAAAATGGTCAAATAGAAGAGCATGAAACAGCTGAAACGCAGAGAGGACAGTCAGTGGCCGAGAACCTAGCTTCATGTAGCTGGTATGCTGCAATAATTAATTTTCTGCTAAAGCTAGAAGCTCCTTCAGAATTTTCTCAAAGTCAAGCAAGAACGTTAAAGCTCAAGGAAACGAAATATTGCATAAATGATAGCTTGCTTTATTGGAGGGATCCATCTGGAGTGCTTTTAAGATGCCTGGACAAAAAACAGTCAAAAAAAGTTATGCAGCAATTCCATAACAGCTTTTGTGGAGGACATCATTATTGGAGGACTACAGCCCAAAAGATTCTCAGAGCTGGGTACTATTGGCCTTCTTTATTTTCTGATGCATTTGCTTTTGTTAAATCTTGTGTCAGGTGCCAAAGATTTGAAGGTAACCAACAATTAAAATCCCTTCCCCTAAAGCCAATAATTGCAAAATGACTTTTTCAGCAGTGGGGCTTGGATTTCATTGGTGAAATCAACCCACACTCCAGTGGCCAGCACAGGTGGATATTAGTTGCCATTGATTATTTTACAAAATGGATTGAAGCAATCCCAACAAGGAAGGCTGATCATAATGTGGTCATGAAATTCTTATCAGAGAACATTTTCAGCAAATTTGGTTGCCCACATAAGATTATAACAGATAATGCAGTAGCCTTCAAGGCAAAAGAGTTGGTGGAAATGTGTGATTCAATGGGCATTAAACTTGTTCATTCCACCTCCTATTACCCCCAAGGGAATGGTCTAGCAAAATCCTCTTATAAAAGTCTGATCAGGATTATTAAGAAGTTGTTAGAGGATAATAAGAAGAATTGGGATGCCAAGCTGAAGTATGCACTTTGGGTAGATAGAGTGACCATTAAGAGATCTATAGGCTACTCTCACTTCAAGCTGGTATATGGTATTGATGTTGTTTTTCCCATTCAACTTACCCTCACTGTGGCAAAGTTGCTCCAAACAGCGCAGAATGAAGAAGATGATATGGCCAATAGAATCACTGATTTAACAAAATTATATCAGATCAGAGAGCAACTGATTGAAAAAGCTACAACACATCAACAAAAGGTTAAGGAAGCCTTTGACAAGAAGACAAAAAGAAACAATTTCCAGGTTGGGGATTTGGTCATGAAATGGGATGCTTTTAAAGAAAAGAAAGGCAATCATGGGAAGTTTGATGCTCTTTGGACAGGCCCTTTCTCAAGGGAACAATACCTTCATACTGAAAAGTATGGCAGGAGAACTAGTCTTTGATGGCCCAGTTAATGGGTGGTTTTTGAAAGACTATGTGATTTAAGGTCGTTTGGCCTTGAAAGGTATAAATAGTGTGCTTTATTAAGTTTTTAGTATAGCTATAGTAGACTCCATGCCGAATGGAACACTAGGAATTTTGGCTAATTTGTTTGTTGCTGGAAAGGCATTGATCTGCAGGTTCTTGAGACCTCACAGGGAGGATCTCATCCCCAGAAGGAGCCAGTGTTAGCTTTGCTATGCAAAAGGATCAAAAATGGATTCAAAATGCTCTCAAAGGCTGCAAATATACTTATAATCATGCCCAAGATCCATGTTTGCGGTTCAAATCCTCAAATTATGACAAAAAGCTGCCCACCGATCAAAAAAGTTGCAAGAGAAAAGCCCTTTGGAGGGCAGAATTACACTATCGGGAGGTGAAAATACCCAAAAAACCATATTAAAATCAAAAGCGCAGGCTTATGGATCCGCATTAATCTCAGCCGTTGGATCTGGCCGATCAACGGTCCAGATCGCGTCGGCATATCGCAAGTCGGGGGAGGCAGTGGCAACGACATGATACATCGCCGATGAGCGATCGCCGATATCGCATCGGCGAGTTGCAAGGGGGTTGGGCTTTAAACATATGCATACCTCCGACTCGATGGGCCGGACCCAACGACCACACAACACTCCATTACATATTTTTTCAAATCTGTGCTTGAGCCATTTTCAATGGTTTCAGGAGCGTTTTCTGTGTATTGTGAAAGATGAAGAAATATAAAGGATGCCTGACAAGCGCCAATTGTGATGGGTTTTCAGGTCCGAAAGGGTTCTAAAGCAATATATATATATATATATATATATATATATATATATATATATATTTCGAATTTGCCAAAGCCATTTTTCGTGGTTTTGCGGTAGTTTTGCATATATTTGTCAACTATTAAAAAACAAAGGAGGAGCCTGTTTTAATGTGAATTGCGAGCCAAAGGCGGACCCGATAGTGAATAAACCATGCCTGAGCCTTTTAAAAGTCAAGTTGGAAGAAGTGATGGGCCGGAATGAATGGTTTGGGCAGTGTTTCACTGTTTTAAAGCCAAAACAGTCATGATAGAGTCGTTTAATGATTCAGCAGCAGCATTTAATCAGCAGTATGGCTGATGAGGAAACGGGATGCCAGAGATCCAGACAGAGCATTCAATGGTTATGGGTTTCACCCATATTTCATTCCACTTGCCCAAGGAGGACCGCAGAGAGGTAGAGAGGGTCAAATCTATTTAAAACTCAGACAGATTTGTATCAGAGGCCCCTTTCTAAATGTAAATGTGGTTGGTGGCCATTTATGGGCTCCTCCACGCATGGGTAGCAGAGATATTTTTCCATGTAACACCATATATACTGAAAAAAAAAGATGTAATGGATTGATGAGTGTTTGATGAATGAGAGCTTATTGTAGCCTTTTAACTTCTGGAGACTGTTAATACTATGAGACCTGCAGCTTCTGGTCTTGATTTCCACTAATACAAGCTTCTTTTGCTATCACCTACTCGCTTTTCACTTCTTCTATGTTCTAGGCTCTACCTGCTTTGCATTTAATTGATGTGTTGTGAATATTTGGCATTTGAGGGGCTGTCATCCCACCTCTATGTTAAAATTTGGTGGTTCATTGAAAATTTCTTGCAGGTTGCTGTTGTTCTAATACCAGAGAGCTGTCATCCTCTCTGTATATGGAATAGTAGTCTTGCAGACCTTCTAACTGGTTGCAGCTGGCCATCACAGAGCCTTGTGCATCTGCTAGTGCAATCAATCTTCTCCATCATCACTTTTACTTTAAGCTGTGAGTAGTTGGTGGTTGAAAGCCTTGTAGTTTGGGGGTCTTCACCCATGTCTGGGGATAATCATAGTAGGAGTGGTTATCTGGCTTAAATGTGCAGCATATCTTGATTTATCCGTCATCTTATCCAACCATAATTTTTGAATTTTTAATGTTCCTGAGCATCATTGATTTACAACCTAGGTGAGTTTCTTGGGGTGATAACAGGAAGCAAATTTATTTAGGGAAGGATGAACTACTCTCAAAAATGACACTGACAACAAAGGTTTACTTATGGTAAGTGACTTCTGAGATCAGGTAAGGAACAATCGTAAATGGAGAATGTGGAAGGATCTTGGTTATAGTGAAAAGAGTCCTTTGAAGGACTAGGCAGAGTCTCTTGCTCTTGACATGGAGAAGAGAAAGATTTTGGTGTCATCCTCGTCTGACCAATTACGATGGGGTCGAAACACCGAAGACACCTTCAACCTCAAAGAAGCTAAATGCATGGCCCTAGGTTTCGATTATGCAAATCCTAATCAGGTTTGGAATGACCTTTGGCAGAACTCACAATGGATGAAAATCAAGTTGTTTATGTGGTTAGTTCACCAAAAGAAAATTCTCACTTGGGAGAATCTTCTGAAAAGTGGCTTTGTTGGCCCATCCAAATGCCATCAATGTGGCTTACAGGAGGAGACGATGGAACATTTACTAAACCTTTACCCCTTCACCTCTACCCTGTGGGATTGAGCGGCCTCAGTCTTCATGCAAACCGACCAGGACAGACTGAGCATCACCAACACTTTGAAGAATTGGAGGAAAGGCTTCTCAGGTAATGAAATCATTAACAAGGCTTGGACTTTGGTTCTAGGCTTTATCATTTGGGATGTCTGGAAAGAACGCAATGGCAGGGTTTTCAAGAAAAAAACAGGCTCAACCCAGAACACCATTGTCGAAATTTTATGACAGCTCAAAGATACAGTAAGAGCCCTTATGTGGAAAATTCCTGAGGACTCTCCTTCACCCCAGGATGCTCACATACTGCTGTAGTTGGGTCTCCATTCTCTATTTCCCCAAGGCACTATCAAGAACGTGAGAAAAACTACCGCTGGTAACGATATCTGGCAGCCTCCTCCTCATGGTTTTTTGAAAATCAATATAGACGAGGCCTTTAAGGGAAACCCAGGGATGGCTGGATTTGGCGGCATCATAAGAGATGAGAAGGGGTGCATAAAGGATATCTTTCACAGTCATTTGGGGACTACAACTAATAACATGGTAGAGGTCATGGCCTTAGAGTAGTGCCTGGAAATCCTGATGGAGTCAAATTTACACAATGCCATCATTGAAGTTGACTCTAAATTGGTCATTAATGTGGCCAAGAAAATATGTAATGGAACGGCACCTAGAAAAGTGTCGAAACATTGGAGGCAGGTCTTTCAGCATATTAATTCCCACTTGCGAACCCTAAGAACTGTCAGCTTCATTCATGTGCGAAGAAAAGCCAATATGTTAGCTGATCGTCTGGCGAATGAAGGAGTGCTATGTAAGGAAAGCTATATTCGGTACAACAGGAGTCTATACCGTTTGGTAAACTGAGTGATGATTGTCAATGACATATAGACAAGGACGTGGAGTACCTCCAGACCATGAATAATGAGTAGGAGGAAGACTAGCAGGAGTTGAAGGAACGGTATAAACCTAAAGTGAAGAGAAGGATGAAGAGGTGAGGCAATGATGCACAGGAGTCGTTAGATCATGTAAGATCAATGGACATAAATGGTGGAAAATATTAGCAGGAGTAGGAGAGGGCGGAAGTCCTTGAGCCTGGTTGAAGTGCTACATTTAATCCTGACCATCGATCATTTTTCCAAACACTGACGTCACAAGTAATTGCGGGGGTTCAGCTATTTATAACCGTGTGCTAGTTGAAAGGTCGCAGAACGTAGGATTTAAGTGCCTCCGCTATCGAATGGATATTGGGTTTTAAAGTGGTTGGAGGTTAAGTCTAAGAGCGGACCTAAAGTTTTATAGACCATGGTTGATAATCTAAATCAGCTCCGGGAAGCGGTCAAGTGTCGCGAAAGTTCCTGATGCGATGTTGCAACAACCGTCGGATCAAGAACCAGATCAACGACAGAGATTTAATCGCAAATCGCATGCGGTAAAAGAGTCTGGTCAACGATAACCCCAGATTTGCGATATTGTGATGAGTCGAGTTTTGCGATGTTGCGATGGATTATGGACTGTCAGATCAAAGGGTTGATCGAACGATGGAGTTTAACTCTCGCATTTCGCAGGAATCAAGTGTTGGTAGTTGGCGGAAACTGTGATGTGCAATAAACCAAGAATATGATGAAGTGTCTATCGTTGGATCATGAAGCTGATCAACGGTGAAGATTGAAGAACAGTGGAAAGGCTTGGGAAAGAGAGGAACCGAGGAAGTCTAATTTTGTTTTTGTGTGTAATGTTTTGGGTTTTGATGACCCTATTGTTTGTTTTTCATCAACGGGTCTGTCTTTTGCTGGTCTTTACACTTGTAAAGACGTGTACCATATGTAATCTTTTATCGGTTAATTGAAGGCTCCACTCTTACTTGACCAAAAAAAAATATTAAACTCAAATTTTATTTTAACAAATTCATTAAAAATAAAACATAATAAATTGGTTGAAAATTTATTGATGGTCTTGATTTTAAAACGACTAATAAATTAAATAAAAATTGTAACAAATGTAGATGATGTCTTGTAGCTCCAAATTTCTGCAATTGTCATGGCCGAGGCCATCCATTTCATGATTAGTTTTAGAATGTCAGCAAACCCACAAAATAAAAATTATTTGGTATAAAATTATGCCCTCTTTCCGAAAGCTGTATAATTTATGAGTAATGAACCAAAAAATGTATAAATATTGGCTTCATAAAAACTAAACATTATCCTCAGTTATGTAACATCCATGTATACAATATTTACATGGCCCGAGATGGTTAGCAGTCCTAAATTAATTATACTATCCACCCCAAGATGGCTAGCAGATATAAATTAGAGTGTCCCAGGATAGATGCAGATAGAAGTTAGAACAACCCTCACCCACTCCTTAACTAAAGTATTAATTAGTATTATGGCATATTGGAATTAGGAGCAGTACCCCCTCCTGTTCCTTCATTAGTGGAAGGAGGAGAATGTGATACATGACGAATACACTTGTTTAGAGTCGTATTCATTACAGTGGACTTTATAGTTGTGTGCCTTCCCGAAAGGCAATTTTTGGGTTTTCTGTTTTGTTGCTTAAATTGGTTTAGTTAGTTTTTGTTTTGTTTTGTTTTTTTTTTTTTTTTTTTTCAATTAAGACATTTCACAACTATGGGCTACTTTGGTTTCATATTTATAGTTAATTTTTGGATTGTTTATGTTTTTTTCATGTTTAGATGGTTAATTATTGTAGAAATTCTCATTGTAGATTATACTGATTATGCAATGTACTAAAGAAAAATACTTAATCTACTTCTACAATCAAACTTGCGGAAGCTTAATCGATTTTGAGCAAGTTCAAACAAAACACATATAACAGAGAAGAAGAATCAATCACACATGAAACACAGAAGAATACTCTGGGGAAAGCCTCAGCTAAAAACCCCGCTATCTGTATTATCATACAAGGTGGAAATACATCAAGATTACACAAAGCCTTAGCTCTCACAGCTATCCAACTCTTAGTACAATCCTCCTGAATTCTCACAAGAAATAAAAGCTTCTCACAATCCGTCTCCTCTTCCCTCCAAGCCTCCTAGTTCCTTGCGCTATTTCTCCTGGGTGATCCTACTGTTACCAAGTGTAACACTGATCTCACACCCTGTAAAACTACGCAATCCTCAAGGAACCTTGTTTCTTCTCCATGTATGAGTTTCCTTTATAGGAAAATTCCTTCAACTGATAATACAATGTCCCTCTCTTTAATCTCAACTGGGTCTTTGTCTGAACTAACATGCATGAGTTATTTATGCCAGAATCTTCAGTTATCTGGACTACACTAGTTTCATGCATGCAAGCATTAACTGACTAAACTCACAATTAGTTCCTCAATCTATTTGGAATTAATTTAACTGGACTTAACTTAGTTAACTGAGCTAACTAATTACAACTCGAATACAACTCATCCTTATCTCCTTAATTAAGGGATAACTTCCTCAATCAAAGGGATCAGTGTTGCATGACTTCACAAAGACTTCATGTTTGAATTTCTACAACTAATTAACTTAGGATGAATTAATTAATTATTTTTTCAAACAACTGGTGAGACTAAATTCAAATTTTAATTCTCAATTTTAATTCAAGGACAAATTAAAATTGGAATATCATGAAATTCTATCTATAGCAATGCTATTTTTAGCATTTCTTGTTGCTATTTTCAACACTCCCTCTCAACAAGAAAAGAATTCAACTAGATCTTGATCCTGAACCTTTGGAATTTTCTGCATGAAACACTTCCCTCAAGTGTTGTTGCTCCGACAACTCTAGAAAAAAAATATCCAACCTGAATCAGAATGATGCCTCTGTCATGAAAGTCTCTGACTGCTAGTGCCTCTGTTGACTGAAAACTCTGCACCTCTGTGCTCTTCAGTATCTAATTGCTCTAGCCTCGATCACTTTGATCTCTGACTGCATCAATCCTACTGATTCCTCCTGCTGCATCTGTGTTGCTTCTGGTCCTATCTCCCAGCATTGCATCCGCACTACACCTTCTCTCATCATGTTGCATCGTTCTACCCAGTGCTGCATTGCAACTCAGTTACTAAGAAGTAAGTAACTGATCTCCCAACTGACCTCCCTGTTGGTCTAGAAACACTCTCTGATGTTGAAGCTCCCTCTACCGCTCCATCTGCATCTGTCTCTACCCACTCAGCTAGTCTTGCTACTCCTCGTCGGGGCTCCCATAACAAGGTCTAATCAAAGAGGTAGGGTACCTCAAGGATCCTGCCCCTATTTCAACCTTCATGGGACTATCACTTCACATCACCCCACCTCACACATGAAGGTATGGCTACATGTGATTCCTCTGCTGACTTCCTCAATTGTGGCTCCTCCACAATTTTCTGAGACTTCTTCTGGCGCTGTATGTTGAGAGGTAATTTACTCTCCCTCTCAACCACCAATTCTCTAACATTGGCCTTGCTCCTCAAGGCTTTGCATGCATTTTGAACCTCAAGATCATACAGGTTTTGTACCCGTGAACCGATCTGTTTCACCTATCTCGTGGTGATATTTCAAAGGAAAACCTTTCCCTTACTGAAGACAACATCGTAGCATTTTTCCTCCAACATCACGATTGATACCAAGTTCTTCTTTAGTCCAGGCAAATACCTCACATCTGTGAAGGTGATAGAAGCTCCATGCTCCCTCTGAAAAGAAACCGTGCCCACTCCTAAAACACTATACCTTTCATTGTCACCCATCTCTATGAGTATCTTAAGTTCTTTCTCCTCCAAGGTATTGAATAAACTTTTATCACCGGTCATGTTATGAAACTAGCTCACAAAAAGATAGAAAAGATAGATCAATGCCTTAGAAATAAGCCTCTTCAAGGAGGAAACCTCCTTTACATTACACAAATGAATAATTCTTAGATGATTCAAATGACAAAACCTCCTTTCTATATATAGGAGTCTATAGGGTCACAATATAACCAAGCCTACCTAAGAATAATAATATAAAGGCACAAAAATAACAATAGAGGGATTCTATGGGGCACAATAATAACAATATGGGGACAATAGGGGCACAATAATAACAATAAGGGATACAATGACAATAGTAATGGGGGGATAACTAATATTATAAGTACCTAACATGCCCCTCTCCTTCAAAAAGGTGTTGTCCTCAATGCTTGAGTAGTTCTGGATGCTTCTGTATAAAATTCTCATCCTCCCATGTGGAATCTTCAACAGGTAAGTTCTTCCACTTGATGAGATACTCTGAAATTGATCTATTTCATAGTTGTCGAGTTCTTATTTCTTTGACTGCTTCAGGTTCCAATATGATTTTTCCTTCCTCATCAAGTTCTGGCAATATTGTCTGAACTGGAAGCTTGTCACCTATAACCTTCTTTAAGCATGAAACATGGAAAACTGGGTGCACTCGAGAAGCTGCAGGAAGCTCCAATTTGTATGCCATAGTACCTATCTTTTGCAACACCTTGTATGAACCATAATACTTTGGTGATAATTTTTTATCCTTCTTAGCTTGCTTCAGGGACATTTGTTTATATGGCTACAGCCGTAGGAATACCCAATAACCTACATTAAAACTTCTTTCGTTGTGATTTTGATCTGCCTATTGTTTCATTCTATTCTGTGCCAAGCTGAGGTTATCCTTTAAGAGTTGGAGAACTTGTTGTTGATGCTCGATGTGATATTCCACTGCTTGAACCTTAGAATTTTCTCTTAAATATGTCGTGATGGATGGTGGATGATATCCATAAAGTGCCATAAATGGGGTCATTTTTGTTGCAATATGGAAGGAAGTGTTATACCACCATTCAGCTAGAGGCAACCATTTGACCCATTGTGTCTATTTATTAGATACAAAGCAACGAAGATATCCTTCCAAACATCTGTTTACTATCTCAGTTTTCCCATCAGATTGAGGATGATGAGATGAGCTATGAGCTCACTAAGTACCAAGACAAGAAACTAATTCTGTCCAAAAATTTCTAGTGAAAATGGGATCTCTGTCACTTAGAATAATCTTTGGGTTTCCATGTATCTTTTGAATTGTTTCCATAAATGCAGTAGAAACTGTACTCTCTTTAAATTAATGAGATAATGCACAAAAGTGTGCATACTTGGTAAGTCTGTCCACTACCACCATGATAACACTCTTTCCTTTGGACTTGGGTAAACCTATGATAAAATCCATTGAAACCTCCTCCCAACGTTGGCTTGGAATGGATAAAGGTTGTAATAGTCCTGGAGTCTTAATTGTTTCAACTTTATTTTGTTGGAAAACCAAACATTCCGCCACAAACTTTTGAATATATGATTTAAGGCCATCCCAAAAAAAATCCTTCTTAACCCTATGGTAGGTTTTTAGAAATCCTGAGTGCCCTCCTAAGGGAGAGGTGTGCAATTCCCTAAGAATCTTTTGTTTGAGTTAGGAATTCTTACATAGGTATACTCGATCCTTGTACCATAACGAATCATTTTTCCAGATAAATGTATCAGATGTACTAGGATCTTGTTGTATCTTTTGAATGAGTGCCCACACTTCCTCATCATTCTTCCATTCATCCCTTGCTTCGTTTATCCAATCTGGTTGGATAATAGAAATAGCGCAAAGAAATGCTTCCACATCCTCATCCTTTCTTGAGAGTGCGTCTGCCACAACATTTTACTTCCCTTTTTTGTAGATGATTTCAAAGTCATAACCCAACATCTTTGTGACCAATTTTTATTGCTCTTCTGTAGATAATCTTTGTTCTAAAAAGTATTTAAGACTATCATGATCTGTTTTTACCTTGAAGTGTCTTCCCATTAGGTAGGGTCGCCATTTCTTAAGTGCATGTAGTATTGCCAACATTTCCTTCTCATAAATAGCTTTGTGTAAATACTTTCTTTTGATTGGAGGACTTTCGAAAGAAATGGGTCTTTCTTCATGCATTAAAACAACACCAATTCCATTTCCTGAGGCATCACATTCCACAATAAAGGTTTTTGTGAAGTCCAGTGTAGCTAAGACTGGTGCTTGGCACATTTCCTCTTTAAGATGTTCAAAGGCCTTCGTTGCTTCTAGAGTCCATGAAAATGCATGTTTCTTCAATAATGTTGTTAGAGGTGCTGTCATTCTCCCATTATTCTTAACAAACTTGTGATAATACCCTATCAACCCAATAAATCCGCGTAGATGCTTTATGGACGTGGGGATTTTCCATTCCTTAATGATTTTAATTTTTCTAGGGTCTACCTTAACACCTTCATGAGATACGATATGACCCAGATATTCCACCTCTTGTACTCCAAAGAAACATTTGGAGATTTTTGCATATAGTTGTTCTTCCTCCAATAGTTTGAGCACCATGTCAACATGTTGGACATGATCCTTCCAAGACTTGTTGTAGATTAGTATATCATCAAAAAATACCAACACAAATTTTCTAAGGAAGGGTTTCAAAATGGAATTCATCAAACCTTGAAATGTAGAGGGTGCATTAGTAAGGCCAAAAGGCATGACCAAAAATTCATAATGACCCTCATGAGTTTTAAATGTTGTTTTTGGAATGTCTTCAGTCTTCATTCTGATTTGATGATATCCTGAACGAAGATCCAACTTGGTGAAGTAAATTGATCCATGCAATTCATCCAATAATTCATCAATGATAGGAATGGGAAATTTATCTTTAATAGTGAGCTTTTTGAGCTCCCTATAATCTGGACACATGTGCCATGATCCATCCTTCTTGTGAACTAATAATACTGGAGCAGAGAAAGAACATTGACTATGTTGAATTATACTAGCCTCTAACATTTCTGCAACCATACGTTCAATTTCACTCTTTTGGGCATAGGGATATCTGTACGGCCTGATGTTTGGAGGAATATTTCCTGGAATCGAATGAATAGCATGATCACGATCACGAATAGGTGGGAGAACTTTGGGAATCTCAAATGCCTTGGAATGATTGTCCAAGACTTTTTGGAGATCTGGAGAAATAGATGATTTCGATGTGGGAACCTCTAGCGAACATAATTGTGTAATTACACCTCGTTGTTCCTTCTTTAGAAGATTTTTCATACCATTAGCGCTGATTATCTTTCCCGGTTTCCCTGCAATACCCCTTAATTCAACTTCCTTTCCTTCCGCATAAAGTTTCATGAAAAGTTCTTGAAAATTAAAAGCTATTGTACCCAAGGATTGTAGCCATTGGACTCCTAATACAAAATCAGCACCACCCATTGGAATGGAAAACATTGGGCTATTCAAGACATATTCTCCCATGGATAACTTGATATTATGGCACTTTCCAGAGAAATTTATGGTTCCTCCACTTGCAACCATCACTTTCCACTCTGGTGCTGGATATACGAAGCAATTCAATTCCTTTGCTATCTTACAATGAATAAAATTATGGGTACTTCCTGAATCAATCAACACTATTACCTTTTTCTTCTTTATATGCCCTTCTATCTTGATAGTTTGAGGAGTGGTAATTCCAACCAATGCATTACAAGATATGGTCGGATTCATTTTTTCTTTATCTAGGGTTTGTTCCTGGAGTATATCCTCTTCTTTTGACATTTCTTGTTCCTTTTCTTCCTCCTCTTCACAATCTATGTAGAATAATTTCTTCTCAGCACACTTATGACGTTTTGTGTATTTGCTATCACAACTGTAACAAAGCCCTTTTGCTCTTTTTTCTTCCAATTGTTGTGGTGTCAACCTTGTAGGTTGTGGAAGGCTAGGGGAAACAACACTTCCATCTTTATAGTTGTGAGTGGTAGGCTTCCTCGTTGCCATAATTTTTCTTTCCATTTTTCTTGCTAACCTAAATTCCTTCTCCAATGAATCAAGTTCCCAAAGGCAAACCTCATGTTGGATATTATCCTTTAAAGTCCCTATGAACACATCAATCCAATGCTCCTCTGGAATATCTTTTACCCTTATGTTCAATTTTTGAAAGTCCTCAATGTGCTCCATCATTGAACCCTTTTGTTTGAGATTTATCAATTGGCTAAAAAAGGTGTTGCTTTTTGTATCCTCATAATATGCTATAATTTATTCCGTAAAAATTACCTAAGTGACAATTTCTTTACGAGAGCAAAGCCATCGATACCATACAAACTAATTTGTTTCCAAATATAAAGTTGCAATACATACCTTTTGTGTGTTTTGCACATTATAAAGATCGAAAAATTGCTCCATCAGTAGTATCCATGTTCTGGGATCCTTGCCATCAGACTTTCTCATATCGATTTTTGGAACATGTTGGGTCTTCAATCCAACATTAGAGTCTATTAAATCATGATTAACATTTATTTTTTTCTCATCATGAGTTTCCTTTATTACCCTTCCACCATTACTGACCATTTCTTGTAGCAACTTATTCAAATTTATCTTCAATTCTTCCATCTTATCATCCATGCCATTCATCTTAGCGTCCATGCCATTCATCTTAGTTTCCATCTTAGCGTCCATGCCATCCATATTAGCTTCCACGTCGTCCATCTTAGTTTCCACACCATCCATCTTAGCTTCCAAGTCATTCATCTTAGCTTCTACACCTTTCTTTAAATCATCCACCTTAGCTTCTACGTCTTTCTTTAAACCATCCATCTTATTTTTTGTTACCTCTTGTGCGAGTGAAATTTGTTGCACTTGGTTTCATAATATTGATATATCATGTTGCATTTCTTCCTCTTCTTCATGAGTCATGCTAGATCTTTCAGGTTCCTTACTAGGTGTTTCCATTTTGTTTCTTCGGGGCATCAATTACTGATAATAATGCTTCACTATGCCCTTTGAATTCCTTCAAACTAATTTTTCAAACCAAGCTTATGCAAAAATTTAAAAAATACACACCTTTTTTCACTTGTAGGAGCTCGATATTGAATCTGATGTATCTCTGTAATTCTGGATCTCCCAATTCTGAAATCCCGACCTGTAGTAGCCCTCTGCGTCCTCTTTCTAATGCCACCAGTCTGATCAAAATTGGATTCTCCAAAGAAAAGTTATGCCAAATCTCCCACAGTGACCTGATTATAGATTAGTTCAATAGAGAGAACTTGTACGATGTGCCACGTGTCACTATTTCGACCTTAGTATCTGAAACCGATACAAAAAAAACTAGAGGTCGTCCTCTTTGTGAAACTTCTTATGCAATTTCAATCTGATGCTCAAAACAAAAGTTATGACGATTTTCCCTAGGTCACCTGTTTGGAATATAATTCGAGAGTCTGAAAAATGCCAAATTCCTCATATCATATCTCGTCAAATATAGTGAGAAAAGCTCTGAAATTTGGACCCAAACTTCAGAACTATTTTTTCCCAAATGGGTTTTTGTTTTAGCTTCGGAAAAGTCACAAAAAAAAAGTTATAACAAAAATGACACGATGACCTGTTTGGAGCAGCGAAACCCTAGAATCCAAAGTTCTGATACCAAATGTTATGAAACCAACTCACAAAAAGGTAGAAAAGATAGATCAACACCTTAGAAATAAGCCTCTTCGAAGGGGAAACCTCCTTTACATTACAGAAATGAATAATTCTTAGATGATTCAAATGACAAAACCTCCTTTCTATATATAGGAGTCTACGGGGTCACAATATAACCAAGTCAACCTAACAATAATAATATAAAGGCACAAAAATAACAATAGAGGATTCTATGGGACACAATAATAACAATATGGGGACAATAGGGGCATAATAATAACAATAAGGGATACAACGACAATAGTAATGGGGGGATCACTAATATTATAGGGACCTAACAGGGCATTTCGAATGAGGCTCCACTGTCAAGAAACCAATCACAACCCATCATAGAAGACACCATGCATGCAATGAGGGTGAAATCCAATTTGAACTAAGAGGCCAATGCCTCACCTTCAGATCCTTTTGAGGATCCCTTCTTGGACATCTTCGATGGGAAATTAGTTGCATAATGACCCATCTCGTGACAATTAAAGCATCTCTCTTTAGATTTTTCACCCTTCTTCCCTCCATGAGAAGAACTCGATTTGGGATGAGAATCCTTCTCCTTCCCTTCCCTTTCCTTACTCACTAAGGCCAAATTTTCTTCATCCTCCTTGGTGAAGAACCATCTCCTGTGTTCCTCCTGATCTCCTCCTGCATGAGATCTGACCACAGTCGTTCCCAATCCGACAGTTTCTCTCTTCCATTCACTGAGTCCTGGTAGCTATGCTAGCTCTTAGGAAGACCAAGGAGAGCAAGACTCACCATATCATCATCGGCTGTCGTTATTCCTACACTTCCAAGCTCATCTCTGTAGGTGGTGAGCTTGTTCAGATATGTAGAAATAGTGTCGCCCTTTTCACACTTGATTTTCCGAATTTTTTCCTTCAGCGCCAGCTTCCCTTGGTCGCTGTTGTTCTAATATAGGTCCTTCAATGTCTTCCACATTGAAAATGGAGTCTCCTTCCCATGGAGACACGAGACAATATGGTCTCGAACTCCCTCCAAGATGATCTGTCTCACCCTCGTCACACACTTCTTCCATTCAACCAACTCTTGTGCACTAGCCGTAGCTGAATTGGGGATTTCTTGATCAATGAAATCATTCAAACCATTGTCTTCTAATACAACTTCCATGCGATCCTTCCATTCTATTTATTTCGAGCTGCCATCCAAGGCATACTCGAGTCTTAAGCCATAGAACTACATTGGAGAACTTAGAGGTGTGATAAGAATTCGATTTTGTACCTTCAATCCCAAACTTCAAACTTCGAATTTCCCTTCTCATTATACTGTTCACAGCGTCGATCACCTTTGCTCCAATAGAATGTAGAAATTCTCACTAGAGATTAAACTGATTATGCAATGTACTAAAGCAAAATACTTAATCTACTTCTACAATCAAACTTGCGGAAGCTTAACCAATTTTGAGAAAGATCAAATAGAACAAATATAACAGAGAAGAAGAATCAATCACACATGAAACACAGAAGAATACTCTAAGGAAAGCCTCAGCTAAAAACCCCAGTATCTGTATTATCATACAAGGTGGAAATACATCAAGATTACACAAAGCCTTAGCTCTCACAGCTATCCAGCTCTCAGTACAATCCTCCCGGATGCTCATAGGCAATCAAAGCTTCTCACAAGCCTTCTCCTCTACCCTCCAAGCCTCCTATTTCCTTGCACTGTTTCTCTTGGGTGATCCTACTGTTACCAAGTGTAACATTGATCACTCACACTGATCTCACACCCTGTAAAATTGTGCAATCTTCAAGGAACCTTGTTCCTTCTGCATGGATGAGTTCCCTTTATAGGAAAATTCATCCAACTGATAGTACAATGTCCCTGTCTTTAATCTCAACTGGGTCTTTGTCTGAACTAAAATGCATGAGTTATCTATGAGAGAATCTTCAGTTATCTGGAGTACACCAGTTTCATGCATGCATGCATTAACTGACTGAACTCACAATTAGTTCCTCAAACTGTTTGGAACTAATTTAACTGGACTTAACTTAGTTAACTGAGCTAACTAATTAAAACTCAAAGACAACTCATCCTTATCTCTTTAATTAAGGGATAATTTCCTCAATCAAAGGGATAATTGTTGCATGACTTCACAAAGACTTCATGTTTGAATTTCTCCAACTAATTAACTCAGGATGAATTAATTAATTATTTTTTCAAACAGCTCGTGAGACTAAATTCGAATTTTAATTCTCAATTTTAATTCAAGGAAAAATTAAAATTGGAATATCCTGAAATGTTATCTATGGCAATGCTATTTTTAGCATTTCTTGTTTCTATTTTCAACAGTTATGGTTAAGTTGCATATTTGTGCTTAATATTTTTTTGGATAGTTCATGCTCATTTTCATGTTTAGATTGTTAATTATGAGTGGATTGAATATTTCACAATACTCTAGAAATTATGAGGAAATTTCATTGTTTTGTTTGCTACTTTAATTCTATATTTTTGCTTAATATTTTTTTGGATAGCTCATGTTCATTTTCATGTTTAGATCATTAATTATGAGTGGATTGTTGATTTCACAATACTATGGAAATTTAACCATCATGAGATTATAATTAAAAATACATGTTATATTTGAAAGTTTCAAATAAAAAGAGATTAGAGTATTGATTTTGGTAATGGAAAAATTTTGGAGTCCACCATACGCTATGTTGAACAATTTTCTCCATTTCCATATGAAATTATTCAAAATCTTAAGAGATGAAATCCTGATCCATATCTTCTCATTACAAGCAATACACCCTTATGTTAGACGATGGTATTTGCTTTATCTAAATTCCATTTGCGCAGTTGTAATGCAATATCATAAAATTTTATGAGGATGGTTGTTTTTTACTCAAATTGTTGCAGGATGTGAGTTTATGAGAATTGTTGTTTTCTCTTAATTCCATCTTCACAATTGTAGTTGTTTTTGTTCTAACATACGAGTTTATCACAATTGTTATTTTCTCTGAATTTCATCTCCACAACAGAAGTAGCTTATGAATTTATGAGATTCTTGTTTTTCTTTCAATTCCATCATCACAATCACAGGAGTATAAAAGTTTATGACAACTATATTTAAGGATATACTTTTTTGGGAATTAAATTGTACTCAATAGTTCAAAATCTACATTGCATCTCATATATAGCTTTGAAGAAGTGATTTATCGACCTCGTTTTTCATTTGTATTTGTATTTATGCTATTTTAATAAAGGTTGCTCCAAATAGAGTCATTTTTCATTACATCGTAAGGCGTTCCCCTTTTAAATCAACTCCCCTCTTGCCCACCTGTCATCATTGTGCGCCATAAGATTATATGTTAGACGATTGAAAAAGGTTCAATTGTTCAATCATGGGAAAGTAGTTACAAATTCATTGCAGAGTGGTATTTGATTCCAAGGCATAGGTAACAGCTCATACTATAATGATCAAGGATGCCCTTGCAGATGCCAAGACTCTTTTCAATGCCACCAAGAAACAACAAGAGCCAACCAGAGCAATGGTAAATCTGCTAAAATCCTCATCATTGTCATCAAAAGAAGAACATAAATATGCATTTTGGCAGTATCTACACAAACTACACCTTCCTCAATATTTTGCAGAGACATGTATACCATGGTGTTGGCAATCTCATCTTGATGAAGTTTCTTATCCCCTGAATACTCTATGAAGAAATTTGAAGAGCTTGAGAAACTCTCTACAGTTTTCCATTCCTGAAAAGTAGAATCAGAGCATTCAAAAATCAATGAATGTGTCAACAACATTATAATTTAGGGATCAAATTTGTCACCTTTAATACCCTTCCAATGCCATATTACCGATTACACTATGGTGCCCAATTTTAACTGTAAAATGAATCAAATAGTAAAAACCTAATGGTTGAAATTGTTCCATGCTTGCAGAATGACTATTTTGTCAGTCTACTCTTCATTCTTAGCACTTGTGCGGATGCATAACATATTTCACTTAGATTGGAGTGGATATACTCACATGGAATTAATTTCACTCAGATAGGAGTGGATATACTCACATGGAATTAATTTCACTCAAATAGGAGTGTATATACTCACAAAGAACATTATTTCTGGAACCTATAAACATGGTGCTGAAGCAATATCCTTAACAATGACTTCCACCCAACTTCAAGCTACAACATGACAAGACGAAACAAGAACATGGTGATTCATAAATGAGGGCATGCCCATTAAATAAGAACATCGGTAATCACCATCTACAGTTAGGTTTATTCACGTTTAATATTGTATAATACCTATTCCATAACTTTTTTAAGGAAATGCTAGCCAACCAAATTCGCCAAAAATAATCGTCCTTTCTGAATTTACTCAAAAAATGAATCTGAGGTGATTATGGCTGCTTCGATGGACCTACAGTTTAGATCAATCTCCCATTTTGTGTATGGGAGTAATTACACAATTCTGGTAATTGATATGGATTTAAACATGAACGCAACAAATTACAGATATAACCATAAATACAAAGATGCAGTAGAAATAACACTTCATTTCATTAATATCAAATACTGAAATATGCCTACAAACAGAATCGAAATAAGACTTGCTTGGGCAATTGTAGCTTATCTCTGAGAAGAGATGTGGCAGCTACATGCCTCTGAACTGTGTTAAAATGAGGCTCAAAGGCTTATTTATTATTGAGAAACAATGGAAAACCCTAAAAATCCAAAAACCTAACTATAGGAGATGGAGTGCCAAACTATGGGACTCGTTTGGGTGAATTGGTACATAAACTTCCTGGGGTCATAACTTTGGCATACGATCTCCATTTTACATGCAAAATACCTCGTTAGAAACATCTATCTGAGGACTACAAATTTTGACCCATGTTGGTCCCAATTTTTTCAAAACAGGTCATTTAGGGCCTCAAAACGGCTCCAGAAGTTTAGGACCCAAAAAACTGCTAAAGATAGTAAATTGTGCTACAAATAAGGAAACTGAAAAACTAAAAGAAACAATGGTGGGGGTCCCAGTGGAATAGACAGGTGGCCACCAATATCCACCTGGATCATTCCTCCACCCTTAGGAATAAATTGTCCCCATTGCGTTAAGTTCCTCCATGAGATGAGGAAACTTCTTTTGAACTTGGTCCCTAGTGAGCCACTTGCCCTGGTGAAGGAGTTGGCCTGCTTTGAAAACTCGATATAATTGGATCCTTTCTTGTTGGGTGTTCTTGATCTGTGTTTCCATGATCTGATCAGTTCTGGCTTGTTCCATGCAATCTGGATTTAACTCTGTAGGTGTGAGTTGTTCTACAATGTTTGATGTGTCTATCAATGATGGGAAGTATGGTCGAAGGCGGTCCACGTTGAACACTAGGTGTAGGCCAAGGAATGGGGGAATGCTGAGCTCAAATGAATTGTCTCCCATAGCCTTGGTAATGGTGTAAGGACCATATTGGAGTGGTCTGAGTTTTCGATAGGATCCAGTAAGGAGTTCCTCTTGAAAATGCAACCAGAATTTGTTGCCCACTTGAAACTTGTGTGGCACCCAATGTTGATCATGTCGCTGCTTGTACTTGGCTTTTGATTTCTCCATAATGTCATGGATTTGCTGGCGGATATGTTCGAGGTGATCAATGAAGTTGTTTTCCTTATCAACTTCAGACTAGACATGAGACTAATCTTCTTGAGTAACTGCAAATGGTATGGCCACATAAATGGGACATAGTGACTGAAATCCCAAGCCCACCTAAAAATGGATGTGGCCAGTCGAGTTGTGGAGAGCCCAGTTATAGTTGTGCTGGAAATAGGGGAGGCTCTCATTCGTTGTGCATGGATTCTTTGAGTTTTACATGCACAAAATGTGTATGAGCATTTGTTGACGACCTCTATCTGGCCATCAGTTTGGGGATGGAAAGATGTGGAATTAGTGAGCTTGGTGTCCAACATCGACCAGAGACTAGACCAAAATGTACTGAGGAACCTGTTGTCCTGATCTAAGATGATAGACATTTGGATCTTGTTGACAGTGCTAGACCTGCCAACATGTCAAGGGGATCTTCCCAGTAAGAAGTCCCAATCAGACCTCAAACTATTTGGTGTAGGAGCCCCAATAGTGGGTCGTAAGGTAATGCCTTGACCGCGATGTCGCACAGAGGAAAGTAAGATAACTATGTTAGTAGAAAGGGTGTGACTGATGCCGTGAGTTAAGGAATGAGTATGAGAGGTTCCAACACTTCAAAGGGAGAGAAAGGTGAAGGTGAGTTCCAGGTTGAAAGGGATCAATCCCAACTCGACTAGGAACACACAACACAGAGGACATGCACAGCTTCCAGCAGAGCAGTCGACATAGATGAGACAAACATGCAAGGTAAGATAACATGAACAGCACTCACGGATCAGTCTGAGACGAGTGTGACGGTTGATATAACAAGGTTTAGAGAAAGGTCAGTCTAATGTCCGATAGAGAAGTCGACGCAGATGGTGATAACATTAACAACATATGCAACACATTAGCAACAAGATTCATATAATTTCATACAAATCAGTTCATATAGAAGTGCGTAAGTTAAACAACATATATCATTAAGGCAACCAGAGGAGTCCAACTACAATAACAACATATCCATGAAAATGTGCTGGATTTTATTATATAAAGAAGTGTAAGTCACAATCATACAATACACCATGTAAACCTGCTAGCCCCATCAGTGGAATGTTACAGCCACATCAGCATGCTCTTCCAAAGAGATGTACTAGCTCTGTGTAGTGGAGAATCCAAGGCGTGTTACAATACTGTCCAAGCCTTCTTCAAGATAGTCTTAGTAGAAGCTTGGCTGACCAAAATCATATATAATGAGTTATGAGGGACTATTTATAGCAAAGGGTGGGGTGACCCTTGACATTCCCCTTTATGACAGTTCAACTATCCTCATGACTCTTCACCTACTCTATGACCGTTACATCCAACTGTTGACAATCGACTTACACTTGACATGACTCAACATTACAATGCACATGTACTCATGTGAGACAACATCGCTTGAGCAAGCCTTGCAAGACATCACTGACACTCGGTCTACTGTGGTGAGACCAACTCTTTGACATGCTTGTGATGGTGACGCTGGTGAGCTGATGCTAAGCTTGGTCGTCCATTATGGTGTGCATGCATCTCATGGTGCCATCTTGCTGAAGTGAACTCTTGCCTCCGTTACAACCGGTGCATTGGTTTGGCCCCGTCATCCAACTCGTTTTCTAACATTCGCATGGTCTTCTTGGGTATGGTTGAACTGACAACACACTAATGCATAGTGTCCATGCTGATCTTCAAGTGTGTGTTGGTGGTTATGTGCATCAACTTGCCAAAGTGCATGTTCAGCCCCAGTTGGACTTCCTTCTTGTCTTTATCTTGGTGAGTTTTTTGAATGGGTTGGATTGCATGCATGCGCTCAACAAAATCCATGCGGCTGGATCCTTTACATGCGATCAACAACACTAGTCACCATGTTTGCTCAGTGTTAGCTACTGGGATGGATCCTTAACTTGTACTCGCATAGTTTCATCTGTGAGTGCATGTTGCGCCCACTTCTGTTCCTGTTCCCGCTGCAACTCATTGGATTGTCTATGCAACTACATGTTCTTCCTGAGTTGTTGCTTCAACACATGAAACTCCTTTGTTCCATCTTTTGCCTTCACACGATCTTCATGTCGCGCTGTCACTTCATAGCCCAAGTCTCCAAAGTTGATTTCATTATCAGTGGATCTACTTGATCTTACAACTTTGCTCCATCTCTATGTTGTCAACAACCTTCCTCTTGCATTTATTGCGTTCGCCTCATTTGCTGTGTTCGCCGCATTCGGTATGATGCCTTCAGTTGCTTGTTGTGACACTGTTGCTTGATGTCATTGTCCATGAACAACTTGATGTCTTCGTGAGTAGGTAAGCCCATGGAAACTTGATCGAATACATCCCCGAGCGTGCTCTGAATGATGTCTTCATCTCTGCTCTCTTGGAAACCATTGTGCCTATACTATTGAGAGGCAGATGAACACATGTGATACCTACAGACATGGCAACACTCATAGCAAGAAATATGTTCATGAAAAACCAAAATGAACATGAGAATCGACTTGCAAGATACCTGGGTAAATGATAATGAAGGTTGCGAAATTTTGGCCGGGAGGTCGGGAGATCGACTGCCAAGATTGTACAAGGCACAGTCCGAACTACTGAGAGACTGACTGATTGATGGAACTGTGAAATGCATAATCCAGTTGGGCAGTTAGCTGTTGGGACTGTGCAATCCATGATTCAAGCTAAGAAAGACTGCTGGCCCAGGGACATGTTTGTGCCAATTTTTGGGCCAAGCAGCCACTGACCTCCAGAAATACGTAATTCAGTCCAAGAGGCTAGTGTTGGGCTAGAATGTGAAAATATGGAGGAAGGTGAGCCTTCCTTTCCAAGATTATGCAATGCAGCCTTGGTGAAAGCAGAGCCCAGGCCAAGGTTGGCCCGACTCGCCGACGGCAATTGAAAGCAAGTAAGTCGATGAAATGCATGGCGACACTAAGTGATAGAAGAAGTGATAAACAATGCATGCAAAACATGAATGAAATATTGATCCACTAGATCAACATGCATGTGGGTGAGGTAGTTCGCTGGTTGGGCGAACGTCCGTGCAAAACAGTTTCATGCATGCGACAGCAGTGAGATAGCAACGAAAATTGAAACAAAGCTAGAACAAGCTAGAATACATGTAAATGATAACATACATTCAAAAAAATCAAGCAAACAACACTCACACAAGCGAATACACAAAAAGAAACAGAAATGCAGCACAAGGCATGGGAAGCAAGCTCACCAAAAACAACTGAGCTGAATGTGCCAACTTCTCCTAGATGTGATGTGGGATGTTAGAGCTAGAAAGTTGATGTGAGGAAAGAGCTCTGCAATGTTTGGTTGATGAGTTTTTATAACATCGATGTTGTGATACGCATGCCACAAATCTAGGGGAAGCGACACTTGGAGGGAGGTTTATGAATTTTTCCTTGCATGTAACCTCCAACTGCTAAACATAGATCCTTGAAACAAGGGATGCCTTTGCATGCTGCCTTGGGAGAAGCAACCTATGCATGCAAGTCTATCTTTCTTAGTCCCAGAGGAAACCAGTCAACTCAGCACACATGCAAGCGACTGCTCGATTGTGAGAGAAAAATGTGCATTCCCGACTGTAAGCTGGGTTGACTGCGAAAGGGGATTGCACAATTTATGGGCCCAACAGTTGATTGTTGCCTAGATTTGTGAAAATCCTGGGCTGAACAACCTGTTGATGGGAAAAATTGCGCAAATCCTACTAAGAGGGTTGGCTGGAAGGATTGCACAATCCTGCAGCCCAGCAGGCTGTCAGAGGGAATTGCGCAATTCCTGGAGGGAAGGCTGGTTGCCCTCCTAAAATGCACAAATTTCATTGGGAAGTTGCTAAGCTTACAGCTGGACCAAGTCCAAGTGAGCAACCTATGAAGGGAAAAGATCAAACTGTGATCAACAGGTTGCCTTTGAGCAAGAAAGACATTGAAGCTTGAGTACTTGACGAAGCAAGGAAAGTTGTTGTGAGGGTTCGTAGGGAGGCTCCAAAATAGGCTAAGGAAAATTTTGGAGGGTGGTTGTAGCCGCTACAAAAAATCCCAAAGTGTACCCACACTTGTTCAAAGAAGATTTTAGCAATGTCTTCTACTATGATATTCTTCTTGCAGGCTGCCATAATGGCCATCTTCGAGAATTTGTCGACAACCACAAAAACACAGTCATTGCCATGCTTAGTAGAAGGAAAGCCCGACGTGTAATCCATGCATATGGATTCCTAAGGTTGACTAGGGGTAGGCAACGGAGTATAGAGGCCTTGATTCTTGATGGTCGGTTTGGGAATGACGCAGGCAGTGCAAGATCTGAAGTGCTTCCCGACATTTTGTCGAAGATTCGGCCAATAAAAATACTTCTACAATACTGCCACCGTTTTCTCGACCCCAAAATTCCTAGCAGCTCGACTGTAGTGTGCTTCCCAAATCATCTTGACAAGCTCGATTGAAGGAATGAAAATGTGTCCCAGGTGGCATAACAGATCATCCTAGAGGTGAAAATCTAGAACTTTCTGACCCTCCAAGAGAGTCTGCTATGTGTGGCCGAATTCTGGGTTTCTTTTGTAGAGAAGTGGCCAATCAGAAGTCTCGTGTCCACAAGAGTTGAGCACGCTAGTTAATGCCAAGATCAGTGGTCGGCTAAGGAAGTCAGCAATGTTATTGTTGGTGCCCTTCTTATACTTGATATTCAAATGGAACTATTGTATGTATGTGGACCACTTCTGATGGCAATCATTCTGCAACTTCCCTTGCAGCTGTATGAACTATAGGGGTCGGTGGTCTGTGTGGATGATCATTTCCTTCCCCAAAATGTAATGCTTCCATTGTCGGTAGGCCTGCATAATGGAATACATCTCTTTGTCATAAGTGGGATACTTCCAGACTGTGTTTGAAAGTGTCTCATTGCGATATGCCACTAGATTCCCCTGTTGAGTAAGAATTGCCCCAATAGCATAGTTAGAGGCATCTGTCTCGATCTCAAATGGTTGTTGCAAGTGTGGTAATGTGAGAACTGGTGCAGAGAAGAGGCGATGTTTCAACTCTGCAAATGCCTTCTATTGAGATTCAGACCAAAATAATTTTTCTTTCGCTCCTCCCTTGGTGACTTGACTGAAGGGCCAAGCGATATGAGAGAATCCCAACACAAACCTGCGATAGAAATTGTGAAGGCCCAAAAAGTTGCAGATCTCTGTTAGAGTGGTTAGGGCTGGCCAATCCCAAATGACTTGGATCTTGGATACATCCACATGCACTCCCCATTCATTAATAATGTATCCCAGATACTGAACCTGGGTTATGCCAAAAGTGCATTTCTTCAAATTGGCACATAGCTTGTGCTACCGCAGTGTTTGGAGAACCTGTCGGATGTGGTAGAGGTGCTCTTCCCAGCTCTGGCTGAAGATCAGGATGTTATCCAGGTATACCCCTAAAAATGAGTTGGTGAATGGCCGCAATATGTCATCCACTAGCCTCATGAAGGTTGCAGGAGCATTCGTCAACTCGAAAGGCATAACCAACCATTCAAAAAGGCCCTCCGTGGCTTTAAATGCAGTCTTCCACAAATCGGAGGGTTCGATCGGTACCTGGTCATATCTGGACTTCAGGTTGATCTTGTTAAAAAAAATCCCCCCCTTGAGTTGGTCCAGAAGGTCATCAATCCATGGGATCAAGTACCTATTCTGGATAGTGATCTTATTTAGCACCTGATAGTCAATACAGAGTCTCCAAGTCCCATCCTTCTTCTATACCAACATGATCGGGCTCCCATAGGACGATGAACTCGACTGGATGTGACCTTTCTATAGTAGCTCCTCAATCTGCCTCTTGATTTCCTCTTTCTCAAGAACGGAGCGCTGATAGATTGGTCCATTGGGCAATGACACACCTGGGGTCAAATTGATGGAGTGCAAGACTTGACAGTGCAGAGCCACCCATGTGGGGGAGGTGAAGATGTCCTTATACTTCTCCATGACCTTGTCCATCTATTTTTGTTGTGTGGAGGGGCCCTATACTTAGGTTGTGGCCACCGTCCTCTTCTTTCCCTAAGGGTGTATCATCATGAAAACAAATTTCCCGATTTTGTAAATGAACTTACTGCATTGTTTACAGTAACGAAAGAGATGGTGGTAGGTGGTGCTACCTTTGGTATCCTATACAACTTATTTCCCAAAGTAACAATAACAACACAAGGCCTTGACTCATACACATCATGTCTCTTCCACAAGTCTGGTTGGCCTAATAATAAATCAAAAACATCACGAGGATCAATGTCACATAATACCTCATTTGTGAAGGGCTTGACGTTGTATGGAAGGCAACACTTCTGGCTCATGTGAAGATCCCATCCTTGGTGAAGCCACCCGATGGTGTACAATTGTGGGTGTGTTATGGTCGGTAAGCCCAGCCACTTCATGACATCTACCTAAATGAGGTTCTGTTGGTTCCCGCTGTCGACAATGAACTATAGCGGGGAACCCTTTACCCACATTTGGGAGTGGAAGATGTGCTCCTCCTCCTCTGGATCTTTGGTTTCCTCCTTCTAGATATTCATGGTGGCAATGGTGGCGTTGGGGTCCACATCGGTAATTTCCTTCCCTTTGTCATTTCCCTTGTCAGTTTTTGACTCAGAGTGGGAAAATGCATCTGATTCCGAAGCCTTCAGCTCGACCACCAGTGACTGCTTCGCCCGACACTCACTTGTGTTGTAAGTGGAGATCTTATGGAACTCACACCACTTTCCTGTGTCCTTCCTCAACTTCGTGGTGTTGCTCTTTGCTTGCATCCTTGATGGGTGGTCCTAGGCCACCCTGCCTTGGCTTTTTCCTTTCTTCTATGATTTGGGGGCACCTTTCCCTTGCTTTGGATTTGCAAATCCAATGTCTCACTTCCTCTGTTTAAACTTATGCTCGATCTTAATGGTGTATCGGTATGCCGTGTTGAATGAGGAGATGTCTAAGAACTCCATCTCATCCTAGATGTACCTGTGTAGGAAGTCGCGGTACTTGAATACCAAATGTTTCTTAGAATCCTTGATACCCAACTTCGTGTGAAGGGTATGAAAAAATTTGGTCAACTTCGACACATCTTGGTCCCTTCCCTGCCACAGCGTTGTCCAATTTATGTACTTATCCTCATACCTCCAGACAGGGTAGTATTTCTCCTTGATGGCATCCCAGAACGAGTTCCAAGTGGGCGTGGTGGAAAACAGTGAGGTCATACTTTCATCCTTCTGCTCACAGTATTTTTCCCACCAGTCCTTGACGTGGGGGCAGATTTGAGAAGAGAAAAAGTAATATTTTCTCGACTGGAAAAATCATGAACATAAAAATATCCTTCTAGTAGATTTAACCATTTATCTATGACGTCTGCATCTATTTGGCCCTCAAATATGGGAATGTCAAAGTTTACTTGTACCTTAAAAGGAGTGGAGCCTCCAGAGTGGCTGCTAGATGTGCATGCATGTCAGTGGGCAACTCTTGAAGGATCTGGGAAAAGTTATCCATCATCGTGTTCCTTTGTTTCTCGAGGTGCTCCTTGAGCAATATTTTAATAGGATTTCCTGCCCCCTCGTCTTTCTTTTCTTCCCCCATGGGCGGTCGTCGGGATTTGCGAGGTTGAGCTTGCAAAGGTTCAACCAGATCGAGCCCTAACTCCTTATATCTCGACCTCGTTGGGGACATGCAAAGAAAAACAAAGAAAGAGAAGACTGCTTTGATACCACTGATCCAAATTTAAACAGGAACACAACAAATTATAGATATAACCATAAATATAAAGATGCAATAGAGATAACACTTCATTTCATTAATATCAAATACTGAAATATGCCTACAAACAAAATGGAAATAAGACTAGCTTGGGCTATGGTAGCTTATCTCTGAGAAGAGATGTGGTGGCTACATGCCTCTGAACTATGTTATAATGAGTCTCAAAGACCTATTTATTATTGAGATACAATGGAAAACCCTAAACATCCAAAAACCTAACCCTAGGAGATGGAGCGCCAAACTATGGGCCCTGTTTGGGTAAATTGGTACATCAACTTCTGGGGGTCTAACTTTGGCATACAATCTCCATTTGACGCGCACAATACCTCGTTAGAAAGATCTATTCAAGGAGTACAACTTTTGAAAGATGAGCATGTGTTGATGACCCATCTTGGTCCCAATTTTCCCAAAAAAAAACATCATTTAGGGCCTCAAAACGGATTCGGAAGTTCAAGACCCGAAAAATGCCAAAAATAGTAGATTGTGCCACAAATAAGGAAACTGAAAAACTAAAAAAAACAATGGTGGGAGCCCAGGTGGAATAGGTGGGTGGCCACCAATATCCACCTGCATTAGTAATACTGACAACATTCACAACCAGGTACATCTGTTAACCACAGGAACTTTGTACTAACAACAATGCAACGACAAATAGATGCTTTAATGGCAAATGAACCTCCCAAATAGTAGGAACTTAAAGATCTCCTATATAGCATGCTTGAGAAGTTTGTCCAATGAATTTGGACTTACTCTAGCCTCTAGACCACATGGCAAATGTGAACTCCAAAAATATTGTCAGCTCATTGTATTTGACAAGTATTAATAGCTTTACACTGCACAAATAAAATGTTTCATGCATAGCTTCTCTTGAAATATTCTACACATAACCTTAAAGGAAATGATTGGTATTTTTCTTTGATTAAATAAATCATTGGTAGAAGGAATTTTTCTTGCTATACAACAATATAAAAATGAAGGGCACTTGTAAGGATTGTGATTTCTTCTATTATTAGGGAAAATCTGATCAAATTGATAGAAAAAATGGATCAAGGACATATTTCTTGGAATAAATTTGCATCCAAAGTGAAGGGCACACATTTTAACCGAGTTGGAGCTCCTTATCCAAGAGAAGATGGTGATTTCCCAAGACTAGAGGAAAACTTCTATGCCAATCCCTTCCCTGGTTGTATATGTGAAAGTCATAAGAAAAATCGAAGACTACTGAGGCAACAATACCATGCATAAGCATAGCCCAACTATATATTAGATTTCAGATACTCTGGTATTGTACTATAAATTGCAGCACAAAGGTGAATTGGTTTGGGTCTAATTGTTAGCATGAGGGGCTTGCTGATGGGTGTTCACTAGCTCAATGGAGATGTACATGTAGGACACGATGTTGATGACCAATTATCTGTGGTACGGAGCTCAGCTAACCATGCTTCTGTCAAATAGATTGGAAAGGGTTAAAGGAGAAAGTAATAAGAAATTCTCTTTCCTTATCAACACAAATTCTTACTTCCTGCTGGTATTTCCGAGGGTTTTGAAATCTAACCCTTTAACAAGCTTTAGAAAGGAAAGTAGGGAGTTAATATGTATTATTTAATATTCTCTGAAACTGAATGAGAGAGAAGCTGTTGGCAGTGGGTAGTGAAAATTTTAGGGGCTAATATTCACAGGTGGGCTAATTTTCCATGCTTTTTCTAAAAAAATGATTTGCCAATTTCCATTTTTTTCTAAAATGATTCGCCCAAATTTTATAGCAAACCATTATTTTACCTTTAAAATCACCAAGATATTATATAGACTAATATAAAATCATTGGAAATCTAAATATTTCTACAAAAATATTACCAAAACTATTACATTTTTCATATTAAGGACTAGTAATATTCGCCAAGGTTTCTAAACTTTAAGATAAACTTCCATCCTTAAAATTTTCCCTGGTAGTGGGATTGCCATGCGAGACACAACAACCAATTCATTCTTTATTGTATGGTTGATATTATCATTGGAATTGTCGCATTCAATGAAATTCTATATCCATTCTTTGAACAAAACTATGCGTATATGAGTGATGCTTGGCCATACCTATTGAGGAAAGAATTATTTTTTGACAACCATTTACAGCCAATCAACACAACCACCCTTCACACACTGCTAATTAAATTGTTTGTTAGAATGTTGCATGATTTAGTATAATATGACTGAGATGATATCCTCCTAGCAGTGCAACCTAAATATGCTTCTATTGCCAATCGTTTCCATACTAGTTGGGGAGCCTCATAATTTAGGAAGTTGATTTGATCCTTTGTGGTGGGAATTTAGGAAGTCTTTCCCATAGCCACCAAACTTTGAAGTCTGAGAAAAAATAATAAGTTTTTGCACATCGGGAATTTGAAAATGCAACAAACATATACGAGAGTGTGAAGGAACATCAGATAAATTTATACTACCTAATTATCTGACACCTTTATAGCTTAAAAATCGATGAAATTTAGATTCTTGTTTCACATTATTTTGTTTCTCCCTCAAACCCTGCTCTATAGATTTTCTACTTTTTTTGATATCATATGTTGTGGTTTTAATTCTCATCAAGCTTGCAGAGAATATATCTTCATCCATATATTATTTTTCATCTACAGAGAGCTCCTAGAGCCCAGTCTCAACTCCACACTGATTGATCCTTGCACATCATAAGGTCTAGCCCAACGAAATCCTCTAGTCCATTATTTTCAGTAAGATGTCAAGATCTGATCACAACTTGCATAGGATGTTACTACATAAGTCGTGTGTAGGTTTCTTCTCTTCATGATAATACCTAATCTTATAACTCAAAATCTCAAAATAAAGTGAAAGGTAATCAAAATTCAACAAAATTATTTTGGATTTGATAGAATGGTAGAGATAAACATTGTACAATCTTATCATAGTTAGGATATTGATGTTAAATCCATTCTATATTAAACACATTTTTATTAATATAAAATTGTTATTTAAACAAAGATTGCTTGGTTAGATTTCTATGATAGCAAATTGGAAAAGTTTAAAATCATAAAATGTTTAGTATTTTTCTTTATGAAAATGTACTTTTAATCAACTTGCATTAATTGTGAAAATGTGGATAAAAACACAATGCACATAGGTTTAAAGTATTACTTCTTTTTATAAAAAAATTTATTAATGACACAAAGTCACTTGTTTTTCTTTAGCTTTCGTGTCAATTTTTTTATAGATAAAATTATCTTTACAAATAATTAAATTGAGAAAACAAACAATTTTTTTTATGAATAAGATTATATTTACAAATAATTTTTATATAAATTACAATTGAAATTTGATTTAAAAGTATCATTATGAGGACTCCATCACATAGGTTGAAATATTACTTCTTTTTATTTGGCATAATGCAAGTTATTTATCTTTATATTCTTGCTTTGAGCATAATATATCTTAATAAGTTTTTTGGATAATAAAAAATGAGAGAATATATGATGTTTTGTATAGTATGTACAATAGTACAGAAAGTTACATGAGATTGGGTTGTGTTAGATTTGGTAGGACCCTTTTTATTATTTATATATAACTAAACATTAAGCATAGAATGGCCCTTGCAACCTCTCAATTCATGGAAAAAAATGTATTATATCCAAACAAAAAACCCTTGGAGATTTGAAACATCACAAACATCGATCAACTCATGTCAATACAAAAGTTTATCTTGTTCTTTCTAATGATATTTCTTGTTTTGGTTCATTCCCAGAGCATACAAACATCAGGAAAGGACTTGAGAAGAAGCGAGGTAAAGTGGAGAAAATGATCAACTTAGAAGTTCTTCAACAGTACTTTGTTGGAAGCTTGAAAGGTGTTGCAAAGAATATTGGTGGTAAATACTTTATCCAAATCTATAGAAAATTTTTTGAGTCAAGGGTTGGGTTTTGCATATTTTAGAAAATCATAATAGGAAAAAGGAGAGAGTTTCAAAAATTCATGAAAGGGAAAAAGAGATAAGTGAGCAAAACTCAATTGAAAACATTGCTTATTGAAGATGGATTATCTGTGGTTTGTTTTATCCCACTACCTCTTTTTAGAGTGTTGCAATTGGCAAGTATGTTATTAAGTGATTTCATTTCATTTCTGGTGAAGTTTTCCATTTCCATGTGCCATGAAAACAAACATCCATGGATTTCTATATTTCCCATGACCTTAGTTCTCAGTGGTGGAATGCCAAGTTGGTAAAAGTGGGGTGTTGTTAGAGCCCCTGCCAGGTTTCAAGTCTCACCTAGGATTATTATTCGATATATCTTGGACATTATGAAAAATTCTTTCATTTGTAGAGACATCCTGGAAAATATTTCAGGAAGACGATGAAATTGGGACAAATATGTGACCACGCACATTAGCCTATAATATAGGATGTATTCGGTGCTTTATTGTTGCTTGCACTCAGGAAGATTCTCATTTGGAGAGACATCCTAAAAAGAAAATCAGGAAGAGAATGAAATTGGGACAAATATATGACCACACACATTAGCCTATAATATAGGATGTATTCAATGTTTTATTGTTGCTTGTACTCAAGAAGATTATCTCCAACATGTCTACTTCTTTGTACAATTCTTCCTTGCTTAAATGAAAGTTGATTTTACTTTCTTGGCTTTAAATCTTCTTCTTCACCCTCATTGTCATCTTCCTTGTACTCATTGTCTTCTTCATCAATGTCCTCTAATTCATCTAGTTGGGAAGATTCTCTAGTAAATCATGACACATCAAGTGGAATTAATTTAAAGTCCTAACATAAACTAATGAGAGATGTGATCCTTTCGTTTTCCCTTTTGTTCATGTCATTTCCCCCCATGAATTGGTTTGCTTCTCTTTGAGCAACTTTGCTCAACTTAGAGTCTATAAAAATGTAGACATAAACACAAGAAGAGAGAATTTGTTTCATCGTGCTACCATTCTCCCACCATCAATTATTATCATAACAATAAGCTAACAATTGTCTACCTCACTTTTGACTACACATCAATGATGGAATCTGTTCTAGAAATATCTTGATTTCTCCTTTCCCTTGAAGACAATTTAGTCTTGTAGTGCACATATAATAGGAGCAGTAAGCCCATAGTCTTCTCTTACCTACATCATGGACTCTGTGTTTGTTCCTATTTCACCCATTCATTGGATTTTGCATCACGAATTCTTCACAATTAAGTTAATGAGATTGATTTTCGACTCTAAATAAAATTCAACATTCATTTAGAGAATTTCACAATCAGGCAACATGAACTGATGAAATTTAGAGAAATCAATAAGAAAGAGACATGACTAACCCTAAGATGGTTTAAGAGGCAATCTTAGCTGTCATATAAGTGTTGGGAATGAGTTGCATCATCCAACACAAACAATTTTTAATAACTTCTTAGTTATTATTATGGATACATTACTGGAGTTGAATTATTTATTTTCACATTAATAAAAGAATGTATCTTACTCACTGTAAATTTCAATACAACCTCCATTTAACCAACTCTAATTTTAATTGGTCCTCCCTAATTATCTATATCCAAACTTTCTGCCTAGATTCTAGGAAGAAATAGTTTACCTAGTGGATATTTTTTTGCCTCTGAAAATCCCCTAGCCATGATCTCATGTTTGCCTTTGTGGATTCCCTAACCGAGATCTAAATTAGCCTGAGAGGAACACACATATATGGATTTATATATACATACGAATAGAAGGTACATTGGTTCTAAATGTTCTCTAGTGATTTCTAGCATACTAAATTTTGCACCATCGTGAAGGCTCAATACAGTATCATTCAAGGCCAATATACATTGACCTTAAACAAAAGTACCCACATGTTTCCCATGTAAAGTATTAATGTATTAACATGAGGCTTAGGCATCACTGGTGAAGCTACCAACAACATGGAGATGACACATTGGATGAATAGATGATTAATGAGCTACCTCCTAGCTTTCATGTGGAGGATTCATCTATAGTTTTTAGGGATCTTTGCCTTCTATAACAAAAATGGAATCGAGGCATGAAATTTGCAATTGAAACTACAAAATTAGTTGTGATTAAAGTCAAAGAGAAACATTTTTTTGAGATGACACAAATTAAAACAACAAAATGAGAGGTTACAAAATTTCATGAATCAAGACTCTTAGTATAAAGCTTTCAAACATAATGTGAATGAATTTGTCCTTTACTTTAACAATTCTGAGGAACCAATTGTGCCACTTATCATTGACTTTTTTAATGATATTCTCACAAACAAGGATTATGATGCCAATATTATCATGGTCAAATAACAATTAGAATGGGGAATTTCACAATTGTGAGGAACCAATTGTGCCACTTATCATTGACTTCTTAAATGATATTCTCACGAACAAGGATTATGATGCCAATATCATCATGGTCAAACAACAATTAGAATGGGGAATTTCATAAGTGGCGAGAAAGATTCAAGATTTAGATGACATCATCACATGGTAAGAGCAATACAATTTTACCCCAAGCAATGTACACTCCTTTCTACAAAGTGAAATATATTGGTTTTCCACCAACATTTATTATACCAAATTTATGAAATGCATTTGAAGACATTGAGTCACTATGGAAAGAGAATGATGGGCACCTAGTTGAGGCTATGGAAATGATTGAGTTAGATAAAATACAATGGTCCAAAGAGACAACAAATAATACCATTCTTTTATAGTTTGGACATTTTACACTAGTGAAATAAGGATAAAAAGCAACAAGTAACTAAATTAGCAACATCATGTAACAAATGATGACGGAGTTTATTAAGGTTTCCTTATAAAATTAGATCAATTTCTAATGAAAAAACTACTATCCATTGCATTGTGAATTAAGGCGATATGAGATTACTTTGTTATGAAATGTTTGATTTAAATCATTTACTTATAGAGGTTCCAGAACCTTAATGAAGAGCATTTTCATAAATCCTTCACTTTGAAGGTTACCTTCACTTTGAACATACCCTAGTTGGAATCTCCCTGAAACAAAATATCAGATAAAAAAGAAACACAAGTAGAGAAACAAAATTGCATAAAATTTTGACTTCTTTTTTATATACTATTGTTTCTTATGCCATTGCCTTATGGAGTTTCCTTTACAACATATGATACAAATGCTAATTATATAACGATGACCAGAACAGACTTCAATTACTACATCGTTAATTACTATTGTATAATCAACTAATATATAGCCTCCACTTTGTACCTGCATCTGCTACATGGACGGTAAAATCAAACTAGATTTGCAACCTGGAATAATGAATGTAATAGTTAATAATATAATAAAGATTCTTAAAATTATATTAATCCAAAACGAAACGTTTACGACTAAAAATCTATTTTTCAATTAACTTGAGATACACGCAATGGGTTTGCTTTCCGTCCACACAATTTTGACAGTTGGAAATTTCTTGTTAGAATTGGAAATTGCTTCTGACATCCTAGTGTGAATTTACTTTTCACTAGGCATCATTGTAATTAAAATGAATGCGTAAGTGGATAAAAAATCCGATTTTTGGATAATCGTTGAACTCGCACCTGAAAGGAATGTACATTTCTCCTTAACGGCATTTTGTTCTAAATTAAACATATGTACTTTCCAATTACCTCATTTTTTTGTTTTTAAATTTACAATAACGTATTTCATGTCACATAGGATTGTTGGAAAATTTTATAAAACATTCCTAACATTTGTTGAAGTGTGAATAACCTGGTGTGTTTTAGTTTATAACATTTCATTAATAACTATAAAACTAAATAAATTTTAAAATAAAATAAATAATTAAATATTTTCTTTTATGATATTTTCACATATTATTTTAAAAATCATAAGTAGAATATAATATTAATAAAAACATTTTTATCATTTAATTTAAAAATATGTTATATTATTTATTTATAGTAAAGTCTATACAGAGGGCCTATACATCCTATTTAATCATTATTCTATTTAATCTAGTTAATGATGCAGAAACTTTCAATGTATTGCATTAATAACTACTATTATACTATCCAAATAATTTTTATTATTTATTAAAAAATATTTTGATGGAAACACTAACATTTAAACCACAAACTTTCATGTCACCATTGATTCTGGTGTAGCAAGTTACAAGTCTATGGCAGTCTTGCTCATATATATTATTATGTATATATATTTTATTATATCGATGTTACTAGTTTAATTTAAATATAGCATAGAATTTTATACTGAGCATTTGGCAAGAGTTCAACCTGCAAAACATTGAAAGCAGTTATTTATCTACACTTCACTTGATTTATCATTATCAACACTTGAATAGGATAGTTTGTTGGTATCTTCCAATGCGAAATGTATGGTATAGGTTGTGATTTCCTAGTTCGAATAAATCTTATTTTCTAAAAGTTTCTTGGAAATTTCGATTCTCTCTTTTACTTTTATTAATATAAAGGATAAATTATTTTTATTTTTTATATTTGAATTACTAAGGTTTTATTATTTCGATTTTCTCTTTTATTAATATAATTAATAATTTATTTTTTTTTATTTTATTTCATATAATCATTAGGATTTATTGAAAATGTAAAAATTTAATTTAAGGAAATTAATCCATGCATAAACATATTTCATCGATAAAGATAAGGATCAGAAATTATAAATATAACACTATAATAAATAAATAAAATGATATATTTAATAATTTAATATTTAAATTTTCTTTAAAGTATCATTGATTTAAAAATAAGTAATAGAAAATTGTATTAATTTATTATCTTTAAATTCAAAGAGTGAAGAATCAAGTTCACGAGGTTATACAAGCAAATATTTATCTAAGCTTTTTATGTTAGGTAATTACGTCGAAAGGCATTCTTTTTGGATCTACCCTTTTCCTTGTAATTTGGCGGGGTCATCCAATGACACAAATCGATGGTTGGCATTTATTTTGTCCTTTGTTCCACTTTGTTGACATGTGTTTCACTGTGTTGAGTCGTGGTCTTCAGCAACAGGCGGAATTGTGGGCATTTCAGTTATAGGTGGAATGGTTTCTTCATCGTGGATGGTTGTTATGGATGAGAGCTTTTATAATGTAGCAACCTCTCATCTCCCGCACATGCCAAACGAGAACCCTCATCATCGTTGTTACAGGTAAACTTTGTGAAGGTTATCTTGGGTTTCTTTGTGATGGAAGGTGTTACGAATGAGAGCATGTACAAGGTAGCGACCTCTGACCTCTCGCACATGCCAAATGAGAACTCTTGTTTGCATTGTATCTTTAACAGGTAAACTTTTTCACGAGCTCCTGAAGCCCTACCACGGTATATTGTCTTCCTAATTTTCCAATTCGATAAAGTTATGAACCAGTTAAGTAACTAAGATTCTAACAATGTTTCTTCATTTCAGAACTGCGCTCCAAATCCATCTCCAAATTCAGTAAAGGTTTTACAGTACTTTTGAGAAACCATTCTAATACCTGTGAGTTAATAGTTATTTAGGGTTTTAGGTCCTTCGAAGAGTTTTAAAGACATTCTAATCTTCATGTTCTTCTTGGAGTATTGGGTGCTCCCCTTGCACCTGTTACTATTAGCAATGACCATCTTCCTCCTCTTAGCATCAAAGCCTATTTTTTTCTCTTATTGCATGAAATTTTAGTAGATTTTTGATTTCATGAAGACATTATCTTCATTGGTCCATCCAACAAGGTTTTCATAGGCTTATATTTTGTTGCAACATACGCTTTATCTTTTTCAAGTTACTTGCATACAAGGTCAAATTTGGCATATCCACCTTTTTGACAAATAGTTATGACTCTACTATTATTCTAAAATTATGTCTTGATTCCATCAAAATTATAATGCATTGCATTGGAACTTTTTCAACAGCTACAGGAGCTATCATGAGCAAGGAGAAGAAGCTCATAATAGGGCAAGGAGATTTTCTTATTTGTCTTAATAGGAATTGAAAATTCACTATGCTAGGACTGATTATACAATATATAGTAATCCCTTTTGGCTTTGACGTGCATATCAATACCCTTTATACCACTTAAGGCGTCTCTCTTGCAGACTGATTCACTATCCCAAATATAATTCTGATTGCAAGTAATGTTTCTAGTGGTATTTCTTCTTCTTGTATCTGGTAATTATAGCTAGAAGTTCCCTTTTAGTGCTTTTTTTAGTGAAGTAGGACATGTGCAAGGGCTTGTTTAGGATCTACGAAATTTGCTAAAAAATGATAAGGACATTGAATGGAAGTTATATGTGCCAGGGTGCATGGAGGACTTCGCATGGTTTTTACATGTGCTAAGGTACTATTCTTGTAGCCAAATGGATTGTCAGGACTATGTATAATAGACTGAATCCCAATAGCTCATATCTATCGTGCGAAGAACCAAGATGTGATATATGTATTGCATTAATGGAATACTTTATGTGTTGCTTTTGTCTTTTTGACATTTCCAAGAAATATATTAAAAGAAAAATAAAAAAATATTACAATGTACACATTTTACTATGCACTTTTCATTTCTTTATTTATAAAATTTTCTTGCCATTTATACTCTGCATGAATTCTATTCAAAGTATTTCAAAATGATGGGAAACAATTAAACATAATTCTTATAGAAAATTTCTTTCTAATTAACCCTTCTAAGAAATGGTTTTGATGGAAATATACTAGTGCATGCATGCCAAAGTAGAATACTAGTTTGGATTCTGAATTATTAAGCAATAAAATGTATTTCATTACAATGTGAAATAATTAAATAGAATCTCATAAAAAATTTCTTGTTAACCCTTTTAAGGAAAGTTTATTACAGTCTTACCTGGAAAGGATTTCTATTGCTCTATCTTACTGTAGAAGGCTTGGTCATGATTTTTCTTACCTGAGTTTGATTTTTATTGTTTGTGGTTTTCTTGATCGATCATGAAAGGTCAAGTCTTTGTTCAGAGCAGGAATTAAAATAAGATAACCAACCATTGAACAACAAGGTGAATCTTTAGTGTAGAGTGGTAGACTCCCTTATTCTCCTTGAAAGTAAAGGTACTAGATTGTGAACGTCCCTAGAAGGGGACCTTCCATTGCCTCGCCCTTGAGAAATCCAAGACCACTAATGAAAGGCTTCATCCTTTATGTTTTTTTTAATATCCCTACTATCTCCATAGTTATTTTTTGTCATCTTTAAAGTGACTGTATGCCATATGTAAATTTTTGATATATATGGCGATGGGGGAGACTAGTTTTTTTTCTTTATTTCATCTAGAAATCTTTCATACAATGCACTATTTCTATTATGTAACTTCCACTACTCAAAAAATTTTAGATGCTAAATCACATATAAGTGCAAAGATAATTTGTTTTTATTTTGAAAATAAGTATAATTTTCTTCTCTTTTTGCCAGGGAAAACTCTAAATTATTGGCAAAAGCTTTTGACTTGTCAGATTTGGCTGCTTCTCCATTGTCTACATTACAAGGAAATTTACAAAGCAACAAAATAATCTCTCATGATAAATTCATTGCCTCACAAGATTGACATTAGAAATGAGGGTTGTGCGATATGATAAAAACTGCCTCTAATTAATAAGTTGTTTATATTGTCCATCCAAAAGTTGAAGAATGAATTGCAAAAAATGTTGTAGCAATCTTGTAGTGAAGCCATCAGAAATTTCTTTCAAATGTAAAGAAAATTTACCCATTTCAAATGTTTGTAAGACTTCCACTTTTAATGATGCTGAAACAAGGAATGATGGAGCAAAATCCTTTCTAAATACATTAAAGAATTCAAAGAAACCATAATAAAAAACATAGAAGAGTAAAGTTGATTCAATTGCAGTATTAAATTTGAATATTCAAGGATCAAAAATTAAAAAGAAAAGGGCAAGTAAGGAAGGAAGATAGACTCTTGTTTTCTTGGATTTAAGGTTACAATTAATCAAATCAATATGGAAGAGATTCAACACCCTCATGATTAAACTCCTATAATTGATTTTTATTTTTAGAGTGGTTATTATAATCTATGGTAAATATGTTATCATTGATTTTAGTTTTAAATGGGCCATTTTTTTAAATCTTTGTACGAGTTCCTTTGGTAGTGTTTCCCTCTCTTTCTTTTCTTCAGTTATGATGAAATTTGAGCGATTAGATCAGTTGTTATTGAATGAATTTTCATTTGTTGTACCCAGTAATTGTTTCATGTCATTTTACATTATTTTACTGGAGACTGCAATGTATAGCTTTTGTTTGCGCTACAATGAATCTATTGGTTTTTGGTATGCTTCCCTACTAACAAATTAAATCCATATATATTGTCACAATACCTCTTTGTTCTTGCGACTATGATCATGGTTTTAAATAGGATTTAATTTTTGTAAGTGGTTGAGTTGGTACTACTGGAAGAATGTTATAAATTAATTAGAGTCTCATCCCATGTCTTTTGTTAATATTAGTACCTTTTGTTGTCAATTTATGGGACCTGTCTATCTATGTCACGTGAAAACATTTTTCTGATGCACCATTCTTTTTTATGTGTTAGTGGTCGGTAATTGGTTGATGATGATTGTCTAGAGAAGATGATGAGTCCCAATATGTAGTGATTTCACCAACTTTTGTTTAGATGTTGTGATGGAATATCTAGCATCAATGCTAATCACCCTAGAAGTTTTACCTAGCCACATCTGCTAGCCTAGTGTGCAATCTGTTGGTTACTTACCTAATATGTTGAGATAATTGGAAAAGTAAAATAATACGTCCACATTGGCTTTACACTAGAAACCTACATATTTCCTAAGCAGACTCTACATAGTAAGAGAAAAGAAGATGTATGACATTGAAATCAAAGACATCCCAAAGGAGGACCAAGTCAACATACTTTGAGCAATTCTGCACCCAAAATTTTGATCTTGAACTGCAATACTACAAGAAGTGAAACATAGATTGTTCATCTTGGATTAGAGACTTTTCTTATTGGAATAATTTAAACACGAATATAACTATAAAAAATTGTTCTACTAATGACTTCAAGAAACAGTAGATTGTTGAACACCGAATAAAATGTTATGAAAATCACAACTACAAAACCTTTGAATTCCACTTTCTTCAACCTAGTCATCTCACCCCTTAGGACAGGGGTGAGAATGCCTTAAAATAAAAATGTCCAAGACAAAGCAGACTAGAAGGAAATGTACAATTCTCACAGGAAACATTAGTTGGAGGAAGTAGGCAGCTTCTGACTGGAAAAAACACACCTTAATGAACCATAACTACCCAAAGCTTCTTTGCAAGTATTGGCTTGATAGACATTACCGTCGACAAAGGACATCAACAATACTCCTAATATGAAAAATATGCAAGGCAACCAAATAGTTACGCGGACCTATAAGGTGTTAGTTGCATGCTCATATCTACCATTTTATCTAAAACTTTAATAATCAGATGAGTATATTAGTACAACCTGTTGCTAGCTTTCCACCTCCATGGGGTATCCCCCTCTGCCTTTGAAACCTACAACTAGTGCTTCACTTACCCTACAGATAATTATTGGAAATTATTGATTGAATTAAATAAAAATTTAAATTAATGTCTAAACATTAGAGATTGGATAGATGGCCACCAATTTGTGTAATTATGATGTTAGGAATGGATATTTTCCATAACAGTTAGTAGTTTGTGTTTATCATACCCTCCATTTTTCCTTTTCTAATAGCCTCATACTTGCTGTATTTTTTGGTGTTGGGTCCTCCCATTTTACCTTCTAAGAACATCATAATTACTAATTTTTTTGGTGTTACTAACATGTGATTTGGATATATGGATGTGTTGGGTTAATGAATTGGTACATGACATAGAATCATAGCCAATGTTTATTGAAAGATATCCTTTTATTAGTAAGTTACCTTTTTAATTGAGTTTGGGCTTAGTGGCTTCACAAGTGTTCCGACCACTCTAGTAACAAAAGTTCCTTTAACTTTTATGGGTTAGTAGTAAGCAATGTCTAAAGGTTACATGACTTTCTAGACATATTTTCTAGAAAAGGGATTTATATAATTTTTAAGAAATACTTTGAAGCCTTATTTCCATGAACAATGTGTTTGTAGAAATAACAATGATATTTTGAAAATCAAATTCTATTTATGAATGAAGTATAAAAGGAATGTCTTATTGAAAGCAATACAAACTAGCTAGATTGGTGGTAGGTTATCTTGGAAGAGAGATGGGTGGGATACAATATTCAACAAAAGGCATTACAAGTTTTTAGAACTGTCTTTTAGCATAAGGATGAAGTGCTAGGATGTAAGAAAACCATAGAAAAATCCCTAACCCTAGGAAATCATGTGCCAATAGGAATGAGGGTGTTGAGCAAGCTAGTTGATATCTCAATTTGTGACCAAATTTTTTGCTTAAAAAATCTATTTAGGACATGTGTTGGACCATTATAAATATTAGCATATACTCTATGTATTTGGAAGGTTAGGAAACTAAAGATTTTTAATTGCATGGATTATGTCATTTGCCAAAAATGCAAGGGAAATGCTTTCCATTGGAAGTTTGAGACATAAAAAATTGTTGTAGAATTTCCAAGATGTGGAACCATTAAATCAATAGAATACGTGGGTGGCCACTTGTATCCCACTTGTAATGGTTGCCTCCCCTTAGAAAGAAATGGTCCTCATGGGAAAAGTTTGTTGAATCTAACCCTTGGTGAGCCACTTGCACTATTTTGTTGACCAGATAGAGTTGTGTGGTCTATGGATAGGTTCCCTTCATCTTAGTGTCCATAGTTTCCATCTAAAGTTTAGTTCAATTCACCATAAAATTTTGGAAGTAGTGACCTCGCTAATGTGTCCTAAAATATTATAATATTTTGGTAAATATGCTTGCCTTAAAGGATGAAATTGTGTGTGACACAAATTGTTCACCCTAAAGTGGTCCAAGGGCACTAGTCTAACATACTCTTCCATTATAAGAATTTAGTAAAGGTACTTTCCTTAAAGGACCCAATGGTGTTTGACATAAAATTTTCAAGCTAAAGTGGGCCAAGGGCACTAGTATAACATACTCTTCCATATTAAAAAGGTTGGCATGAGTCACCTCACTAAATGTGTCCTATAAGATTATAAGATTTTGGCAAAGGTAACTGCCTTAGAGGACCCAATGGTGTGTGATACAAATTGTTCACCCTAAAGTGTGTCAAGCACACTAGTCTAGCAAATTCTTCCATTGGAAAATTAACTTTGATGATACTATAATGTGGTTTAAGGGATGAAATCAAAGAAATTTGTTTTCATGGTCGAAAATTATTCTACCAATGCTCCAATTTTTGTCTTAATTAATGATGTATTTTCGCTAAAATGATTTTACATAAGTCCAATAGGCAAGGGTTCCATCTTAAAACCTGAAGGGTTCTTACAAATTAAAACCAGAAAAGAAAAAATACAATTAAAAAAATTGAATTTAGTATATCAATTATTATTTTCTTGATTATGAAAATTCAAGTATAATTTTTTCAATTTAACAAAATCCTATCAATGTCTCCTAACACCTTTTGGGGAAATTGCTAGTTTAAATTTGATGAAAAACACCAAAAGATTATATTTAAAAGAAAATTCATAAAATGGGGTATATTTATGAAGGGAAAATAATTAATAATTCGTTATCAAAATTTTTAAAATTTACAAATTACATAACTTGTTCCAAACCCTTTTGTTAACTAATCCTTTGGGATCACATTGTATATTATTAGTTAGATACTAGTTTATTTTTTATTAATAAGTTACCGAGAGGTTATTGAGACATAATTGTCTCCTACCTACTTCTCATTTGTATAAATAAGTGATTTCAATATCAATACATACATTTTTTATTGTGAATTTTATTCACAGGATTATCTTCAGTGGTATTAGAGAATTGGTGAATTTATAGACTCCCCTTCTCGTTGATCGCTCTAAGATTCGCCAAGAAAAACAAGGCACTTTCTACTTACAACCATGGGAAGGTGAGTGAACAAGATGGACTGTGAATGATGGAAATGCGATAGAAGATCCTTGTTGAGAGAAGACTCGTTGGAGATTTGGAGACAAAGTTAAAGGTAAGTGTGTTTTATCCATTGAGCTTTTTTAGAGGGAGATGGCTTTGGATACGTCACAAGTTTGACTGAACCCAGGTTTCCAGTCTGGTGGTCCTATGAGAAATTATGGAAGAAAAATAGTGTTTAGTGTATGAAGATGTTGAATCCATCTACATGTGCAGTTGGATGATTTTTTGGTGACCTTTTGGTTGGATGTTGGGGTCCTATGAAGCATGAAATGCATAAATAGATGAATTCATAGCATTATGAATGAGATAATTTAATAAGTCAAATTTCAGTAGTGGGTGTTCTAGAATTTCGTTCAGTTTGTTTTTAGTAATTTTATGGGTTGGCATTTTGTCATGCTTTGTACTCCATTTGAGGGATTTTTGAGTTGGGCTTTGGCTCTACAAGGAATTTAAATATTTGGTGTTGTTGCTTAAGAAATATTGAATGGCTTTTAATGTTTTTCTTGGTTCATTTAGAAGCGTGTAAAGGGATTTTAGAATTGGGTACTATGACACTTCATCAATAGATTATTAGAAGGTAACGAAAGATGTTGAGGGTCTTTAGTTATAGGATGAATTAATTTTGGCTTCCAAATATTTCTGCAATATGAATTCTTTGATATCCATAGTAGGTGTTGTTCTTAGCAGAGGGACAATTATCAAGAATAGTTTTGAAAAATAAAAAATACTCTTACTTTTAATGATTTATGGGAAGGTGTTTGTGAAAGTAAGGATGACCGTGAACCAGAACATCCTGAAGATGACAACCAACTCACAATTTGGAAGAATAAAGATAAAAAATGCATATGCTTTAAATTTTTCTTCTGTAATAGAAGAAGTGAGTTGACATATTCTTTCCAGCACCACAAAATTTGAAACATTAAAGAAATTAAAATATATTTATGAATCCCATTTAGAATTGGAAATCATACAATTATTTATGAAATTATTTAATTTGGAATTCAAAGATAATGATCCAATGAAGTTAGCCTCATAAATAAAAGATATTTATCATGATATTGATTCCACTCGTGTTAAATTTCATCTGCGGCTCACTGCATTCATTAAAGTGCTATACCCTACCTATTCACACTACTTGTAGTCTCTTTAATCTAGTAAAAAAATGAAATCGATGACATTTATTAAACTTGTAGAGAAAATTTCAAAGAGAGTCTTTGAGAAGGAGTCACTTCCCAGTTCCAATGTTGAGACTTTGTGTCTTGCACAAAAATAATAGAAGTATCAAGTAGAGTCTACTAGAAATGGAAAAAGTAATAGAGGTTATGGTAAGAAACAATTTAGAGGTGGGGGGGTAATAATCATTAAGGTGACAGGCAGCAAAATCATTTTCATAACGATAAACTATCTATTAGGTGTTATAGATGTGGTAAACTTGGTCATACTTCCCTTCATTGTTGCACTCCTTGGGAAAATATTAGTGAGAAGAAAGAGTAACAACCTCCAAACAAAGGAAAAACACCTGAATCTACCTGTTATATTGTTTCACATTGTAATATTATTATCAATGATGTTCTTAGAACTAACTTTTCCTCTTAAAAAGACACTTGGATATTAGACACTAGAGCCACTTGTCATATGACATTTAGAAGAGATTTATTAAAACATTCAATGATCATATTGATGGAGTATTTTATTTTGGTAATCACAAATAAAGCTTTCAGGAGTTGGATATATTCAGCTAAAAATACCAGGACTTGTTGATTATATTATACATCATGTTCTTTACAATGCTCAAATTCAGAGAAAATTCGATGTCTCCCATACATATTAAGAAATAATGAAATTCTATACATATGTTTGATGGTTGATCCGGATTTAAACAGGAACGCAACAAATTACAAAGATAACCATAAATACAGAGATGAGATAACCATAAATACTGAAATGCAATGGAAATAATACTTCATTTCATTACTGTAAAATACTGAAATGTGCTTACAAACAGAAATGGAAATAAATCAGCGAGGGCGATGGTAGCTTATCTCTAAGAAGAGAAGTGGCGGCTACATGCCTCTGAACTGTTCCAAAAATTGTCTTACAATGAGGCTCGAAGGCCTATTTATTGTTGAGAAACAATGGAAAACCCTTCACATCCCAAAACTAACCCTAGAAGATGAAACGCCAAATTGTGGGCCCCGTTTGGGTAAATTGGTACATCAATTTCCTGAGGTCGTAACTTTGGCATACGATCTTCGTTTGATGCATATGATAGCTTGTTAGAAAGATCTATCTGAGTACTACCACTTTGGGAGGCAACATCGGTCCATGGACCCATGTTGCCCTAGATTTCCCAAAAACGTCGTTTAAGGCCTCAAAAAGGACTCCGGAAGTTCAGGACCCGAAAAACTGCTAAAAATAGTAAACTGTGCTACAATTTAGGAAACTGAAAAGATTGAAAGAGACAGTTGTGGGGGTCCAAATGGGATAGGTGGGTGGCCACCAACATCCACCTGGATCATTCCTCCCCCCTTATGAAGCAATGTTCCCCATTGCGTTGAGTTCCTCCCTGAGACGAGGAAGCTTCTGCTGAGCTGGTTCTCTGGTGAGCTGTTCTGCAATCTCTGTCGTGACCAGAAATGGTGGGAAGCATGGTCGACGATGGTCTACATTGAACACTCGGTGCAAGCAAAGGAATGGAGGAATGATGTGCTTCAAAGCATTGTTGCCCGTAGCCTTAGTACTGGTGTAAGGAACATGTCAGAGTGGTCGGAGCTTCTGATGGGCTCTTGTAAGGCGTTCTTTCTGCAGATGTAACCAAACTTTGTCACCCACCTGAAACTTATGTGGTACCCCTGTGGGTGAGGAGAAGTTTTTCCTGTGTTCTGTCATGACCGTATCCCTTTGCTGCTACTACTGCGTGGAGGAACCCTTCGCGGAGGTCATGGATGTGATGGCAATCTTCCCCTTACTTTGGGAGTGAACCAGACAGATGAATTTCCTGGTCTGGGAGATGAGCTTGGTACCTTTCTTAGCGGTGATCAAAGATGTGGCGATAGGTGGAGCTACCTCCGGTATCCTGTATAATGAATTATTCAAAGAAATAATGACAGCATGAGGCCTGGACTCATACACAACATGTCGCCTCCACAAGTATGGCTGGCCTAATAATATATCACAAACATCCAGAGGTGTAACATCACACAATACCTCGTTTGTGAAGGGTTTGATGCTGTAGGGAAGGCGGCACTGCTGGGGAACTTTTAGATCTTGTCCTTTGTGAAGCCAACCGATACTGTACAGCTGCGGGTGCGGTGTAGTCGGTAGGCCCAACTGCTTCATGACCTTTGCTGAAATGAGGTTCTTTTGGCTGCCACTGTCGACAATGAATTGCAGCGAGGAACCCTTCACCCACATCTGTGAGTGGAAAAGACGCTCCCCCTCTTCTGGATCTGCAGGTTCATTCTTCTGGATCTTGGCAGTGGCAACAGTGGCGCTGGGATCCGCATCAATGATCTGCTTCCCTTTTCCATTCCCCTTGTCAGGTTCTGGCTCAGGGTCAGAACATGCATCTGATTCGGAAGCCTTCAACTGGGCCACCAGCGACTGCTTGGTCCGACACTCACTTGTGTTATGAGTGGGACTCTTGTGGAACTCGCACCACTTTCCTTTGTCCTTCTTCAGCTTCGTGGTGTTGTTCTTTTCATGCGGCTTCGACGGGTTATCTTGGGTCACCCCACCTTAGCTTTTTCCTTTGGGCTTTGGATTTGCAGATCCAAAGTCTCGCTTCTTCTGTTTGAACTTTTGCTCGATTTTGACAGCGTATCGGTATGCTGTGCCAAGTGAGGAGATGTTCAAGAACCCCATCTCTTCCTGGATGTATCTGTGTATGCAGCCGCGGTATTTGAGTACCAGATGCAGCTCAGAATATTTGATACCCAACTGTGTGCGAAGGGTATGAAAAATGTTTGTGAACTTCGACACATCTTGGTCTCGTCCCTGCTGCAGTGTGGTCCATTTGATGTATTTGTCCTCATAGCTTCCGACAGGGTAGTACCGCTCCTTGATGGCATCCCGGAAGTCATTCCAAGTGGGTGCAGCTGAAAATAGTGAGCCTGTACTTTCATCCTTCTGCTCGCAGTAGGTTTCCCACCAGTCCTTGACGTGGGGGGCTGCTTTAAGAAGAGCGAAAACAATCTTTTCTCGACTTGAAAATTCATGAACAGAAAAATACCCATCTAGCAGATTTAACCATTTATCTACGACATCTGTGTCTATTTGACCCTCGAAGATGGGGATTTCAAAATTAACTTGTAACTTAAACGGTGTGGCGTTTCCAGAGTAGCTGTTGGAAGCCGATGCGTCGCCTCTGGGTAGCCGTTGAAGGATCTGCGCAAAGCTTTCCATCATCGCGTTCCTTTGCCGCTCGAGTGCTTCTTCGAGCAAGATTTTGATAGGATCTCATGCCCCCTTGTCTTTCTTCTCATCTGCCATGGGAAGCCGTCGGGATTTGCGAGGCTGGTCTTGCAAAGGTTTGACCAGTTCAAGCCCTAACTCCTTATATCCTGACCTCGTTGGGGACATGCAAAGAAAAACAGAGAAAAAGCAGACCGCTCTGATACCACTGATCCGGATTTAAACAGGAACGCAACAAATTACAGAGATAACCATAAATACAGAGATGAGATAACCATAAATACTGAGATGCAGTGGAAATAATACTTCATTTCATTACTGTAAAATACTGAAATGTGCTTACAAACAGAAATGGAAATAAATCAGCTAGGGCGATGGTAGCTTATCTCTGAGAAGAGAAGTGGCAGCTACATGCCTCTGAACTGTTCCAAAAACTATCTTACAATGAGGCTCGAAGGCCTATTTATTGTTGAGAAACAATGAAAACCCTTCACATCCCAAAACCTAACCCTAGATGATGAAACACCAAATTGTGGGCCCCGTTTGGGTAAATTGGTACATGAATTTCCCGGGGTCGTAACTTTGGCATACGATCTCCGTTTGACGCATACGATAGCTCGTTAGAAAGATCTATCTGAGTACTACCACTTTGGGAGGAAACATTGGTCCATGGACCTATGTTGCCCTAGATTTCCCAAAAATGTCGTTTAGGGCCTCAAAAACGGCTCCAGAAGTTCAAGACCCGAAAAACTGCTAAAAATAGTAAATTGTGCTACAATTTAGGAAACTGAAAAGACTGAAAGAGACAGTTGTGGGGGGTCCAAATGGGATAGGTGGGTGGCCACCAACATCCACCTGGATCAATGGTATAGTTGAAATCTGTCGCTCATATGATAATGTGATTTTTATGAATGGTGCTGAAGAAGAAAAACTTTTGAAACTAAATGGAACATCATCATCTACATTCAAATCTACTCATTTGACTCAACAAAGTGATAATGTCTTCTATATTGTTGTGGTATGCTCTTTTTGGTCATATAAACTATGATAGTATCAATATTATGAAATAAAAAGGCATGAAAGGGCTTCCTACTATTCCAAGAAACTTACTCCATGTGATGCTTGTATTTTAGGCAAACATTGTAAGAAGCCGTTTCATAACTCTACTTTTAGAGTTTCCATAAATTTATTTCATACATTCTGATTTATCTAGGCCCATTCCTGTTCCATGTACCAATGGTAATAAATATTTGCTAACTTTTATTGAAGACTACATGAGGATGTTCTGGGTTTATCTGTTGAAAGAGAAATCTCAAGTTTTTACAACTTTTAAGATTTTTCATTCATGGATTAAAAATGAAAGTCAACTAAACATTGGTACTCTATGATTTGATAATGGTGGTGAATACATATCTCATGATTTTGAAAAGTATTTTCAAGACAATGGAATTAAACATCAAACTACAATTCCTTATAACCCACAACAAAATGGTATTGTAGAACATATGAACAGAACATTGCTAAATATGGTGAGATCAATGATGTTTTTTAAGAATGTTAAGTTGATGTTTTTTGGAGAAGCAGTTCTTTGTGCAGTCTATATTCAAAATAATTGTCCTTATTCTTTCATCAATAATAAGTCTCCTTATGAAATGTAGTATATTCTTCTTCCTGCTATTCAACATTTTAGGTATTTTGGTTCTCTATGTTCTGCATTGATTCATAAACATCGGTGCAATAAATTGGGTGCTAGGAGTCGCAAATGTATTTTATTGGGATATTATATTAATTCCAAAGATTACAGTTTGAATGATGATGAGAATAAGAAATTTATTATATCACGAGATGTAATTTTTCTCGAATCTGTTAAAGATGCTTCCACTACTAATAAAAAAACTCGGTCACTTAGATAAATTCACTTCCAAAAAGTTTTATTATGAATGGTAAAATGATCATCCACATCCTGAAGTGGGGATTCACATTACATATCATTTTATGGATTTTCCTTCAATAAATTTTCCAAAAACCGATCTTGAAGAGCCACTTCTTCAAGACGAGAAACCATTATAGAGACCACTACAAATATCAACATGGATGAGGAAATTTCCAAAAAGGTATGATGAATTTGTTACAAGAATTTCTACTAAATAGAATGATTGTGAATTTAATTTTTATGTTGTTAATGAACCTGCTACCTTTGAAGAACCTACCAGTTGTAATGAATGGAAAGATGCAATGCAAACGGAGTATGATGCTCTCATTAAAAATGACACGTGGAGGTTAGTGGATCCTCTTTTTGCCATCAAACCCATTGGTTGTAAGTGGGTTTACAAAATTAAAATAACGCAAATGGTCCACTTGACAAGCACAAAGCATGGTTTGTCGCAAAGGGGTATCCACAAAAAGAAGGTGTTGATGATACAGAAACATTTTCTCCTACAACTAAATGGGGCACTATTAGAAATTTTTTTTTTTTGTATCTCAAAAAGGGATGGAAAATAAAACATATGGATGTAAAAACAACCTTTTTAAACCAATATTTAAAAGAAGATGTCTATATGTTTTAGCCTGAGGATTTTTCCGTTAAAGGAAAAGAACATAAGGTATGTAAATTGATGAAATCTTCATATGGATTGAAACAAGCGTCTCGTGCATGGTATGAGAAGTTAATTGAACATCTTCTCAAATTGAATTATAAGCATTTCGACCTAGATGATGCAACTTTATTTGTCAAGAATGTGGAAAGATCAGTTGTATATCTAGTTGTCTATGTTGATGTTTTACTTATCACAAGAAACAATGATGATTACATAGCATTTGTAAAAAAGGAGCTACAAAAGTTTTTTGAGATGACAAATTTGGGTTTACTTTATAATTATTTAGGAATTGAAGTTGATCAAAAACCTAAGCATATTTTTATTGCTCATAAAAAATATATTGGATGGTTATTGAGTAAATTTTGAATGCAGGATTGTAATCATGTTTCTACTCCAATGCAACAAAATGTAAATCTTACTTCAAATGAAGGAAGTACATTTGAAGATCCAACAAAATACAAGGAAGTTGTTGGAAGTTTAATTTTTCTTACTACTACCCATCCTAACATAGCTTTTGTTGTAGGAATACTTTCCAATTTTATGCATAAACCTTGTGAAGGTCATTGGATCACAACAAAACGAGTGCTCAAATATTTAAAAGGCACTCAGTCATGTGGAATCAAATATTCCAAATTTTCAAACTTTCATATCACTCGTTACTCAGATTTAGATTTTGATGGAAATAAGGAGCATGGGGTGTTTACTTCTGGTTATTAGATGAATCTTGGATAAAAAATTATCACCTGGAAATCACAAAAGAAATCCATTTTCGTTGATTCTATTACCAAATCCAAATATATAGAAACAACACGAGATACAAAAGAAATAGTTTGGGTTCACAAAATACTTGAAGATTCACAAAAGAAACAAAAGACTCCAACCCCTTTATTCATTAACAACTCTTCTATAATTCAATTGACCAAGATTCCTAAATTTCATGATTGAAGCAAACATATCAACACCAAATATCACTTGATTTGACATTATATATTGGCCAAAATCATTCATCTGACACATTTTTCTACTTAAGGGAAAATCGCAAATATATTTACCAAAGCATTGGGGCATGGAAAGTTTGAAAAATTCAAAATGTTACTTGGCATGCTAGATGTCCCTTTGGATTAAGAGGGGAATGTTATCTAATCCTTCGGGATCACATTGTACATTATTAGTTAGTTAATAGTATGTTTTTCGTTAATAAGTTGTCGATAAGTTATTGATACATAATTCTCTCCCACCTACTTCTCATTTGTATAAATAAATTATTTCAATATCAATACATAAATTTTCAGTTGTGGACTTTATTCACGAGCCTGTCTACAACATTCATTTATAAAAGAGTTCAAATTGAATGTAAAATTATTTAACTTTATGAGTAGAATCTCTACTTGGTGGATAGATATTGTCCCTTTCATAATATCTCCTTTGAGGGTGGAATTTAATAGCGAAATTTCCCTTCATGGCTTATTTGGTCATCAAATGACATTTTTTTGTTATTAAACATGACTTACAAAGTGTACCTTTTAAAGTTATAAATAATATTCCTAAGTATTTATTTCTAATATTTAAAAAATATAAGACAACATTGTATATTTTGACTCTGTATAATTAAGTAGCAATTGCCCCTAAAGGTTCAAAGGTACACCGAAGGAATAACAATTTGGAACTCGATTATTTTGAAAAAATAAATAACTAAACATTAAAAACTCTTATTTCTAATAAAGTAAATATTATATAAAGATGGAGATCGATCTTGTCCAGGCCAACAACTCATTACCTAGGCCGCACAATGGGTTTGGCTGCTCTAATCTCTTCAGCGAGTTTTGTGAAGGGTGTTGTCTGGCAAACACAGTACTGAATTGTCCAAGAATGAGGCGGGGGACAAGTTTAGAAAGTTCAACCATGACTTTGGCAGGGGTCCTTCTAGGTGATTATGGGATATGTTCAGTACTTTCAATGAAACAAGACCATCCATGGCAGATGGAAGAGGTCCACTTAGGTTATTGTAAGATAAATCGAGGATTCTAAGCTTATTAACACTGCCTAACTCTAGTGGAATTTTCCCAGTAAATATGTTTCTGCTCAAATTCAATGCAATTGATAGATGTGTAAGGTTTTCGAGTGCAGGAGGGATAGGACCTCCCAACTGGTTTCCTCAAAGATTCAATTCTCACAGTTGTTGTAACTTGAAGAAGACCTTTGGAATGCTTCCAGTCAGTCGGTTCTCCTAGAGAATAAGATGCTCCATTCTTGTAATTTTTGAGAGCTCAACTAGTATTGAACCATTCAAAAGGTTGAAACCCAAATCAAGGAAATGAAGTTGTTTGCAATCACCTAAAGGAGGCAGAGAACCAACGAGGTGATTTGAGGATAACTTCAGGACTTCTAGATTTGATAACTGCCCAAATTCTCTTGGTATACTACCCATCAAATTATTCATCGATAGGTCTATATATCTGAGATTATTACATTTCCCTAGGCTCGAGGTGATTTTTCCTTCCAGATGATTGCTACTCAGATCCAAATAAGAAATCATAAAAGGCTTTGAACTAAGAAAATCTGGGATAACACCACTGAGATTATTGTTATTAACTATCAATCGTTTCAAACTGGGACATTGGCCAATTTGGGAGGGAATAGATCCTTGGAGCAGATTGTTTCCAATGGCAAGAATCTCTAGCTTGCCTGAATTACATACCATGGTGGGTATTGTTCCACTAAATCGATTCCATGTTAAGTCAATTTCAATTAGCTTGCTTTGATTTGCACCTAATGCAGGTGGGATTTCCCCTGAGAGTTGGTCATGGTGGAGATCCAATATTCTGAGACGCTTCAGGTTGCTAACAATTACTGATATGTTTTCCACAAGGTTGTTCTTATACAAAAGTACTTCTTCTAGATTCTCTAGTTGTAAAATCTCCACAAGAATGGTTCCATTGAGAGAATTTTCAAATAAGTGAAGCAACCTGAGATTTTGTAACTGACCCAGTTCCGATGGTATAGTCCCCTCGAGATGATTGTATTCAACCTCAATTCTGTCATATTCTTGCAGTAGCTAAGCTCTTTGGGGATAGAGCCATTAAGCATATTTTCAGACAAATGAAACAATTGTAGATTTTGCAAGTGACCCAACTCAAATGGTATCGATCCTTGTAATTGATTTGTATTCAACTTCAATTCTATCAACTGTGTACAGTTGTGAAGCTCCTTAGGGATGGAGCTGTTGAGCAAATTTTTGAACAAGTGAAGTAGGCTCAGATGTTGCAACTGACCAAGCTCAAATGGTATCAATCCCTCCAATTGATTTGTATTCAACCTCAATTCTTTTAATTGTGTGCAAGCACTAAGCTATTTAGGGATGGAGCCATTGAGAGAATTTTTGAACAAATGGAGCAACCCCAGATTTTGCAATTGACTCAGCTCAAACGATATCAAATTCTCTAGTTGATTTGTATTCAACTTCAATTCTGTCAACTGCTAACAATGACCAAGCTCTTTAGGGATGGAACCCTTCAGCAAATTATTGAACAAGTGAAGCAACTTGAGATTCTACAACCAACCCAGCTCGGATGGTATTGATCCATTGAGGTTATTTGTATCTAATTTGAAATCTGTCAATTCTGTGCAATTGGAAATTTCTTTAGGGATGGAACTAGTGATGAAATTCTCATATAGAATTAACACATTTAGACTCTACAACTGACCCAACTCCAACAGTAATGATCCCTTGAGACAATTTCTATTCAATTCCAAAAATTTTAACTCATTGCACCTGCCTGTCTCTGGAGGAATTGCTCCGGACAAGGAATTCTCACCCAAAAGAACCAGCTTCAAATTATTTGGAAATCCAAGAAAAGAAGGTATCTACCCTGTGAGATGATCCATGTGGAACTAAGAATTTTGATACCTCCAAATTGTCCCAATTTCGGTGGTATTTCTCCATTGATATTGTTCCAGGACAGGTCAAGTTCGATGAGTTTGGTACATTGTCTAAGCTATTTCGGAATATTGCCCTCCATATTATTGCTACTGGCATTGAAATGGACTAAATTGAGAAGGTCACCCAAGCCCTTTGGTAATTTTTGAGACAATTTATTGTTCTAGAGATAAACATCTGTGAGCTCGTGGCAATTACTTATGGAAAATGGTATTGATCTGCTCAATTTGTTTTTTCTTACTTCAATCTCCAACAACTGGGTCTTTTCAAAGATTAAACCCAGAATAACTTCCTCTAGCAAGTTATTATATAGATACAACCATTTGAGACTCTTCATGCTAACCAGCTCTGTTGGGATTTGACCAAAAAAATTGTTCCCACTCATTAAGGTTTTTGAAACTATTAAAAGGGCAGCTGCCAATGTTCTGGAACTTCGAGAAAGAAGTCGTAATTACACCAATCACTAGTAATCATGTTCACTAAAATCTTGTCCAAAAGAAAATTATTTTAAAACTTTCTAATTGTTGTGTTTTGACCAAACTTTCTAATTGTTGTGTTTTGCCACATCTTCAAAATTTCTTGGACAAAAGATGATGAAATTGAGTCTCTAATATTGCTTGAATCTGTCCACCCAAACCCATCATAGAAACAGTTTCCATGTAAATATGACCCCTTTTTTTAATTTTTGGTTTCCAGTTTCTACATGCACTTATATAAACTTCCATTTTGTCAAATCTTCACAGTTTTTTACTTTAATTTAGCTATATTTAAACTAGACAGCACTGATACTATGCAGCTTGTTATATTATCTCATTTGTAAAATTAAAGATATGAAATCGGATTTTATCAGTGAGAAAATCAGAAAATAGAAAAATTGAAATCTATACCTTATAAAAAAAACTATCTTTTTCAGCCAGCAAAATTTTGTGGAGATGCTTTCTCTCTCGAGGACCTTTGTAAATGTTGGAAAAACTGTTTTTTCAGTTAGCCGCAATGCTCTAGAGCTGCTTTCTCTCTGGCAGTCGTTGTAAATGGTGAAATCTCAGTAAACATTTCAGATGGTTATGTAATTTTTCAAAAAAAACACACTTTTTTTTCTCTGAAAAGAAATCAGATTTTATTGGCGAGTGCAGCCAAGATTTTCAATCAGATGTTATAGGTGCCGTTAGTTGGGCACAGGGATGGAATTTGATCGACAATTTGCCCGTCACGCGATGATTTGCCTATTAAATATCAATATTTTTTTCCTATAACCGTCAATTTTTTCTGGGTCAAAATGACGAAAACGGGTACTAGAAGTGCTTAGACCTTGACGGGTGATTCGGATTTCAAATTGTTACCCTTCTTTGGGCATGTATCGTTGGGAGCTACGGCATAGAGGCTCCGCGATCAACGCAGGAAAGTTCGGCCAACCGAACACGCAAGAAACGTTTCTTTCGCTTTCTTCCCTGTTCATGAATTGAATGAAAGCTACTTACCAACTCTTCAAAATCATTGCACAACGCATCATGGGCCACAGTGGGTGTCCTGAAAATCACAACTCAAGGAGACTATCACCGAATTTTCTGATTTGCGTGCTCGCCAAGTAGGTTTATGCTATTAGAAGTATAGCTTTAAGTCACCTTGTTTTGCAGTTTGCAAAGCAGTTGTCTTTAGGATTTCTCTAGGTTTGGTGTTTCTGATTTCGAGATTGTTTTCTCCAGAAAGGGTTTGGTAATGGCGATTCCGAAATTGGTAGCAGCGGGTAAAGGGCAGCGGATGGAAATCGCTCCTTTCCGGAAGGATTGCGTGGTGAAACGGCCGCCTTCCGGTAAAAAGCTGCTCACGATCGCAGAGGGGCGGAGTCTGAGCGATGGCGAGCTCATGGATGGCCTTCGCCCTTCTTTTCCTGCGGTCTCTAACTTCGAAGCATATGGTGATGATTGATGATTTTCGTCGGCAGAATACTGAATATTTTTTTCTACATCGAAGAAAATCTTCATGGGACTTTTACATGTGAGAGAGTCGTTATGGTTATCTATAAGTGACTTGTACGATCCGTCCATTAAAATACATATGATTCTGCAGTTACCCGATTTTGCATCATATTTATTCCTGTTCTAAAATTCCAATCGAAAATTTGCAGATATTTTTCAGATTTGCCTATGGGTTATCTTCGATTGCTCACTGATAATTTTGGATTGAAATATTGTTTGAGTGACCCTCTGAGATATGTATATAATCGAATGGGAGAATGAGGAAATGAATCTGGGTAAGAACATGAAGGCTGAGTAGTACATGAGTGTAGTGTGTAAAGAGAAATTGACAAGGTTTTATGGAAAATTTTAGGGCTAATATTAGCAAGTGGGTTAATTTTTCAAGGTTTTTCTAAAAATAAATTAGCTAATTTCAATATTTTTCTGAAAATGATTAGCCCAAATTTTATGGTATAAAATTGTTTTACATTACAAATTGTCAAAATTATATAAAGACTATCAATAAAACTATTATAAATTTGCATGCTTTTACAAAAGTATCAACAAACATTTTATAGTTTACAATTTAGAGAATAATAAAATTCACTAAAACTATTATAAATTTGCATGCTTTTACAAAAGTATCAACAAACATTTTATAGTTTACAATTTAGAGAATAATAAAATTCACCAAAATTTCTAAAACGTTACTGTTCCAGAAGGCAACCTGGACTTTTTTTGAGCATGTAAAAATCTGATTGACATATTGTTAATACCTGATCCTTCGTGGGAAAAATTGCATTCTCCCCTCTTGAGATTTAGATGGTGCTTCGGTCGATTGCCTCCGTCCGAAACCATATTTCTGACATTAATAGAAAAACATATGCTTTTGATTATAATACATCTACTAATTTTATTGGAGATAAACTTCGATACCTCAATGAAGATGCATAAATAAATTTACAGCCAATACTATATCCCTTCATTAATGGATACAGTCACTTGTGGGTTATTAAACTCCAAAACCCTTGATGGAAACATTTGCACATCTCCAACGATAAATATCAAGCATAAGTGTTGCATATCAAATGACCAAAATATAAGCATCGTGAGGCGTGATGTCTTTTTTATTTCAAAGAGTGTGGTGAGGAAGGATGTACTTTGTATTGTAAGCTTTGGCTTTAAGATCTTTATATACCGAGGAAAATAAATACAAGTTTTGCATAAATATTAACGAAAGATTGTTATATTTATATAAATATAAGTTTTGCATAAATAGTCGTTGTTGTAGTAGTATATCTAAAAAGAAGTGTTTTTATTATAAAGATTCTTTTTAGAGGATTTTATTGACAGCTTGAAATATTTATGGGAAAATAAAAAAGAGTCCTTAAATAGAAGAAACATTCAAAGCACTGCTAAGAGATATTAAAGTTAATATCTATGTTTTTTTTAATAGTTATGAGACTAGTGATTTAAGGAAACTAGTGAGTTTTTATTTTTAAGGAAAAATAATATGCACATACAGCAAAGCATGAGTAAGTTCGGATATACACTATTTGATATATTTTGGTATATATACTATTTAAATTTAAGGGTATATATTTTAAGATATACATCTTTTAATTTAGTTTTGTGGGGGTGTGTATTGTTTTCCAATTGCACTAAAAAAATTAATGGTTTATTGTGTGAAGCATATATTGCAATTTTTGGGTACATTTGTGGACCAAAAAGCATATAATGTTTTTATAAAAAGATTTCTAAATGATATTTGTAGAAACTTTGAACAAAAAGATGTATCAATTTCATTCTTAAATGTATAATATTTTTTTTTCATAAGAGTACTTAGAAACATGCACTGAAGATAACCTATAACCAACATAATTACCACACATTGGAAACAATAAATTTGTATATTATTATGTTGAGTTCAACAAACATGTGTATGATTTGGCAAAAAAATATTACCATCATATAGCCCTGCCATCTTAGGATCTCTTAGTGTTCTCAATCTAATTCAATTTATTCTATCTAATTAAGATAGTTCTTACCTAGTTATATTTAGGATGATTTTTACCCTAGTTATAATTAGGGCTAAAAATTTCCTTGTGAAAGACAACCATAAAAGAGATTATAAAAAAATAAAAAATATTTTCTTGTGACACTTTAAACTAGCATCTACATAGTTCTCTAAAAATTTCCTTGATCAAAGAAAACCATAAAAAAAATTATAAAAAAATAAATATTTTCTTGTGACACTTTAAACTAGCATCTACATAGTTCTCTAAAAATTTCCTTGATCAAAGAAAACCATAAAAAAAATTATAAAAAAATAAATATTTTCTTGTGACACGCTAAACTAGCATCTACATAGTTGTTATTAAAAAGGGGAAGATTCCTAATTTTTGGGAAATAGTTTAGAACCACGCCATGCACCAAAGAGAGTAGTTAAGCAACATCTTTACACTATGTCATAAAGACTGAAATGGAAGGTCGAAAGAATCTTTCTTAACATCATAATTTTAAATGTCGGAATCTTTTCCAACACTTTTGATCACCTAATTTTAATATCAAGTGCAAAAAATGACTTTGGATATTGAGGACTTGGCACTTGATAATGAGCTTGTAAGACTATAGTTGTCTTGGCTGTTATATTTATGTTTTTCCTTCTATTCTAAATTTAATCTGGCATTAAGAACAACTTTTAAAAACGTGTTTCCATCAACATTAATAATAACTCCTTAGTATAACTCCTTAGTATTTATAGATGAGATATTTTTGCAATATTTTGTATCGTGAACAACCACTTATAACTCTTATTCAAAAATAGCATGGATTTTTTTCCGGTAAATTGCATCAAATAAAGGTCATCCATATATATCATATGTGTGTGAAATCATGCATTGAATAGTAAAAATTCAGTCATGCACTTTGTTATATGAAATATGATAAGATTAAAATTTGCATAATTTATAATAAATTATTAATTATATATATATATATATTATATTTATATTTATATTTATATTTATATTGTAAGCTAGTTCTTTTTTTTCATTAATTTTCACAAAAATGGGTAGGATACATTCATCATAATGGTTAGGTAGTTTCAACGTGTCCGCAGGAAAACTAGATGTGTTGGCCACCTAATAACATGATAAGTCATCCAAAAACAATATAGAATGAGTCTAACTATCCAAGCTATCAATGTTTGATTTTCTTTAAACTTCCTAACATTTAGATAACTATAAACATATTGTTGGCCACCTAACAGCATGATAAGTCATCCACAAATGATATAGAATGAGTCTATCTATCCAAGCTATCAATGTTTGATTATCTTTAAACTTCCTAACATTTAGATAACTATAAACATACTGGAAATACTAGACATACAAAAATTGTTGCATATACTATAAACTAAAATAGAGGGGAACCATCAGATTATTCATCATTTGCAGAACCAACTAGGGCCAAACCTTTAGTAGTCGATCTGGGGAGTTCAGATTGCAGTATGCAAGGGATGTGCCTCTCAATGCGACTAAGGCAACCACATTGCTACTGTAGTTGAAATTTTAACTACTAAAAATATTGACTATAATCTGGCACTGTTGCGACTTACATGACTGATCTTGAGGGGATATGTTCTAGTGCTTTCATCACAAGGATTTTCATCATCCAATACAAGTGCAGTGTTTGTGTAACAGCATATGTTGCACAAACATTTACCTTGTTACTAAGTTTTACTTATTACCTCAAGCTTTTACTTTGTTTAACATAGATTGTTAAATAATTAAGGCTGAGAAGCCAAAACTGATCTTGTTATTTTTTAATTAAGAGTTTAAACAATTTGTCAAAATAACTGAGAGAAAGTGTTAAATAACTCTTGAGATAGTTACAAGAAAACAATTTTGCTCATTTGTTATATCAAAAGAGGGGAAAACATGAAAAGGCTACCCAGAGTTTCCTTGAGTTGGATGAGAATAGTCAGTGGGAAAAAAAATGTTGATTACAGTCGAATGGTATGGAACTTGAGGCTGGACTACTTCCTGAGGCCCAAGGTACCTGACTGCAACAGTATTGCTTGTCAGAAGTAGGAAGAGCTCGGGGGGAGAGGGGGGATCCTGGACGTAATTGCTAGATCCGAGGTTGGGAGGAGAGATCTTCCAAGAACAGGAAGGACTTACGTGATAAAAAACCAGCAAATAAAAGATAAGTACTAAATATTGTTCTTATTACATATTGAATGACTTATGTGAGCATAAATAGGCAAGGAAAGACCAATAAATAATGTTGTACGTCTTAGATATTGATTGAAAGATTCAACATTCATGAATGAATACATGAGCAAGTGAACAATAGAGTAATGTTAGATAAATATTGTCTTTCTTATTTATATACATATGTATTTGAATGATTACAATGTATAGGGTATAGTATTTACATTTCTTCAGAATTTATATGAATACATATTAGCATAATAATATACCTATGGTTTACAGAGCGAGATACAACTTAATGTTCCAAGTAAACAATCTATGCAGTAATATCGGGACAGTTTAACTCATTGACAACATTTCAAATATACAATACAATCATTGGAAACAAGTCATCATTATTCATGCTTAAATATGAAAACGTTTTAAAGAAATTAAATGTAAATCAGTTGATCGATAAATGCGAATAACAAGTGAACCACCGATATGAACTGGTAAGGCAACATATTGTATTCATGTTAAATTGAAAGTTAACATTCCTTGAATGAACAAAATAAGATCTGCAACGCAAGGGTTTCCCTAACTCTCGGATGGTTTCCATAGGAATCCTGAGAATCAATCATCTTCGATTCTAGCCATTAATATTAAAAATTCAAAACCACTAACATTGGAAATATAAAACCATTAATGGAATTCCAACTAAAGAAAAGCTAAATAATTAAGTTACAAATTGGGGAAAATCATCAAATGGGGTCAAACCTTCAATAGTTCAGTTTTAAACGTTTTGCAAGAACCAAATCATTCAGCAAGATAAAAACAAGAAAAACATAACCCTGGCTCAGCATGGCCTTCGTGAATTAAATTAGGTTTGAGTTCAGGCCTACGACCATGTTTCTACCAACGAAAATGAACAAGTGAAACCAAAAGTTGAAAACCCCTCTCGGATAATTGAAACATGAGAGTGGAACTTTGCCAAAAGACTAGATTTTAGAGACCAACCTGAAACCAAAGGACAACAACCCAAGTAAGGAAGACCCCTTCACATTCAAAATCCTTCCATGGAAGCGCTGTCGAAACCCTGCCTGCAATGCATAAGACATTGGTCTTAGAAAACTATAGGCAGTGTGGAAATTGAAACAACTACATCAAATTTCTTAAGGGTTTCCATTTATTTGTGATGAAGGAGATCTGGGTGGAGGGAAGTTGTAGAAACCTAGAAACATTGTAACATCATAATGGTTTATTAGAAGCAGTACCTTTAGGAGGGAGCAATATTTTCTACCTCATAGCTTCAGGGTGTGCATGCCAGCAAGCCCACGATCCTCCTATCACCAAAACCAGAGATGCATAAGAGAAACTGCTTCTGTAGAGAACAAGAACAAAGGATGGAAACGGTTGAAGATAGTCCCTGAAAGAATTGTCACCATGTTGTGATTACTTATGAACTAACCAAACCATGTCGAGAGATAAGGAGCAGGCTGAAGCTAGAGTTTCATCTTGAACCCTCATTTGGGGATGCAAAGCTAGGCCACTCAATTTCGAAAAAAATCAAATGAAAACCGAGTACATTGGAAGATCGAAAAACCGCCTTGCACAAAGTTTCTAAGCAGGAGAATAGTCGGATCATTATGATTTAATCCTACAGTGGAGGAGCTACCAGGTGGCTCTAGGCTCTGGAGCATTCTGTTGGGCTAACCAAAGTATTTAATAGTCAATCAATTTCGAGCTACAGATTTCATTTTATGTTACGATATGTCCCTCATGTATTAAAGATTTCATATTTCAAATTACCCAAGACAAGGGTGAAGAGTGGATCCTGAGGACAGAACCATGATGAGTTCTTAAAAACTATCATATAAGTCATATTATTTAAATCATGCCATTCCTCAGTAATTACGCCAGTGTCATGTCAGTTAGTAAGCTCAAAGGGCTATAATATTTTTTTTTTTCTATTTTATGTGTTTAGGTTGTTACAAGTGGTATCATAGTAGGGTTCACACACTGAGACATCTGGGATCAATACATATGTAAATACAGTTAAAAATACACACACACCACACACACACACACACACACACACACACACACACACACACACACATATATATATATATATATATATATATTACGTCAATAATAAGTAACTGAGTAAGTGTGAATGTCAACATAGAGACAGGAATAAGTACCCAAGAGGTAAAAATGCAGAGTCCCAAACCATTGAACTAGCTAGAATCAACTTATGTAGAAGCCCATCTGGACATATGGGTATAGTTGGAAGAAGAATCCCGCCAAGCCAATGCTGCTCTACTTGAGGTAGTCCAGCAATTACATGTGGAGGTGACCCACCTGAGAATGGACAACGAATGAATCAGGCGGGAACAAGAAAGAATCCTTAAAAGTCTATCCGACCGACAAAATCAACGGGGACCAGATCCTAATGCAAAAGATAGAGAAAAAACTCCAATCATCCACCATGGCGAAGACAATGTAGAATCAATCAAAAGACACAGAAAACATGAAGAGGGGCATTCAGATAATGTCTCCGACTAACGTAAGACAAAGAGACAAAAGATGGAATTGCAAGTTGAGTTTAAAAAGATAAAACCATCCCTCTTCAAGGGAGAATCTGAAGAAGCAACTAAGGCATGGTTAATTGACATGGGAAAATACTTTTAGATTTATGACTACACCGATAAGCTTAAAGCACGGTTGGTAGTTTATCAACTAAGGGGTAAGGCCACCCTTTGGTGGGAGGAAATAAAAAATGTGAGAAAAATTGATGAAGAACATGTCACATGGAAAGAGTTTCATAAGCATTTCAAGGATAAATATCTAACTGAGCGGTATTATGATGAAAAGGCAAAGGAGTTCCATGGCTTAAGATTGGGACCCTTGACCATGGATGAATATGTGAAATGGTTTACCTACCAGTTACGATATGTTTCATATATGCAAGAAGAGAAGGCCAAGATTCAACAGTTTATCAGCATTTTTCCCAACTTCATGAAGGAAAAACTAGAATTTGATTATCCTAGAATGATGGATGATGCAGTGTGAAAGGCTCGTATCTGTTATTAGCAAATGAGACAAAAAAATGAAGGGTCCAAAGGGGCGATAGGAAAGAAAGGGAAAAATTTACCCCCAAATAGACATGCAAAAATCACTAATAGGAGGAATATGCCATAAAGAACTTTCAGTAAATTTTCAAGAATCCAACCAAAAGGTCCAGCCAAACCAACCTCTACAATGTTGGGGATGTGGAGAATCTCATTACTACAAAAATTTCTCGCACAGGGCCAAAACAGAGAAACTTTCAAATATGCAAGAAGCTTCCATCATTGGAGATGTAACCAGGAGTACGCCTAGAATTAATGCTGCTCTAGACGACCATAAAGTAGAATTCCAGCCCACTATGATCGAGTGTGAAGGTATGATTGTTGATCAACCTGTTTCTATTTTGTTTGACCCAGATGCTAGCCTATGTTATATTAGTCCTAAAGTGGTAGAGAAATGTCAGCTGCAAAGCAGCAAATTTAAGAAGCCTTGGTTAGTTCAACTAGCCACAGGGACAAAAAGAAGGGTATCAGCAAAAACAGAGCATTGTCCTATAATAGTTTCAGGACAATCAATCCATGTCGACCTTAATATACTTCCTTTGGGTTCATATGATGTACTAATAGGAATGGATTGGTTGGAAGGGTGGTGGTCCCTAGTCGACTGTAAGAAAAAATCTGTGAGTTATCTCACAGAATCAGGATAGAGGAAGGAAATACAAGGAATCAAGAAAAATCTTAAGCTACGTCCTATTACTGCTAACCAGTTGGGGAAATGTATTAGGAAGGGTTGTCATATTTATGTTGTCTAAGTAGGATACACCAATTCCAAGAGTAAAATGACTTCTTTGGAAAACATTCCTGTGATTCAGGAGTTCATTGATGTGTTTCCTAAACCAATTCCTGGATTGCCACCTAAGCGTGATATTGACTTCACCATTGAATTAATACCTGGAGCAGCTCATGTTTTGAAAGCTCCTTACCGCATGAGAATCCTTGAGCTAACATAAGTCGAAATGCAGCTTCGAGAACTATTGGATAAAGGATACATTCGCCCCAGTGTATCCCCTTAGGGATCCCCATGCTATTTGTGCGAAAGAATGACGAAACTTTGAGACTATGCATTGATTATCGTTAGTCAAATAAATTGACAGTAAAAAACATACCCTTTACCATTTATTGATAATCTATTTGATCAAGTGCAAGGAGCTAGTGTGTTCTTGAAAATTGACCTGAGGTCCAGTTACCACCAAATAAGGATAAAGGAAGAAGATATTTGCGAAACTGCATTTCAAACTCGTTACGGCCATTACGAGTTTGTGGTACTGCCTTTTGGTCTTACAAAAGCTCCATCCACTTTTATAAGTCTGATGCACAGTATTTTTTAGCCATTTTTGGATAAGTTTGTACTATTTTTTATTGATGACATACTAATTTATTCTAAGAATTGGGAGGAGCATGAGAAGAACTTGAGAATAATATTGCAGATTTTGCGGGATAATCATCTATATGCTAAGTAAAGCAAATGTGATTTTTTTTAAAGTCAAATAGAATATCTGGGTCATGTTATATCAGCAGAAGGAATAGCGATGGATCTAGAAATGATTAAAACCATTATGGAATCCGAAGAATGTTGCGGATATTCATCTTTTCTGGGTTTAGCTGGCTACTACAGTTGGTTCATTAAAGGTTTTTCGAAAAAATATTTTCCCATGATCTCATTGCAGAAAAAGGGGAGCAATTTTCGATGGATAGCTAAATGTCAGCAAAGTTTTGAGCAGTGAAAACAATTACTTAATACTGCACCTGTGCTAAAAGTAGCAGATCCAAAAAATTCTTTTGTGGTTTGCACGGATGCAAGGAAGGTGTCGGCGGAGTATTAACCCAGGATGGGAAGGTTACAGCCTATGAATCATGCATATTGAAAGAATAGGAACAATGATACTCTGCTTATGATCTTGAGTTGACAATAGTGGTACATGCACTCAAAATGTGGCGACACTACCTACTAGGAAAGAAATTTATGTTGCTAACCGATCATAGCAGCCTTACTAATTTCTTTAACCAATCTAGTTTAAACACTCGGTAGGCTAGGTGGACCATGTTCTTGAGTGAATTCAACTTTCGCATGAAGCACCTTGAGGGGAAGAAAAATCGAGTGGCTGATGCACTCAGGAAAAAGGGAAACAATTTGACTATGGAATTAATACCGACAAAATGATAACATTCAGAAACGGAATATATATTCCTAATCGAAATTCTGTCAAGCAATTGTTATTGGATGAATTTCATACAAAGCCTTATGCCACACACCCAGGGTACTAGAAACTATTTTCTTCCATCAGAAAAAAGCTATTTCTAGCTAGGATTAAGAAAGGATGTTGCTGAATATCTATCCATATGTTTGGAGTGCCAATTGGTGAAGGCGGAACATCAGCATCCCACTGGTCTATTGCAACCATTACCCATACTTGAGTGGAAATGGGAGACGATCACTCTAGATTTCATCATCAGCTTACCTCGTACTAAGAAATAGAATGACTCAATCATGGTGGTGGTGGAAAAACTAAGCAAATCCTCTCATTTCATACCCATAAATTCTACCTACAAAACAATGTAAATAGTAGATATATTTATGAGGGAAATCTTCCTGTTGCAAGGGATACCCTGGGTGGTAAGCTTTGACAGGGAAGTAAAATTCACATCCACATTTTGGAAAACCCTCTTCTCTAATTTGGGTACCCAAATTCAATTTAGTACGACCTACCACCCACAAATGGATGGCCAAACAGAGAGAGTAAATAAAGTTATAGAGGACATGTTGAGAATGTTTGTGATGCAACAACTGCATAAATGGGAGGACTACCTCCACCTGCTGGAGTTCATCTACAACAACAAGTATCACGATTCACTAGGCATGAGCCCTTTTGAAGTATCATACGATAGAAAGTGAAGGGTACCCACAGATTGGAATAGCCCCAACAATAGATTGACACCGGGTCCTGATATGTTAGCTGAAATGGAAGACACAGTTAAAAAGGTCCGTAAGAATTTAAAATTTTCCCACGATAGGAAAAATATTTATGCAGATAAGAAAAGATCTCATAAAGAATTTCAGTTGGGGGATCATGTATAGCTAAAAGTCAAACCCTGGAAAATTACCTTACAGTGGAAGGGCTTTGCTAAATTAGCACCTCAGTACTGTGGACCATTTCAAATTCTAGAACGGATTGGACCAGTAGGATACAAGCTAGCACTCCCAGGCCATATCCGGGCCAACAACGTTTTCCATGTCTCTTTATTAAAAAAAATTGTGTACAACCATCATCATATTATTAACTAGGAAAATATTTAGGTAATAATAGAATAAGAATAGGTAACCTATGAATTGCTTCTTTTTCTTTAAATTTCTGACATCAGATTATAATTTTTGCAGGTTGAACCCGAGGGAGAATTTCTGGCAGAGCCTCTTCGTATTCTCGATCGGAGAGCAACCATTTTGCAGAAACGAGCCATCACCCAAGTTAAAGTGCAATGGAAGTACTTTGGCCCGGAAGAGGCTACTTGGGAAGAAGAGGAAACTATGCAAAAATCTTATCAAATACTATTTTCTTGAAAGGAAACTAGGGATGGTGTTCGTAACAAGGGGTGGATGTTGTAACAACCTATGCTGCACAAACACTTACCTTGTTACTAATTTTTACTTATTACCTCAATATTTTACTTTGTTTAACATAGATTGTTGAAGAATTAAGGTTGAGAAGCCAAAACTGATCTTGGTATTTATTAATTAATAATTTAAACAGTTTGTCAAAAGAACTCAAATAAAGTGTTAAATAACTCCTGAGACAGTTACAACAAAACATTTTTTCTCATCAGTTATATCAAAAGAGGGGAAAGAAACAAAAGGCTGCCCAAATTTTCCTTGAGCTAGATGAGAATATCTAGTGGGAAAAAAATTGTCGATTACAGTCGGATGGTATGGAAATTGAGGCTCGACTACATTTTGAGGCCCAAGGTATCTGACTGCAATAGACTTATTTCTTGTCAGGAGGAGGAAGAGCTCGGAGGGGGATCTTGGATGTAATTGCTAGGTTCGAGGTTGGGAGGAGAGATTTTCCAGGAACAGGAAGGACAAAAATTGAAACATGAGAGTGGAACTTCACCAAAAGATTGGATTTTAGAGACCAACCTAAAACCAAAGGACAAAAAACCCAAGTAAGGAAGACCCCTTCACATTCCCAATCCTTCCGAGGAAGCTTTACCGAAACCCTACCTACAACACATAAGACATCGGTCTTAGAAAACTATAGGAAGTGTGGAAATTGAAACAAATGCGTCAAAATTTCTTAAAGGTTTCCATTTACCTATGATGAAGGAGATCCGGGTGGAGGGAAGTTGCGGAAACATGGAAGGATAAGAATTGAAACATGAGAGTGGAACTTCACTAGAAGATTGGATTTTAGAGACCAACCTCAAACCAAAGGAAAAAAAACCCAAGTAAGGAAGACCCCTTCACATTTCCAATCCTTTCGAGGAAGCTTTACCGAAACCCTACCTACAACACATAAGACATCGGTCTTAGAAAACTATAGGAAGTGCGGAAATTGAAACAAATGCATCGAAATTTCTTAAGGGTTTCCATTTACCTATGATGAAGGAGATCCGGGTGGAGGGAAGCTGTGGAAACATGGAAAATCCTATGAACATTTATTAAATGGCTCATGAAAGTGGAAAACAAGCTAAATTTCCCAATAGTTTCTTTGGAGCAGTATCTTTAGGAGGGTGTAGGCTTTTCTGCGTCATAGCTTCGGGGTGTGCATGGCAACTAGCCCACGATCCTCTTGTCACCAAAACCAAAGTTTCATAAGAGAAACTGCTTACATAGAGAACAAGAACGAAAGATGGAAATGACTAAAGATATTCCCTGAAAGAACTTTCACCAAGTTGTGATTATCTATGTTCTGACTAGACCATGCCAAGAGATAAGGAGTAATTTGGAGCTGCAGTTTCACCTCGAACGCTCATTTGGGGATGCAGATCCGAACCATTGAGTTTTGAAAAACATCAAATGAAAACCAAGTACAGAGGAAGATCGAAAAACAACCTTGCACAAAGGTTCTAATCAGGAGAACCATCAGATCATTATGATCCGATCCTACGACAGAGGAGCTAGTAGGTGGCTCCAGGATCTAGAGCATTCTATTGAGCTAACCAAAGTATTTAATAGTCAATCAATGTTGAGCTACAGATGTCAGTTTATGTTATGATATTTCCCTCCTGTATTAAAGATTTCATATGACAATGGTGCATGCCAATTATGAATTATCCAAGGTAAGGGTGAAGTGCGGATCAGCAGGACAGAACCATAATGAGTTCTTATAAACTATCATATAAGTCATATTATTTAAACCATGCCATTCCTTAGTAATTATGCCAATGTCATGTCAGTCAGTAAGCTTGAAGGGCTATAATAAATTTTTTTCTATTTTATGTGTTTAGGCTATTACAATTTGCTTGTATTGGGAAGTGAAACCTTGGGAGTGGCCCGAGTATAGAACTAAATCCTGCCATTCATCCAAATCTGGATCAAGAATACCTTCTTTCTCATTAAGTTCATCTTCTCATTGAGTTATAAGGTGGTGGACTGGGTCGAGCCTAGCCATTGATAACCAAAAAAACACCCACAATAAGATGTCTTTACCAACATTCAGCTTGCAATAAGTGTCCCATCAACCATGGTTATTATTTTTCCTTTATTAACTTTTATTACATGAAATTTTCATGAGGGCAGTTACAAATCTAGGCTGGTAATGTAATGTCATGTAAACATTTAACTTGTTGAAAATAAAACAAAATAAAAATAAAAATATCTTAAAATAAAAATTCTATGTTATTATTTTTTGTTGAGTAGTTAAGGTAAATTTGACTTGGTCAAGTTATTGGTGGTTTTTGAGCTCCAAGTTTATGAAAACCCATGCTATTGACGTATTTTATTCATGTGGAATATAGTCTATTTAAAGGGGGGAATTAAACTATCCTATATCCATCTTAACTTCGAATCTACCAAGGGCAAGAGGGATCAAATCTCATTGTATCTCAAAAGACTGAATTTCAAGATAGATTCAAAGTTGATTGATCTAAGTGGGTTTAAACCCACTTTTTATCGTATAATTAAAAAACCCCACCCAAGTTGCTCGATTGGAATGACATTGTCTAAACATGCTATGTCTTGTAGCTTTTGGCTGGAATTTGGTAAATTTATTTTTGGCCAAATCTTAATTTTTGTTGTTTAAAATGGGTTTTTGACTATATGTATGGATTCAACACCCTTCAAAACCTTTGGTGCACTTGGATTGTGTAGAGTATACCACTCAAGCTTGTGATTCCAAAAAATCTTTGCCAAATTCTAAACAAATTAGAGGGGACAACACGCTAGAAAAACATATAAACTACTACTAATTTTATTTGAAATTTAATAGAGATTATAAGATTTGTATGTTTGAATAGATAATTTATGTAATTTAGATATTTTTAATGATTTAATTAATGAAAAATTACAATTTTATAAAAAAATAAATTGAATCACAAAATTTTAACTAAAATACTCTAAAACATATTAAAAAAGTAAAAAAAATTACAACTGTAACACAAAAATATTAAAATAATTACCGAATTACATAGAAAGAGTTTAATTGAACGAAGGAATTCTAGTAGAATTGTTTGACAAAGTTTAGCAAATATCGTACCAAAAATTCCATGGCGTGGGATCTGAATTGCTGCTGGGATTGAAAATTCTAATGAATGTCAGAAGTAGATAGCAATGTCGAAAGCACCATCTGAATCTCGCTAATGGTGGGTTGATTGTTCAAATCCTCATAAACAGACATCCTCATCGGCCTGGCCATCGCCATAGCTATTTCCAAAGGATAATCATCCTGCAAGCCCAACTCCATGAAACCCTAAAGTTTCTCCTTAGGATTCGAACCCTTGACCATGCCCTCAATTGTAGTCCACAGCATGACATCTCCATCCCACCACAAAACCATTGGTTTGCTTGAGAGAATCTCCAGCATGACGACCCCGAAGGAGAAGACGTCAAGATTTGGAGTCACGAGACCATGCACAAGGTATTCAAATGCCATGTATCCCTTCGTGCCATTCACATGTATCGTCAGAGCAAAAACGCTCTTCTGTTGATTTGGCGAGGCCAAAATTGGCAATATTGGCTCAGAAATTGCGGTTGAGCAAAACGTTAATGTTCTTGATATCCCTGTGGATGTAGGGAGGCATGCTGTAATTGTGAAGATGGCTGAGACTATCTGCCACATCCAAAGCGATTTCCAGTCTGCGTCTCCAACTCAGAAAGGGCGAATTGTCCTGAGGGCAGTCAGCCAGAGAGTCATTGTCGACATGCTCGAAGATGAGGTATGAATGTGTGTCGAAGACACAGAACCCCAATGTTGAGATTTTGTATATATTAATTTGGCTAAAATCTCATGAATAATGGCAACAATAGGATTTATTCCTAAATTGATTGCATCAAATCCTAATGAGGAGATATTCTATCCTATTTTGATGTGATAGAATTGTCGGCATGCTCGAAGATGAGGTATGAATGTGTGTCGAAGACACAAAACCCCAACGTTGAGATTTTGTATATATTAATTTGGCTAAAATCTCATGAATAATGACAACAATAGGATTTGTTCCTAAACTGATTGCATCAAATCCTAATGAGGAGATATTCTATCCTATTTTGTTGTGATAGAATTTATTATTCAGTTTCTTCTCTACATCTATAAATTGTAAGCTTGTAGAGGCAAATAGATATGTGAGGTGTGAGGAAGAGGAAATCTGTTGTTGTAATGTCTAACTGAATAATTGATAAGTCGATACCTCTGTTTGGTGGACATAGCCCATATTGGTTGGGTGAACCACGTTAAATACTATCTCCATTAAAATGTTGTGTGTGTGTGTGTTTATTAAGATCTCTGTTGTGCATACTCTGACAATGGGTAACAGAGCATTGTATACGCTGCCTGCTTGCCGAGTATATGTTGCGTGGAGAGGAGCGCTGTGAGCTAGTGCAAATCTCTGCGTGAAGTGTAAACTGAGATCGCTAGGTGAGCAGCTTCTTTGGTGTTTGGAATTTGTTGAGCACATAGGAAGAGTGTTGGCCAAATCTGAGAAGATCTGTAGCAATAAATCTACAATGGAATTCAGATCACAGAGAAGCAGATTATAGAATGGTTAAGTTTGTACACAGTGACATAATGTAGATTGTTTTATATGCCGCTTCCTGCATTCCATATCTGTTGATCTGTGTTTGTGGTGGATCGAAAGGAGGGAGAAGCGTTGTAATTAAGGTGGCTAGTGCCTTTACCCACCTGCCAGAGTAACGAATTGAGTCAGCGTAATTTTTTTATCTATCCTCCTCATGAGCCCAGTGTGGAGAAAGCCAATTCACGCAGAATGAAACTGAGAGACGTTTGTTGGATCTTGAAAATGTCATTCATTTCCATTACGCTTTCACTATTATGTCCATTATATCACCTCCATTTCACTACTATGTCACTACATTCATCCCACTTTCATTATCATTGGGCCACATTTATTTTTTTCCAAACTTTAATAATTATTAGCCTTTTTAAGTGAATTTGTGGTTAAAAATTAGAAAATAATGTGCATATGTTTATACCTAACAAGTGGGTTGAGATTGTTGACATGTGTAGGTTAAAAGGAGGATTCTAGAAGACCTTTATGTAGCACTCTAAAGCGAAATTCGAATTTGAGTGGAAAGAATCATGGGATCATGGGGATATGTGTCACATCTCCTAATTGTATTGAAAATCTAAGAAGACATGTGTCTTATCAATTCCTATTTTGATTAGGACACTAGAGGTGGAGGGAGAGATTCATGGATTCTCATTAATGAGATGGCTTCTCATCATTTTGTATAAATAGGAGATCTCTCTCCTTCATTTGATAGTCTTAGCTTAGCTTGGCCTTTTAGTTCTTTAGCTTGGAGTTTGTAATTCTTCCTTGATGGCTTTGGAAAGCTTTAGAGAACTTTGTTGTAGTTTGTAATTTTGAAGAATTTGAATAAAGCTTTGATGTTCTCAACATGGAAGGAGATGTGAAGTAGATGTCATGGAGCATATTAGAATGTAAGGTAGAGTAGATTTTATTTTGTAATTTTGCTTTGATTTCATTATGTCAAATGATTGCTTTCAAGTTTGATAGATTAGAGTTTTCATTCATGCAATTTTAATTCATGCAAGGTATTCAATCGGTTGATTGTAGATTAGTTTTTCTTTACATGTTTTTGCATCAAATAGTGACATGAGATTTGCCTCTCTGCTGAAATTTTTCTTAAGCTTTTCAATTTCAATTATGCTTTGAATTCAGTCTTATTTATTTGATGTTGTTAGGTAGTTTAGATATCAAATTCTTCGTGTTATTTGACGTTATCTCCGGAGCCATGGCTTAACCTCGAAAAGCTACTTGGTGAGCTATCGGATTATAAGTGAAATAATTTGATTTTGCTTTCATTAATCTACAAGTAGGTAATTTAGATATCAATTCTTCATGTTATTTGATGTTATCTCTGGAGCCATGGCTTAACCCCGAAAAGCTACTTGGCGAGCTATCGGATTATAAGTGAAGTAATTTGATTTTTCTTTCATTAATTTGCAAGTAGGTAATTTAGATATCAATTCTTCATGTTATTTGACATTATCTCCGAAGCCATGGCTTAACCCCGAAAAGCTACTTGGCGAGCTATTGGATTATAAATAAATTGTTCTTGCTTTCGTTAGTCTACAATTTTTGGTTTCTGTGAGTGCAATAGTTTAGATTGTATTTCTATAATTAGATGGGCAGCAGAGATAGTGATTTCATGATCAGTATTTCATATTTTGTTTGATTTAAGTAGCTGCATATTTACATTCATGTTCAAGTATTAATTTTATCAATAGCATGATTTGAGATCTTTTGAAGTGCTAAGTTTTGGAAGTTACCATTAGGGACATGAACCTTGTCTTGAAATCTACATCCATACTTGACATTTAAAAGTATTCTTAAGACCTTAGAATAGGATTTCCATTTGCATTAGACACTTTAGGAGATCAACAAGAACAAAATCCCAAAACAAGATAAAACTATAAAACAATGAAGTAAGAAAAAAGGTTAACTAAGAACATATGGTGCACCACACTTCATCAATTTACGATACCTGGATTGATAATTTATCTGGAGCAATTTAAAACGTTAAATTGACTAGACATTTTTGGCGCCATTGCCGGGGAAGTGTAATTAGGAGACCTTATTTCTTACATCTAAAAAAAATTAATAATTTCTTGAGTATGCTTTCCTTCTGCTCTATGTGTGATCTAGAGGATCAGAAAAGGAATTGTTATGTTAAAAAAAAAAGGACAAAATAAACTTCATCATTTCATTTGATTCAAAAAAAATGAAAAAAAAAAAAAAAATTCAACTACTTTGATAGGTTCAGCTGTCCAAGATTGGCTGGTTATGGTTTGTAGTGGTCCTCAAAACACTGTGTCCTATTTTAATAAGATTCTGCAAATTAGCTATGAAATGCAGCCTGATTCCGTAACTAACTATGAAATCTGCACCTAATTCCAAGGTTTAGCAGGTTACAGGAATCCCATGAAGAAACCGACCACATGGGCATCTCCGGAATCATCCCGACATGGATCCTATCCTAGTCACCCAGCACAGATTGATAAAAAAATCAGCTTAAGACCTCAGTGAAAGTCTTGTTTTTAGCATATTTTACTTGAAGTCTTTGCTGCATGAAATTGAAAATCATTAATCATTTTTATAAAATTTCACAATTTCAGAAAGAAAAAGAAAAAAGAAATTATCAATCGCTATCCCCAACTCTAGTTTTCATTGTGGCCTCAATAGAAAATATGCATTCCAGTCTGAGCTTTGGCCTTGAAACAAACCTGCAAGAACATTTAAAGAAAAAATAGATCACATTGAATGGATTGTTGTGTTAAAATAAAAACTCTGTGTTTTTGGGATTTGGTTGGACTCTTCCTGATCTAGCTTTCAAAGAAAGGGTATGAAGGATTCATTGGATATCTTGCAGAAAAGGCATTGACAACTCACCTGTCAAAACTTGCACTCTATAATAACAATGAACCAAAGAAAACGATTAATTGTAATGAGTTTGAAATTTTTGAGAATCTAAGAGAAGATGAACTCTGTATGAGAGATTCTCTTACTGCTGTTTGCATTACTACTGAGGCAGCAGTGAAGATTCAAGCTGCATTTCGAGAACAATCATTTAAATTAAGAGTAAAAGCATTTGAATCAGCTGGCAATTGTCTAACCAAAGAAGAAACTTTTAAAGTGATTGTTGTCCTTAGAATTTAGAAGGCATTTCGGGAACACTGTGAAAAGACGCAGATTGTTGCAGTCAGGCGTATACAATACAATTTCTGTGGTTGGAAGGCTTGCAAAGAATTTATTTTTTTACAGCATCCCTCCCCGAAACTAACTGATTCATTTGCTTTTGATTGCATCTGAAAACAATTTTTTTTTTAAATCGATTTTACAGAAGCAGTAATTCACAAAAACGCGAAACAGTAAAAACGTCGAACTTCAACAGCATAATCTGGCCAAACAGAGATGAATTTGAGAAAAATAAAACATGGTTTTTTTTGAAAATATGGTCAGTTAGAAAACCCCGAAATCATTTTAAGGAATTTGAAGCGGTTTGGGAGATATCCTCAGTTCCTTGAAGCCCATTTTTGAAGGCCGTGGGAGAGAAAAATAGACTTTAATTGATGAACAGTTTGTTGTTTTCACTCAATGTGCTTGGAGAGGACAAAACCAATTTCGGAACCTAGTATGTGCTATAATTCAATTTTGTTTACGCGTCTTTAATTACTAACAGTCTCATGCAACCTCCATGACTGTACTTCAGTTTAATGGCCGACAGTAGAGACGTATCCAAATTGAATACAATACTTCTCCAAGCACCTTTTTAATGGTTAATTCCATCACTCCATCACTTGAACTGGTTGGATATAGCTCTTTTACACCATATTATTCTGAGCTTCTCTCTTACACCTCCGCAGCTTTCCTATGTATACATGCACTTCGATTTTTCATTATGTTTCTGATTTTCTCTATTTACATGGGCTTCCACTCCATTTCATATAACTTCCACACCAATTCATGCATATAGCCACTCTATTCTTTTACTTTGAATGTATAGCTGCCCATATCCATAGTCATTTTTCCACCCAGTCTGATATGCATAGTTGTTTTACTTCCCATACCCATAGTCATCTTTATTCCTATATACCAGTTGTACCACCACCATTTGCACAGTTTTTTCCACGCAGACAGTGTAGAGAATTAAAAAAAAAAAAAAGTAGCAGAAAAACTATGAATAATTGGTCTTGTGCACCAGTTGTGATCTTGGGCTCTCTCCTTGATACTTGGCTGCATAAAATATTTTTCCAATAACTTAAATCAAAACTGATGGTTTACTATCTTTTAGCTGCAGCTTGATTCCGCAGCTAACTAGCAATTCTGCGACCATTTTCGTACTTCTGTAGGTTATAGATGTCAAGAGATGAAACGAACCACATGGGTAGCTGGGAAAATGTTAGTACATGGATGGTGTCCTATTCATTTGATCCAATTCGATGAAAAAGACCCTGGTCAAAGAGAAGTCAAGGTGTGTGTTATCACTAAGTCGTCGCATGTCAAGAAAAAAAAAAATTTGAATCAATGAAATGAATAAGTTATTTGCTCACTTTTTCTAAGGTATTGATTAATTTTGGACTGATGATGAAATATGAATGACTAACATTTTATTCAAGATTTTTAGCTATAGAAATTATGCACATTCCACAGCTAAAGTCTAATTTCGCAACTGTTCTTCAGCTAAAAAAAACTTCATTGTTCAAATCAGCCTAACTTTCTCATACGAGATCAGATTTTGATGATTCAAGTATCATTGGAAAGATCTCAACAAGATCTACACAATGAGAGATCAATCGTTAGAGTTTGAAATATTAAATAATGAAATAAATTGCTGAAAAGAAGCAACATTCAACTTGAGGCACTAATTCCAAAGCAGGTATAAATTCTTTTGATTTTTCCTTTGAGAACTTGTTTCATTAATACAAATTCTTAGTTTTGTGTGTAAATATCATAACTAGAGAGATTGGCCATCTCTCTCCTTTGATAATCTTACATTTCATTGCAGACGAAGTATTATTTTTTTTGTAGGTTCCAGGAGGAAGGACAAGTGACTACAAGTGAATGGTGTCTCTCTAAGAAACCAATTTGTTTCATAAGAGGATGATCAACAACAAAGAGAAAATATGTTGATGCAAAATCAAATCCAAACACTTGAAAAACTTTCAGATGCTATTGTCTCCATCACATCCATACCTCATAATAAACCATTCACCTCATTTCACTTCATACTTTCTATTTACATTCACATACACTTTCCATCTCTTTTTGTCCATTCATAATCCATAAATAAAAGCAAGAGGCCCATTCACATGCGTATTTCCCATTGCCATTTCTGCTCTCCATTGCCATCTTCCATTTTCATCTTTCATTTCCTGTAATTTTCATTTTGCAAATAAGCCCTGCTTCAATGCAAATTATTGAGTCCATATTCGTTTGAGTCTAAATTCTTTGTAAAAACACCTTGAGGCTTGCATGCCTTAATGGCAAATCTTCATGCTGACAAACAATGGGAATACATTAATGTCCCTTGATCATCAGATCTTCTAGGTGACTCGACATCAGCAAATTCATTCGTACCTAGCAAGATGTGTTTGGGCATCTTGACTCTCATTGTCATCAATGGTGAGAGTTCTGGTGTTGACTAGTGGCATCCATTAATGGCCACTAAGTCAACAATTTCCTGCTATGTTCGACATCAGAACATTTTTTCACATAGTCGGAATTGTGCCAATGAGTTTTGAAAACATGAAGACTATTATTCTCAACATTTTGGAGCAGATTCAACAAGTTTTAGTAGAAGCAATAAAAAGTCATCTTAACTCTTTATCCATTACTCCTCTTGTTTAGCCACTTGAAGAAGAATATGATCAAAATTTTGTAGTCACCACACATATAACTCATCCATTCCAAAGGGTAAGTTAAGGTATGTCATTTTCTAACTTTTGACCATAGAATTCCATAAAAAGCTAGAATGATAATTGTTGGAAAAACATTTCTCTTCCTCATTTCATAAAATTGTCAATACCATCAATTCGGGGGGGGATACATTCATATTCATATTTTTCCATGTCCATATCATATTCAGGAGCCCACATACTTCCAAAATATATTAACTATTGCATTGTTATTATGAGCATACAATGGCCCTTCTTCAAAGAGTGCTTAAAGGATAAATTGGATATAAACAAAATCATGGTTGTCACACAAGAACCAACCATCATGCAATCCAATAAAGATATACTTTGCAACACTAATCAAAATATCATTATGCAAAGTTCAAAGATCAAAATAGAATGCAACAAAAAAAAAGATGGTTGTAGCACAAGAACCAACCATGTTGCAATTCAAGTAAAACACTTTGCAGAAATATGAAGTTATCAAATGATATCATGCAAAATTAAGCCAAAGCTCAAGGATCAAAAGAGTTAATGTAATATATATTTCATGAAGACATGCAATAACTTCAGTTGGGGGTATGTTGGGTGTTGAAAATGTCATTCATTTCCATTACACTTTCACTATTATGCCCATTATATCACCTCCATTTCACTACTATGTTACTACATTCATCCCACTTTCATTATCACTGGGCCACATTTATGTTTTTCCAAACTTTATTAATTCTTAGCCTTTTTAAGTGAATTTGTGGATAAAAATTAGAAAATGTGTATATGCTTATACCTAACAAGTGGGTTGAGATTGTTGATATGGGTAGGTTAAAAGGAGGCTTCTAGAAGACCTTTATGTGGAACTCTAAGGCCAAATTCGAATTTGAGTGGAAAGAATCATGGGATCATGAGGATATGTTTCGCATCTCCTAATTGTATTGAAACTTTAAGAAGACATGTGTCTTATCAGTTCCGATTTTGATTAGAACTCTAGAGGTGGATGGAGAGATTGATGGACTCTCATTAATGATATGGCTTCTCATCTTTTTTTATAAATAGGAGATCTCTCTCCTTCATTTGATAGTCTTAGCTTAGCTTGGCTTTTTAGTTCTTTAGCTTGGAGTTTGTAGTTCTTCCTTGACGGCTTTGGAAAGCTTTAGAGAGCTTTGTTATAGTTTGTAATTTTGAATAAAACTTTGATGTTCTCAACATGGAAGGAGATGTGAAGTAGATGCCATGGAGTATATTAGAATGTAAGGTAGAGTAGATTTTATTTTGTAATTTTGCTTTAATTTCATTATGTCGTTTGATTGCTTTCAAGTTTCATATATTAGAGTTTCCATTCATGCAATTTTAATTCATGCAAGTGTGTTCAACCGGTTGATTGTAGATTAGTTTTTCTTTACATGTTTTTGCATCAAATAGTGACATGAGATTTGCCTCTCTGCTGAACTTTTTCTTAAGCTTTTCAATTTCAATTATGCTTTTATTTCAACCTTATTTATTTGATGTTGTTAGCTAGTTTAGATATCAAATTCTTCGTGTTATTTGACATTTCTCCGTAGCCATGGCTTAACCCCGAAAAGCTACTTGGCGAGCTATCAGATTATAAGTGAAGTAATTTGATTTTGCTTTCATTAATCCGCAAGTAGGTAATTTAGATATCAATTCTTCATGTTATTTAACGTTATCTCCGGAGCCATGGCTTAACCTCGAAAAGCTACCTGGCGAGCTATCGGATTATAAGTGAAGTAATTTGATTTTGCTTTCATTAATCTCCAAGTAGGTAATTTAGATATCAATTCTTCATATTATTTGACGTTATATATAGAGCCATGGCTTAACCCCGAAAAGCTACTTAGCGAGCTATTGGATTATAAGTGAAGTAAATTGATCTTACTTTCGTTAGTTTGAAATTTTTGGTTTGTTTGAGTGCAATAGTTTAAATTGTATTTCTGTAATTAGATGGGCAGCAGAGACAGTGATTTCATGATAAATATTTCATATTTTGTTTGATTTAAGTAGCTACATAAACAATGTAAACTTTGAAACAGGAACTATAAAATCAAAACGAGAACTTTGGCCAAAAAAGGCCAAAAAAACATCAAAAACAGTGCTAAAAACGAAAAGTGTGTATGCTGGAACGATGGTATTTTTTTTAGGGACAATTTTGAACATGTTTTAAAAATGGCAGTGAAAACAAAATTTTCGTGCAAAATATAGCTTGAAAACAAAAAATTGATTATACTGGAACGATGATTTTTTGTGTAGGGTCAATCTTCAAAATTTAAAAAGAATGCTAGTAAAATAATCTAACAACATAAAAATGACTCATAACTTCTCATTTAACACCGTATGGAAATCAAAAATTTTATTTCAAGATACAATGCATACATCAGTTAGATAAACTGTCTTAAACAATTATTCAAAATCACTCATATTTTCTTGCACGCCATCAGAATTCACATCTTCAGATGAGTGACTGGATGCTGATGAATATGTTACATATTCTTCTCTTTCATCAACTAGTGCCCCATCTGAGTCCACATGCATGCCCATCATTTCAGGTTTCAAAATTCTTCTAGATCTATGACTGGTTTCAGCAGACTCCCATCTCAATATTGTTCCTTCTGGTAACAACCTTTTCAGAATCTCTATCGTCTTGAAGTGAAGAGTTCCCCTCTTTGTTAAATTGAAGTCATAAACAAGTATGTCAACATCCTCCAATTTCAATATGTCTATGCGGTGACGATTTATATTTGTACCCTTTCTTTTTCTCTTTCCTCCATTTTTTTTGTCAACTACCATCTCTGGCTTATACACACCATTGAATGGGTGTGTATTTGTGGCATACCAATGTACTTCAACACTTGTAACATCCTCATTTTATGTAAATACCTTTATAACTTTAGCAACCCAGAATGGATAGCCATTGAGATCTCCATCTGCTAGCACTGCGATCATGCAACCCTCCTTAATATCTTGTAATAAACCCCTGTGAAGGTCTTCCATGGCTTCATGTTGTGAACGAGATCTTCTAGAACCAATATACATCTCTCTTTCCTCTGCCTGTGAAGAATTAATGATATCTTGAGATTGTTGTTGTTCAACAATGTTTATTTCCTCATGTGCATTTGACACATTTTGTGGCCAAATAAATGGATTTTTCAAAGTTATATCTTCTTTTGTTCTTGTTGAAATGATATCACTTTGATTATTGAAAAATGACTCCCACCAAACTGAATCAGCAATGTCAAAGTACTCATATGTATATCTAATACATTTTTTAATTTCTTCTAGGCAATCAGAATAATTTATATCTCTGTTTTGTTTGTGTGCATTATGAACTTCACCAACTGATTGTAATAACAATATTTTCGATGCAAATATTGGATGATCTGGAATGAACTTCAAAAATTGCAAACTGTATGATGGTGCCCATTCTGTAGTAGTTGAATACTTCTTGCCCCATATTAGTGCTTTCCCATGAATTTTTTTGATACGAAATTGATGTTGGAAGCTAATGTCATTAAGTTGTTCAATGCATTTCCCCTCACCATATGATCCCATAATAAACCTTCTCATGTCAACAGTTTCTTCCAACACATCAAAAGTAGGCTCTGACATGTATGATTTCTTAATACATTCAATTAATGATGGCAAGCTCCCAGCTTCCTTCCTCCTCAATGTGATTGAAAATGACTGAACATCTGATCAATATGGTCATGAGTGTGCCCAAAAAGAAGGAAACCAACCTTTACCTTCTGAAAAATTCTCAATTCAACAAGCATGTTTAGATATCCAAAAACAACCTATTTTTTGTTTTCATGACAAGTGTTGTCCAATTACAGATACAAAACTTTAGGAAGATTACCAGACCAATGAGAAAGCACATCATGAATTATGGTTATGGTCAGATTTGCATCATTATGAATATTTGGAGCTGTGAAGTACACCTTTGGCAACATTTTCCCATTGAAGACCATACAACCGACCAAGTGATACTGAATAAAATTTTCCCCTATAAATTTTTGGGTGTGCGAACAAAATGCGGTAAAAGTGTTTTCTTTTGGTCCATACCATCAATTATTAAACCCAAATATTTATTCAGATTATCATAAAATTTATTTTGATGCTTGTACAACTTTTTCCATTCATTTGTTTGTTGTTCACGATGCTCCTGAAGTTCTTTGACAATTGAATCTACACAACATAAAATAAAGCCATTAAGAAATATGTTTTCATACTTGATGAATATACAATTTTAAAAGTTAAAGTTATGAATGCCTACCTCTTTCTAACCATTCACATTTGTCCCTTTTTTATTTAAGAGAAGCACATGTACTGCAAATCCCTATCCTTGTCTTCTTAGGAATATGGACATTATTGAATTCTTTCTTTCATATCTTCACAAAATATTGATATGTAATAAACCGGCCATGTCCTTCAGCACCTTCTGCATATTCTTTATATAACTTGTAGATTTTGCGTCTCAAAAAATTATCTAGAATATGTATTGTCTCTCTATTTGGAATACACTCTCCATGCTTTGAAAAGAAACCTTTCATCCATGACATTGCAGTGTTTGATAATGGCCCAAACTATCTTTTATAACGTACTTCAGAATAAAATGTGGGATCATTTTCCAAATTCTCTTGAATTCTCGAGAGACGAAAATTCCCAATCGAATGAAACATTTTGAAAGCTTTTCTACAGATAAATAAAGTCTTAATATGATAATCATAACCTGAAAATGTAAATTGCATGCACCCAAGTAAATATGAATTTTGCATGCTTCTATTCATTGACAAATATCTCTTCCTTCTCTCTATTGCAAATTTGAAATCCATATGTTTCAAGTAATCTTTTTGGCAACATTCACTTGAAATGAGTGTGTTGATAGAACTTCTTCTCGTCAGATTGTTGGGTCCCTATAATACTAGTGATTACCCCATTACTATTGTAGTTATACCCCTTATTTATATTTTTGTGCCCCTATTACCCACATATTGTTATTTCTGTGCCCCATAGAATCTCTCTATTATTATTTTTGTGGCTTTATATCATTATTGTTAGGTCGGCTGGATTATATTGTGACTCCTTAGACTCCTATATATAGAAAGGAGGTTTTGTCATTTGTATCATCCAAGAATTGTTCATTTATGTAATGTAAAGGAGGTTGCCCCCTCGAAGAGGCTGAATTCTAAGGCGTTGATCTTTCTTTTCTATCTTTTCTTGAGCTGGTTTCATAACATTTGGTATCAGAGCTTTGGATTCTAGGGTTTCGCTGCTCCAAACAGGTCATCGTGGCATTTTCGCTATAACTTTTTTCTGTGATGTTTCAAAAGTCGCAAAAAAAACCCATTTGAGAAGAAATCGCGCTGCACCTTGGGTCTGAATTTCAGATTTTTTTGCGCAATATTTTCGGAGATATGATCTGAGGAAGTTGGTATTTTTGCAGACTCCTGAATTACACTCAAAACAGGTGACCTGGGGAAAATTGTCATAACTTTCTTTCTGAGCATCGGATTGAAATTTCGTAAGAAGGTACAGAAAGAGGACGGACTGTAGTTTTCTTTTATATATTTTTTAGAGTCAAAGGTTGAAACAGTGACACGTGGTACGTCGTACAAGTTCACTCTACGGAACTAGTCTATAATCAAGTCACTGTGGGAGATTTCACATAACTCTTCCTTGGAGAATCCAATTTGGGTCAGACTTGTGGCATTGGAAAGAGGACACAGAGGGCTACTACAGGTCACAAATTTAGAACTAGATAATCAGAAATTATAGAGATACATTGGAGACAATATCGAGCTCCTACAAAGTGAAAAAAGGTGTGTAGATTTTCTTTAATTTTTTGCTTAAGCTTGGTTTGAAAATTTAGTTTGAAGGAATTCAAAGGGCATATTAGAGAATTATTATCGGTAACTGATGCCCCGAGGAAAGAAAATGCAAACACCTAGTAAGGAGCCTGAAAGCTCTAGCATGACTCATGAAGAAGAAGAAGAAATGCTATATGATATATCAAAATTACAAGAACAAGTGCAACGAGTGTCACTTGCACAAAAAGAAACAGAATCTAAAATGGATGGTTTAAGGAAAGATGTAGAAGCTAAGATGGATGGTTTAAAGAAAGGTGTAGAAGCTAAGATGGATGGCATGGAAGCTAAGGTGAATGGCATGGATGCTAAAATTGATGGCATGGATGATAAGATGGATAAGTTGCTACAAGAAATAGTCACTAAGGGTGAAAGAGTACTAAAGGAAACTCATGATGAGAACAAAAGAAATGTTAATCATGATTCCATAGACTCTAATGTTGGATCGAAGACTCACCATGTTCCAAAAATTGATATGAGGAAGTTTGATGGCAAGGATCCCGCCACATGGATATTACAGATGGAGCAATTCTTCGATCTCAATAATGTGCAAAACACACAAAAGGTACATATGGCAACTTTATATTTGGAACCAAATCAGTTTGTATGGTATCAATGGATTTGTTCTCATAAACAGTTTATCACTTGGGCAATTTTTACGGAAGAATTGATAGCACATTATGAGGATACAAAAAGCAACACTTTTTTTAGCCAATTGATAAGTCTCAAACAAAAGGGTTCAATAATGGAGCACATTGAGGAGTTCCAAAAATTGAACATAAGGGTAAAAGATATTCCAGAGGAGCATAGGATTGATGTGTTCATAGGGTCTTTAAAGGATAATATCCAACATGATGTGCGCCTTTGGGAACCTGATTCATTAGAAAAGGCATTCAGGTTAGCAAGAAAAATGGAAAGCAAAATTATGGCAACTATGATCCGAATGGAAAATGGCATCAACCCATGGTGCTCATCCACCCATATTATTCATTGACCCATGGAATTTACCCATGGTATTGTAAATGGCATCCGCCTGTGGTATTGTAAAATCCACCCATGGTATTCATTCACCCATGGAATTTACCCATGGTATTATAAATGGCATCTGCCCGTGGTATTGTAAAATCCACCCATGGTATTCATTCACCCATGGAATTGACCCGTGGTATTGTAACTGAAAAATACTATAAGTAACAAGTCACATTTTGTAAAAGGACAGATTGTCTGCCACAATGTAGCCTTTACAGTTCAGAGGCATGTAGCCATCACATCTCTTCTCAGAGATAAGCTACCATCGTTCTAGCTGGTTTATTTTCATTACTATTCTAAATAAAAGTTTCTTTGTGGTTTTTTTTATTGGGCATTCTCCTATTTTTCTTCTGGCAATGCAAGTTTTCAGATCTTGGGGGTCTCTCCTCCCAAGATCCATTTCAATCTTCTAGATCTTGGGGCCTTTCCCCCAAGATCCATTTCACGTTTTCAGATCTTGGGGTCCTTTCCCCCCAAGATCCAATTCAATCTTTTAGATCTTGGGGGCCTCCTCTCAAGATCCGGATCAGTGGTATCGGAGCAGGTTATGATTCCATGGGAACGAGGGTTTGATGCATGTTTCAATTTCAAATTTTGCAGCAATATTCAACAAACTTCAGGCATGTGCTACAACCTCCACAGATCTTTCTTGGATCAAGCAGGAAGAATTTTTTCTTTTTTCATTTTTTTCAGGATTTATTTTTGGGTGGCGAAATTGCAGATCAGATCTGTACATTTTGGTGCAAGATCTACAAAATCTAATTGTAGATCTGAATTCCTGGTGAAAAAATAGCCGATTTCAAAAAAAAAATCGGTTGAATCGGAGTCCGGATGAAGAAGATATCGCTGATTTAAAAATCAGTAGGGTTGCAGACAATTTTCAGGGCAGCGATTTTGCGGCGCAGATCTAGACGTCCTGGTACAAGATCTGCAAAATCTAATTACAGATCTGGATTCTTTGGGAAAAACTACCCAACTTCAAAAAAGAAATCAGTGCAATCGGAGTCCAGATGAGGGAGATATCGTTGATTTAAAATCAACTCTTTTTTGCAGAAATTTTGGTGACGGCGGGAGAGTTGCAGCGCAGATCTGGAATTCTAGTGCCTAGATCAGGATTTCTATCACATGAGAAGATGCAAAATGGTACTTCTGCTTCCAAAAACAGGTTATAATAAATATTCTGAGTTATATTGGTCGAGTTACGTCCATTTTAATTCTGGAGCAGCATTCGGAGTGGGTTTCCATTGGAGACGTGCCCTCCCACCCCACTTTAGTAGGCATCTGCTTCACATTCATCAGTTTCAACATAGCAGCAATCGTCTTGGGTTATTTGGAGATGTGCCCTCCCACCCCAGGCTATGTAGGCACCTGCTACTTCATCAGCAACCAACATCACGGTTGTGGGTCATCCACAAACCCACACTTCATCGAAGTCCATTTGCTAGGTCGTACACTGTTAGTATCACAGTTGGTCACAAGCATTACAGGGTATCTCCATCCTCGGATCTTCATTCTTCATGGTTATGGGTCATCCACAAACCCACAGTTCATCGAAGTCCATTTGCTAGGCCACACACTGTTAGAATCACAGTTGGTCACAAGCATTACAGGGTATCTCTATCCTCGGATCTTCATTTATCAGGGTTTTGGGTTAACCACGTAAAACCCTTATCTTCATTGGATCTTCATATTCAACAAAGGCTTTGCAGGAGGGAACTTTACGCAATAGGGACCATTGCTTCTTAAGGAGGGAGGAATGATCCGAATGGAAAATGGCATCAACCCATGGTGCTCATCCACCCATATTATTCATTGACCCATGGAATTTACCCATGGTATTGTAAATGGCATCCGCCTGTGGTATTGTAAAATCCACCCATGGTATTCATTCACCCATGGTATTATAAATGGCATCTGCCCGTGGTATTGTAAAATCCACCCATGGTATTCATTCACCCATGGAATTGACCCGTGGTATTGTAACTGAAAAATACTATAAGTAACAAGTCACATTTTGTAAAAGGACAGATTGTCTGCCACAATGTAGCCTTTACAGTTCAGAGGCATGTAGCCATCACATCTCTTCTCAGAGATAAGCTACCATCGCCCTAGCTAGTTTATTTCCATTTCTGTTTGTAAGCATATTTCAGTATTTTCCATTAATGAAATGAAGTATTATTTCCGCTGCATCTTTATGTATATGGTTATCTCTGTAATTTGTTGCGTTCCTGTTTAAATCCGGATCAAACTAGGAAGCATACCATTCACAACTATAAAGACGGAAGTGTTGTTGCCCATAGTCTTCCACAGCCTACAAGGTTGACACCACAACAATTGGAAGAAAAAAGAGCAAAAGGGCTTTGTTACAATTGTGATAGCAAATACACAAAAGGTCATAAGTGTGCTGAGAAGAAATTATTCTACATAGATTGTGAAGAGGAAGAAGAAAAGGAGCAAGAAAGGTCAAAAGAAGAGGATATATTCCAGGAACAAAGCCTAGAGGAAGAACAAATAAACCCGACCATATCTTGTAATGCATTGGCGGGAATTACCACTCCTCAAACCATCAAGATAGAAGGACAAATCAAGAAGAAAAAGGTAATAATGTTGATTGATTCAGGAAGCACCCACAATTTTATTCATTGTAGGGTAGCAAAAGAATTGAATTGTTTTCTATATCCAGCACCAGAGTTTCAAGTGATGATTGCAAATGGAGGAACAATAAATTGTTCTGGAAAGTGCCATAATATCAAGCTATCCATGGGAGAATATGTATTGACTAGCCCAATGCTTTCCATTCCAATGGGAGGTGCTGATGTTGTACTAGGAGTCCAATGGCTACAATCCTTGGGTACAATAGCTTTTAATTTTCAAGAACTTTTCATGAAATTTTCTGTGGAAGGAAAGGAAGTTGAATTAAGGGGTATTGCAGGGAAACCAGGAAAGATAATCAGCTCTAATGGCATGACAAAGCTTCTAAAAAAGGAGCAAAGAGGTGTAATTGCACAATTATGTTCGCTAGATGTTTCCACATTGGAATCATCTATTTCTCCAGATCTCCAAAAAGTCCTGGACAATCATTCCAAGGTATTTGAGACTCCCAAAGGTCTCCCACCTATGCGTGATCATGATCATGCTATTCATCTGATTCCAGGAAGTGTTCCTCCAAACATCAGGCCGTACAGATATCCATATGTCCAAAAAAGTGAAATTGAACGTATGGTTGCAGAAATGCTAGAGGCTGGTATAATTCAACCGAGTCAAAGTTCTTTCTCAGCTCCAGTAGTATTGGTGCACAAGAAGGATGGATCATGGCGCATGTGTCCAGATTATAGGGAGCTCAACAAGCTCACTATTAAAGATAAGTTCCCCATTCCTGTCATTGATGAATTACTGGATGAATTGCATGGATCAATTTACTTCACCAAGTTGGATCTTCGTTCGGGATATCATCAAATCAGAATGAAGATTGAAGACATTCCGAAAACGGCATTTAGAACTCATGAGGGTCATTATGAATTTTTGGTAATTCCTTTTGGCCTTACCAATGCACCTTCAACATTTCAAGGTTTGATGAATTCAATTTTCAAACCATTCCTTAGAAAATTTGTGTTAGTATTTTTTGATGATATACTAATCTACAGCAAGTCTTGGAAGGATCATGTTGAACATGTTGACAAGGTGATACAACTATTGGAGGAGAAACAATTATATGCAAAAAGATCCAAATGTTTCTTTGGAGTCCAGGAGGTGGAATATTTGGGTCATATTGTATCTCATGAAGGAGTTAAGGTAGACCCTAGCAAAATTAAAGCCATTAAGGAATGGAAAATCCCCACATCCATAAAGCATCTGCAAGGATTTCTTGGGTTGACAGGGTATTATCGCAAGTTTGTTAAGAATTATGGGAGAATAGCAGCACCTCTAACAACATTATTGAAGAAAGATTCATTTTCATGGACTCCGGAAGCAACAAAGGCCTTTAAACATCTTAAGGAGGCAATGTACCAAGCACCAGTCTTAGCTACACCGGACTTCACAAAAACCTTTATTGTGGAATGTGATGCTTCAGGAAATGGAATTGGTGCTGTTCTAATGCAAGATGAAAGACCCATTCCTTTTGAAAGTCGTCCAATAAAGGGAAAGTTTTTATGCAAAGCTATTTATATGAAGGAAATGTTGGCAATACTCCATGCACTTGAGAAATGGCGACCCTACCTAATGGGAAGACACTTCAAGGTAAAAACGGATCATGATAGTCTTAAATACTTTTTAGAACAAAGATTATCCTCTGAAGAGCAACAAAAGTGGGTCACAAAGATGTTGGGTTACGACTTTGAAATCATCTACAAAAAAGGGAAGCAAAATGTGGTGGGAGATGCACTCTCAAGAAAGGATGAGGATATGGAAGCATTGTTGTGTGCCATTTCTATTATCCAACCAGATTGGATAAATGAAGCAAAGGAGGAATGGAAGAATGACGAAGAAGTGTGGGCACTTATTCGAAAGCTACAACAAGATTCAAGTACTTCTGATACATTTAGTTGGCAAAATGATTCGTTATGGTACAAAGATCGCTTATACCTCTGTAAGGATTCCCAGCTAAAACAAAATATTCTTATGGAATTGCACACTTCTCCCTTAGGAGGGCACTCAGGATTTTTAAAAACTTACCACAGGGTTAAGAAGGAATTTTTTGGGATGGCCTTAAATCAGATATTCAAAAGTTTGTAGCGGAATGTTTGGTTTGCCAACAAAATAAAGTTGAAACAATTAAGACACCGGGTCTATTACAACCTTTATCCATTCCAAGCCAACGTTGCGAGGAGGTTTCAATGGATTTTATCACAGGTTTACCCAAGTCTGAGGGAAAGAGTGTCATCATGGTGGTAGTTGACAGACTTACCAAGTATGCACATTTTTGTGCATTATCACATCCATTTAAAGCCAGTACAGTTTCTACTGCATTTATGGAAACAGTTCAAAATCTACATGGAAACCCAAAGATTATTGTAAATGACAGAGATCCCATTTTCACTGGAAATTTTTGGACAGAATTATTTTCTTGTCTTGGTACTCAGTTAGCTCATAGCTCATCTTATCATCCTCAATCTGATGGGAAAACTGAGATAGTAAACAAATGTTTGGAAGGATATCTTCGTTGCTTTGTATCTGATAAACAGACACAATGGGTCAAATGGTTGCCTCTGGCTGAATGGTGGTATAACACTTCCTTCCATACAACAACAAAAATGACCCCATTTATGGCACTTTATGGGTACCAACCACCATCAATCACATCATATTTAAGAGAAAATTCTAAGGTTCAGGTAGTGGAACATCACATCGAACATCAACAACAAGTCCTCCAACTCTTAAAGGATAACCTCGTGTTGGCACAAAATAGAATGAAACAACAGGCAGATCAACATCGCAGTGAAAGAAGTTTTGATGTAGGTGATTGGGCATTCCTACGGCTACAACCATATAAGCAAATGTCCCTAAAGCAAGCTAAGAAGGATAATAAATTATCACCAAAGTATTATGGTCCGTACAAGGTGTTGGAAAAGATTGGTACTATGGCATACAAATTGGAGCTTCCTGCAGCTTCTCGATTGCACCCAGTTTTCCATGTTTCATGTTTAAAGAAGGTTATAGGCGACAAGCTCCCAGTTCAAACAATATTGCCAGAACTTGACGAGGAAGGAAAAATTATATTGGAACCGGAAGCAGTCACAGAAACAAGAACTCGACAGCTACGAAATCGATCAATTTCAGAGTATCTTATCAAGTGGAAGAACTTATCCGCTGAAGATTCCACATGGGAGGATGAGAATTTTATGCAGAAGTATCCAGAACTGCTCAAGCGTTGAGGACAACACTTTTTTGAAGGAGAGGGGCATGTTGGGTCCTTATAATACTAGTGATTACCCCATTACTATTGTAGTTATACCCCTTATTTATATTGTTGTGCCCCTATTACCCACATATTGTTATTTCTATGCCCCATAGAATCCCTCCATTATTATTTTTGTGGCTTTATATTAGTATTGTTAGGTCGGCTGGATTTTATTGTGACTCCTTAGACTCCTATATATAGAAAGGAGGTTTTGTCATTTGTATCATCCAAGAATTGTTCATTTATGTAATGTAAAGGAGGTTGCCCCCTTGAAGAGGCTGAATTCTAAGGCGTTGATCTTTCTTTTCTATCTTTTCTTGAGCTGGTTTCATAACACAGATATTCTGCTCTACCCCTTGTATAACTAGAACATCTTGCATTGATATGAAAAGGTCTGCTCCTACTCCTCGATACAATATTTCTTTGTAACATCTCCATCATTAGATCATCATTTGTATAAGGATTTTCATCTTCATTAAGAGGAATGTTATCCACACTATGATCAACTGTGTTTTTCAAACACTGAGTTGGAGGATATTCTTCATCTTCCACTTCTTCAGTGCTATTGTCATAGTCCATAGAATTCGGACTCAATGGAATTTTTGACTCGATGTTTATTGGATATTCTTCCTCACGTGCATTTTCTGTGCTGCTCTCACAATCCATAGAATTAGGAATAAGTGTATCATCTTGTCCCTCATCACTGCTACCTTTATACTCATTAGAATTAGGACTAAGTGCATGATCCTGTCCTTCATCATTGCTGCTTTCATAGTCCTTAGAATCAGGACTAGGAGGACATTGTGACACTCCATTCTTTTGAAATTCATCATCGCGTTTTCATCACTGTTGCTCTCATAGTCCTTAGAATTAGGACTAAGTGAACACCGTGACACTCTATTATTTTGAAATTCATCATCCCGCTCTTCATCGTTGCTGCTGTCATAGTCCTTAGAAGTAGGACTAACTGGACACCGTGGCACGCCATACTTTTGAAATTCATCATCCTGCTCTTCATCAAAGTTGCTTTCATAGTCCTTAGAATTAGGACTCACTGGACACCATGGCACTCCATACTTTTGAAATTCATCATCCCGCTCTTCATCAAAACTGATCTCATAGTCCTTAGAATTAGGACTAACTGGACACGATGACACTCCATACTTTTGAAATTCATCATCATGCACTTCATCGTTGCTGCTATCATATTCCTTAGAATTAGGACTAAGTGGACACTTTGACACTCCATTCTTTTCAAATTCATTATCACGCTCTTCATCACTTCTGCTCTCATAGTCCTTAGAATTATGACTGAGTGGACACCGTGACACTCCATTCTTTTGAACTTCACCATCTCGCTCTTCATCACTGCTACTTTCATAGTCCATAGAATTAGGACTAAGTGGACACCATGAGACTCCATCCTTTTGAAATTTGTCATCAAGCTCATCATCACTATTACTTTCATAGTCCTTCGAATTCGGACTAAGTAGAATCTGTGACTCTTTATTTATTTGAAATTCTCCATCCCCTCTTTCATCAGTTCTGCTCTCATAGTCCTTAAGATCAGGACTAAGTGGAAGAATTGAATTTCTATTCATAGTCGAAGAATTCTCACTATATTCATCCATATGAATAGAGTTGTTACACGATGAAGATGTTGATGTTGTATAAATTGAAACTTCACTATCAGGACAACCCATCCCTTTCAATAAAAGATGTTGAATGATACAAATGGAGAGTCTCCTAAAGATATGATATAGCTTAGAGAATGAAATTTTCCCTCCAAAAATTTTCCTCTCAAAACATTTCGCGAAAAATATCTCCCTCCAAAAATTTTCCACCCAAAAAATTTTGTGAAAATATTTCCATCCTAAAAGTTTGTGAGATTTATTTCACTTCATTATTTTATTATGCAATTTAATGAAAAATGTAAACTTAATTTTTTTATTTATTAAATAAATCATTAAAGTTAAAATTCTAAACTATAACTTCTACCTAAATTATTTTAATAGTCAAAGTATATAATATTTACTAAACAATTGAATGTCTTTTTAGATTTTTATAATACATTCTGAAACAAGTTAATCCCACATTCACCCCACTATAAAACAATTCCATACTATTCACTTTATCATATTTTCGTTCATGGCCATAAAAAAAATTAACATGTTAAAATTTATTAAAACTAATTAATCCCGCATTCACCGTACGGTAAAACATCTCCGCAGTTTCACCTATATATTCCATTATCACTATTACTCATGTTACATCAAGGTTTTTTGAGGTTCGTTAAAAGACTTGGAGTGAATTTGTGGAGCAGCTACATTGGGATCAATAACATATTCAACGAAGAATTCCCGCAATTGAAAGGTCAGTTAAATTTTTTTCCTTGAAATTTCTCATATTAAATTAGTTGAACGAAGTAGATTTTTTTTCTAAACTTAAAATTTTTTGTCAACAAAATTAAGAAATATTTCTGCCATGAGCATGGTGGGCCTAGGACAACCCCATCCTGCAATCGACCGGCCACCGAATTTTTTTTTATAAACTTAAAACTTTTTGTCAACCAAATTAACAAATATTTTCGCTGCGAGCATGGTGGGCCTAGGGCAACCCCATCCTGCAATCGGTCGGCCACCCACTCCCTCCGCACACCCTTCCAGGCCTCTCCCCAAACTCAGCAACACCTTTCCCCTCACCCCTCAACCCCCCTTCCGTCGCACATCCCTACCCCACACGACCCCCTCAACCCTACCCGGCCCCCTACCTCACTCCCCTGGACCCACCCACTTGGCCCCTACCTGGCTCCCCTTGCCCCCCCCCTCACCTCACCCCTTGTTTCCCCGACTCCCATTCCCCCCTCCCTCACCTCACCCCTCATTTCCCCCCCGTCCCTACCCCTACCTCTCCCCCTCACCCCTCGTGCCACTCCGACCCCTACCCCTCACCCTTCCCGCCCCCCCACTCCCCCTCACTGCACCCTCCCTCGTCGCCCTCCTTTCGCTCCCCCTCACCCTCCACCCTACCCTCACCCCTCGGCCCCACTTTCCCACCCATCGGTCCCCCCTCCACCCCTCAGTCGCCCCCCCTACCCCCTCACCCTACCCCTCCCCCTCCACCCCTCGGCCCTCCCCCTACCCCCTCACCCCTCACCCTACCCCCCACTCTACCCCTCGGCCCCCTCTACCTACCCCCTCACCCCTCTCCCTACCCTCTAACTTGGCCACCTGCCCCCCCCCGGCCACCGACCCCTTCCCCCCCCGCCACCCTACCCTCCCCCGTCCCCTCAGCCGCCTCGCTTCCCTGCCCTTTCGCCCCTCTGCCTCCCACTCCCTCCCCCTCCTCCCGGCTCCCGACCTCCGCCCCCTCGGACAGCCACCCGGGAGCATCGACGGGCCGCCAGGGTGGCGCAGGGTGGGCGGTCGCGCCCCTCCCCGCGCCACCCTTGCGGCCCGCCCGGGGTGGCCATCTAATTTTGAGAATCGGATGGCCACCCAGGGCGCGCCGCCGGGGTGGCATGGCCCCACCCCGTGCCACCTCGGCGGCGCGCCCAGGGTAGCAGTCCTAGGGGGCAGAGGTCAGCAGGCGGGAGGCGGGGCAGGTAGGAAGAGGGGGAGGGAGTGGGAAGCAGAGGTGGTGGGGGGAGAAAGGCAGAGGGTCAGGGAAGGGAGGGAGCCAGGGGCGGGGGGGGGGGGGGGGGGGGGGGGAGGGTAGGGCAAAGGGGGGCGAGGAAGGGTGAGGTGGGGGGGGGTGGTGAGGGGGTAGGGGGGTGAGGCCAAGGGGCAGAGGGGGGGGGGTAGGGTGAGGGGTATAGGGGTGAAAGGGGAGTGAGGTGCAGGGGGGGGGAGGGGAGTGAGGGGGGAGGGCTAGGTAGAGGGGGGGAAGAGGAGGGATGAAAGGTGAGGGGTGAGGGGAGGTAGAGTGAGGGGGAACAAGGGTTGAGAGGGGGGGTCGGGTAGAGGGGGGGTAAATAGGAGTGACGGTGAAGGGTGGGACGGGGGGGGACGGTGAAGGGTGAAGGGTGGGACAGGGGGGGGGAGGTAAGGGGGCGGGATGAGGGGTCAGGGGGGGCGGGTAGAGGGGGGATAAAGGGTGAGGTGAGGGGGAGGGAGGGGTAGAGAAAGGGGGAATGAGGGGTGAGGAGGGGGGGCTAGGTAGTGGAGGGGAAGGGGAGTGACGGGTGAGGTGAGGGGGAACAATGGGTGAGGGGGAAGGCCGGTCGGTTAGAGGGGGGGAAACGGGAGTGAGAGGGAGGGATGAGGGGAAACGAAGGGTGGTGGGAGGGGGGTGAGTAGAGGGGGGGAAGGGGAGTGAGGGTGAGGGGTAAGAAGAGGGGGGGATGAGGGGTGAGGCGAGGGAGGGGTAGAAATGGGAGTGAGGGGGATGAGGGGTGATGGGGGGGGTGTGTAGAGTGAGGGGGAAAGAGGGGTGAGGGGTGGGCGGGTAGAGTGGGGCAAAGGGGAGTGAAGGGGATGAGGGGTGAGGTGATGGGGAGGAATGAGGGGTGAGGGGGGGGGGGGGGTAGAGTGAGGGGGAACAAGGGGTAGAGAGGGTGCGGGTAGTGGGGGGGGAAAGGGGAGTGAGGAGGAGGGGTAGGAAGAGGAGGGGGATGAGGGGTGAGGTGAGAGAAAAGGAGGAGGGGGGGATGAGCGGTGGGTCCGGGGGGTGTGAGGTAGGGGGGATGAGGTAGGGGGTAGGGGAGAGGGGGGGTTAAGGGGTAGAGGGAATGGGGGTTAAGAGTGGGCTAGGGTGGCCGTCCGATTACGGGGAGGGGTGGTTTAGTTAGGGGCGAGGGGGGTAGGGGGAATAGGTGGAATGTGGGTAAGGGTGGACTGGGGTGGTCGTCCGACTGCGGGGTAGGGTGGCTCGGTTGGAGGGGAAGGGGGTAGGCTGTTGGGGGTTGGGGAGGGGGGCAAGGGGGTGGAGTGGCATGGGGGTTGTGGGTCGGTAGGGGGGCTAGGGAGTGGAGGGGGGCGTGGAGGGGAGGTGGTTGGGGGATGGGGTGGTGTGGGAGTAGGTGGAGGTGTGGAAGGGGCGTAAGGGTGCAGTTGGATGGTCGTTTGAATGCGGGGTGGGGTGGAGTGGGTCGGTTGAGGGGGAAGACGGGAAGGGGGCATGCAGGGTAAGGTGTGGGGAAATCGCCCGCCACTCTGTGGATGGATGAGGTGGTGTCATTGGGCTTCTGCCATTCCTTAGTGCTAATATTTTTTTAATTTCAATTATCTGATTATACAAATTAAAAATTTATGATATATTTTCGTTGTGGATTTAAGTTAATATGTTTTCTTTGTTTACTAATTTATGTGTTTCTATTTTTCAGGAAAATGGCATCAAAGAAGATTTATGTGAATATGTCTGGACCAAAGACACTTAAAGGTGCATCTTCAAAAAAAATTCGTGAACGAACTCCACCTGAGCTCATGGCTTCAAATCTTTCAAGTGCCTCAAATGATAAGAAGATGATTTCAAACTGGAAGAATTCAAAAGAGGTGAAATTCCCATCAAGAATCTAGTATGTGAAAGAAAGAGAAAGCCAAAATGTGAACATATATCTATATATTGATATACCGAATAAAAATGGAATTTTTTAGCTCATGGGAAGAGTCATAGATATGTGTTCGGTACCGGACACTGAAGTTCTTCACATACTTACAAAAACTCCCAAGTCACATGAAAGGATTAAATATCAACTAACATATTTACTTTATGACACGAGAGAGGTATCTACAAAGTTGTGTAAACAAATCGTAAATGAGATGAAACAAAATATCGTAAGTACTATTATTTATATTTGTATTTTGTTTTCTTGAAAGTGTCTCGCTATATTTTTTTAATTTTGTTTTATTGACATATGATATTTTGTTTGGCAGAATTTTGTTGAAAGTTGTTCAATTAGGTTGGGAGGCATTCATTTCATAGAGCATAATATCATGAAATTTGTCAGCAATTTTTACTTAGTGTCAGAAGAAAATATGGAAAACAAGAAAAATGTAGTAATTGATGATGCTACAAAACTACATCCAAAGGATCAGAAGAAAAGGCCTCTAGTGGATAAATCTAGCAAGGGTAAACAAGTTACTTTTGAGGGCAATGAAGTTGAAATTGATAGTGAAGCATATGTTTTCGTTACTGAAGATACCATTGGAACTGAGAAGAGCTGTAAAAGACCAAAAGTAACAACGCCCAAAAATAAATCTGTTGAGAATGTTATGATGAAGAAAATTAAAGTTGAAGATTTTGAAGTAGTCATTACCAGCAGTCAAGAACCTAGTGAAACTTCAAAAGAAAGTAGAGAAATTATTACACCAGGAGCTAATTTAGAGGATGGCATTATCAAAACAAAACAAAATGCCATTCAATAGAATTTGACAAAGAAAAACTTAATTGATGTTGGTCGTACATTTTAGCTTAATGTCAGATAAACCTATAAGGCAAGTGAAGGACAATGTCAATATCAAGTCAGAAAGCCACACCATCTGCATGTTCACAACTTAAAGACATTGATGAGGTATAATCCATATGCTCATGTGGTTAATTATGTGCTTCTTGTTGATCCAGTTCAAGTTCCCAACAAAGAAGCATTTCATAAGTCAAAATGTTTTGAATACAATTATTATGTGCTTGGGGGGAACCATTATGTAGAAGCTAAAAGACAATTGATGGAGGAATATCCCAATAACCCACGTTTTGAAACAATGAAATGTATAATTTATGCTGGTTTATCGGATATAGAAGAAAAGTTAGTGGCATGGGATCATAACTCAGATAATGAATATAGGATGTCTATGACTTCCATCCAAAGGGTTAGATTTATTCATAGTGAATTTCAAGAAAAATGTGGTGGGGATAGGATAAATGTTACTGAAAATTTCCGAAGGGAATGTTGTATGGAAATAGGCTATCAAATTGAAGAGAAATCCAATTCAAAAGGTGGAAAATGCAACCTTCCTAGTGATATATTCAGAGGTGTTGATAACATTTTTCAATTAGCATTTAGAACTAGAGATGTTTGGAACTTGATTGATGAGATTTTTAGCATGTGGGAAAACATTGGCATTAAAAGCCAGAAGATTAAAAAGTCTAAGCCATTGATATGTGGCGGCAGTAAATTAGGTCCTGACTTGAAGCAGCTTCCAGAAGATATGACTATCACACCTTGGAGAGAAATGCAAGGAGTGAAAGATGAAAAATTTGTCAAAATAATATTATCTCGTGTGAAGTCAGGGGAATTATCATTGGAGGAAATGTCTGAGGAATTTCAAAAGTAAGCTTGTTGAATTATTTTTATTTATTTCTAGATTATAATTTTATTTTAAATAAAACATGTTGTTCTCGGTAGTATTTGTTATACATATCATTATATTGACTTTATGTTACTTTATCTATGTAGTCACAAAGTTTACATGAAAATTCAAGAACAAATGGTTAGATTGTTGAATGAAGATAGTTGGGATGATGTCATACGCAAATATCCAAATTCAAGTTCTACATCAACGTTAAAAGCTTTTTATCTTGCATTTAAAAAGGTATTTTGATTTACACATTCATTTTTATTCATCTGTGTACTATTTTTAATTTATAACTTACACATATATTTGTTGATTTTATAAAAGATGAAGAAGGATGATAATGGAGCGCCAACTAGCTTCAGAACCTTTATTGAAAAAATAAAGACCAAAATACTGACGAAGCAACGTGTTAAGAATGTTGAACTTGATCCAACTCTTACTCATTTCATTTGGAATGGGCTAGGCACTGTTCAATATCAAGTAATACAAGACGACTGTGAAGACATTGCTAAACTCATACCTAAAAGAGAGTATGCCCTAGTTATTGCAGATATTCCGCATGGTTTCAATATTCCAAATACTGACTATGATAGTGACCCTTATACTTATCAAGCTTTTAGTAAACTGGTTGCGGGATTTGTAGAAGTCACGTCATCACCATTATGGATATTTGTGACATTTCATTCAGATATACAATTGGCAATGATATTGTCAAGCTTCAAAGGGAAAACAAATTCAAGGATGCAGCTTACATGGTAAGACGTTTAAAATTTATATTTAATTAATGTTGAAAAATTCATTTATGTACAAGTTGATTGAACTTTTACTATTTCATGTTACAGGCAAAAGTCAAATCTTCTTAACCATGACGATCAAGTATTTATAAATGATTGTGAGTTCATTCATATTGATAGTTGGGCAAGAGATGATAGCTATATGTCTATGTTGTTGTGAGAAAACTAACATATGAAGACAAAGAGGAAAAAGGAGAGATAGTTAACATTTATCAAAAACCACGATTATTGATTAACTACCTTATAGACATGTTAAAATGAAGGAGATTGGGTTCTGGATTTATTTTCTGGTTCAGGTAAGTATTATTATATAGAATTGAATTTCAATATGTTATTTTTTAATTAATATGTCATTGTACTAATTTAATTCATTATTTCTTTTGTGCTTGATAATTAGGTACAACACTAGCATGCTACCTTCAAAAAGGAAGAAATTGCATTGCAATTGAAAAAGATCCATTACAATGCAATTTCATTTAGCAAATAATTAATGCTCTTCAATTTCTTCCAGATGCAATGCAAGAAATTGGGTTGAAGAAAGGGGACTTTAGTGAATCACGTGTGGCAAAAGAGGCAAAGGAACATCAACCACCATTACATGGGATGTTTGGAAAGACATACATTAGGAGATTCACAGACATGAAATATCCATTAGAAGACAAAAATGAGCAAAAGGAAGCAGAAAATATTGAGGAAGAAAACGATGATGAAACTCTAGAGGACGAAGAGTTTGTATTACGTGACATTGTTGATTAAATTTAAGTTATGCTTGGAAATCAAGCTCTTTTTTTGTAACTATTAAGTAGTTATACTTGCAATGTTTTGACTTTCAAGTTTTATGAGAAGAATATACACTCAATTAAGGTTGTTATGCGTTCAATATTTGTAATATATGATTTTCACATTAATTTTTAAGTTAACCATTATTTTTTGAAAAAAAAAAATGATTATTATTATTTTTTTGACATGAAATTCATAAAAAAAAACTATTATTTAACTATTTTTAGTTAAAATTTTCGTATAAAAATTGTGATTTTTGCATGTCAATTGTAGCAAAAAATTATCAAAACGTGTAGTTTTTTAATTATATTTATGTTAAAAATGGCTATTTTTATGTCAATTGTTAGAAAATATTTTTTTTTAGAAACAATTATTTCTTGTGAATTGACATATTTTCTAACAATTGACATAAAAATTCACTATAAAAAAAATAAAATTAAAATAAAAACAAGAAAATATGAAGAAAAAGACCACTTCAAAATTTATTAAGTTTACAAAATAATTATTTACATTTCATACATTAGAAAATTTAAAAAGATAAAAGAAAAAAACCTTTTAAAAAAAGGGTCTGGTGCAGAATTAACACGTTTTTAAATCAGCATAAAAAATACTACCATTATAAAATGCAATGTACATAAAAAAATTTATAGTGCCAAAAACTAAGCTTTAAAAAACACGTGTGTTCTGCATAACCCCTTTTCAAAATCGGGTCACTTTTTTGCTATCTCTACCAAACGGGTAACAATATGGGTTCTCATTTCAAAGTTTACATTGGTCATATTTACATTCATGTTCAAGTATTAATTTTATCAATAGCATGTTTTGCGATCTTTTGAAGTGCTAAGTTTTGGAAGTTACCATAAGGGACATAAACCTTGTCTTGAAATCTACATCCATACTTGACCTGTAAAAGTATTCTTAAGACCTTAGAATAGGATTTCCATTTGCATTAGACACTTTAGGAGATCAACAAGAAAAAAACCCTAAAACAAGATAAAAACTATAAAACAACGAAGCAAGACAAAAGGTTAACTAAGCACATATGGTGCACCACACTTCATCAGTTTATGATACCTGGATTGATAATTTATGTAGAGCAATTTAAGACGTTAAATTGACTAGACACCGTGGCCATTGAACTGTGTGGCTGGTGGAACTACGTGGCTGTTGATTGCCCATGCAGATCTGTGTGAAGAAGGGAGCTGTGTTCTTGAATGCAGCCTAGTCTATTGGATCCTCTATGGTTGTATTAACTTGCGTGGATTCAATATTGAAGTGGTGTTCCTCCATATCATCTGCAAAGCTCAAATGGATGCAAGGTATTGTTTTCAATTCATTGCTAGCTGCATTGAAATTTCGTTCGATTTGTTGCTAGTTGCTGGTTTTTTAGCAATTTACAGTTTGTGGGATTTTATCAAATTGTTAATTTCATTAGTAGAAAGAAATTAGGGATCCGTAGATAAGAAGTTAAATCAAACTATGTCAAAAACTCAAAGTGCTCGATTTGAGATCAAGAAGTTTAATGGGAGAAATAACTTTGAAATCTGAGAAGTTGAGATGCACGATTTACTCTTACAACAAGGTGTGGCGAAGGCACTTTTGGGAAAATCCAAACAACCTTATGCCTTGACAGATGACGAATGGAGTGACATCGATGACAGAGAACTATGCGACATACAATTTTGTTTGGCGGATGATGTTTTATTTAACATCGTGTCAGAGACAATTGTCGTTGGTCTATAGACAAGGCTAGAAATGTTGTACATGACTAAATCCTTAACAAATAGGATTCTTCTGAATAGACAGTTGTATAGCTTACGCATGAAGGAAGGTACGACAATAACTGATCATTTGAATACCTTTAATACCCTCTTGGTGCAGTTAGATAGCATAGATGTAAAATTTGATTCAGAAGATAAAGTTGTAACTTTATTATGCTTTTTTCCTCAGTCATGGCATCATTTTTTTAATTCTATAATTCTTAGTTGATCAAAAACCCTTGAATTTGATGATGTTGTTGGAGCTATGTTGTCTGAAGAAACCAGAAAAAGGTAAAATCAAGAAACCTCTACATCAGAAGCAATGATGGTTATAGATCGATCTAAAGAGAGACGGTTCAGTAAGCAAAACAAGTCTCGGTCAAAATTGAAAGCGAAGAAGAGTAAGCTAAAATGTTGGTTTTGCGGCAAATCAGGACATTTGAAGAAGGATTGTTGGAAGAGACAGCAAACATCCAAAGGAGACTCTTCAATAGAAAATAAAGAAGAAAACACGACAAATACAGGTACGGCATCCGGTTCAGGTATAAGTGATGAAGTCTTATCAATTAATTTGTTAAATCATGATCAACATTGGTTGTTAGATTTTGGTGCGTCCAATCACATGTGCATTCATAAAGAGTGGTTTAAAACTTATAAATCAATCAGTGATGGAGTAGTTTACATGGGAAATGATGTATCATGTAATGTTGTGGGAATTGGAAGCATTGACATTAAAATGTTTGATGGGACAATTGAAATCTTAATTGATGTAAGACATGTCCCTAAACTCAGAAAAAATCTTATTTCTCTAGGAGTGCTAGACAAAACTGGATATAAAACTTTTATTCAAGGTGGAGTAATGAAAATTTATAAACGAATCCTACTAGTAATGAAAGAAAATAAGGTTGGAAATCTTTTTCAGCTAGAAGGAAGAACAGAGTCAGATCATGCTTCAATTGTATCTGAAAACAATAGTGATTCTATTCGACTATGGCATCAACAATTGGGCCATATGAGCAAAAGAGGATTAAAAATTTTATCTGATCATAAGTTACTTCCTAGTTTAAAGTCTTTTAAGTTAGATTTCTACAAACATTGTACATATGGGAAACAAAGCAAGCAGAAATTTAAAACTGGAAAACATACTAGTAAGGGAATCCTTGATTATACCCATTCTGATGTTTGGGGTCCATCTCCTACAACCTCATATAGAGGATCATCATATCTTGTATCTTTTATAGATGATTTCTCTAGGAAAGTATGGGTCTACATGTTGAAAATAAAGTCTGATGTATTCACAGTTTTCAAGCAGTTTAGAGCATTAATAAAAAATATCACTGGAAGGACCATCAAATGTTTAAGAACTGAAAATGGTGGTGAGTTCACTTCAAAGGAATTTGATAATTATTGCAAGGAAGTTGGGATCGAAAGAAAATAAAGTCTGATGTATTCACAGTGTTCAAGTAGTTTAGAGCATTAGTAGAAAATATCATTGGAAGAACCATTAAATGTTTAAAAACTGACAATGGTGGTGAGTTCACTTCAAAGGAATTTGATAATTATTGCAAGGAAGTTGGGATCAAAATACATAGAACTCCTGCTTATACTCCTCAGCAAAATGGAGTTGTTGAACGCATGAACATGACTCTTTTAGAGAGAGTAAGAAGTATGCTAAGTAACGCCAATTTGCAGAAAGAATTATGGACAAAAGTAATATCTATGGCTTGTTATTTGATAAATCAATCACCATCAACTGCAATAGGATGAAAAATTCCTCAAGAGGTATGGAAAGGTCATCCTTGTGATTATTCTAAACTGAAAGTTTTTTGGCTGTGTTGCATATGCTTTAATTTCGAAACATCACCATTCTAAACTAGATCCAAAATCAAAAAGATATATCTTTGTTGGATATGGTGTTGGGATCAAGGGATACAGGCTGTGGGATCCTACTACTCACAAGATCATCATTAACAGAGATGTTAAATTCAACGAATCTTCACTCAATAATCCAGATGTAGATATTAAATTGAAACAAGAAAATGTACCTAAGTTTCAACATATTCAGTTTGAAACTAGTTCAAATATTGATGATAGTAAAGAAGAATGAGTTTTAGATTAAGACCATTAAGAAGTTCCTGCAGATAATAATCAGCAAATCGTAGAAGAACCAGAAACATCTTTAAGAAGGTCCACGAGAATCAGATATCGTCCTAAAAGGTATGATGATTATGTTACCTCAATTGATTTAACCGCTAGTGATGATGAACCTTTATGCTCTGAGGAAGCTGTAGAAGGTTCTAACTTTCATAAGTGGAAAGAAGCTATGAAGGAAGAAATGAAGGCATTAGACAAGAATGCCACATGGGACCTCATAGAACTTCCCAATGACAGAAAAAATGTATGATGCAAATGGGTTTACAAATTGAAAAGGGGTATTGATGATAAAGAAGACAGGTACAAAGTGAGGTTCGTTGCGAAACGCTTTTCTCGGAAAGTAGGAATTGACTTTCATGAGATATTTTCACTAGTTATTAAAATTGTTTCAATTTGGATTGTCTTAGCATTAGTTGCTTTACTTGATTTATAATTACAACAACTAGATGTTAAGACTGCATTCTTACATGAATATTTAGATGAAGAGATTTATATGGAGCAACCTAAAGGGTTTTTTCAAAATCGCAACAAGAAATTTGTCTGCAGGCTCAAGAAATCACTGTATGGTCTGAAGCAGTCACCGAGACAATGGTACAAGAAATTTTATTCTTTCATGATGAGCCAAAATTATATAAGAAGTGAATATGATAATTGTGTTTACTTTAAGAAATTAAGTAATGACATGTTCATTATCTTAGTATTATATGCTGACAATATGCTTTTAGCAGCAAAATCATAAGTGAGATCAACAGGTAAAGGCTTAGATGGATAGGACATTTGATATGAAAGGTCTAGGAGCAGCGAGATAGATTTTGGGCATGGAGATTTTCAGAGACAGGAGCAATGGTAAGCTTTGGTTATCAAAAAAGAAGTATATTGAGAAAATACTCTTAAGGTTTGGTATGAACAATGTGAAGCCAGTTTCAGTGCCTTTAGCTTCTCATTTTAAGCTTTCTTCAAGTTTATTTCCTAACACAAATGAAGAAAATGCATATATGTCTCGAATTCCATATGCCAATGTAGTAGGTTTTTTGATGTATGCGATGGTTTGTACACGACCAGATATTTCACATGTAGTTGGGGTTTTCAGCAGGTATATGGAAAATCTAGGGAAAGTACACTGGTCAGCAATGAAATGGGTGCTTCGGTATCTGAGAGGCACAAGTGATTATTGTATCACTTATAACAGAAGTAGTGAATTTGTTTGAAAATATGTTGATTCCGATTTTGCAGGTGATTTGGATAAGAGAAGGTCAACGTCAGGATATGTCTTTACTCTTGCAGGTGGAGCTATTAGCTGGATTTCAAAGCTACAAAACATTGTTTCTTTATCCACTACTAAAGCATAATACGTAGCTTCTTCACATTCTTGCAAAGAAGCGGTTTGGTCGAAAGGTTTGTTTGGTGAGTTTGGTAGGTTGCAAGACAACACAAATCTATTTTGTGATAGTCAAAGTGCAATTCATTTAGCTAAAAATCCGGCCTATCATAGTAAATCAAAGCATATACCTATAAAGTACCATTTTGTAAGATAGGTTAACACTAAACGGGGAGTCTCTCTTGAAAAAGTGCATACAAAGGAAAACTGTGTAGACATGTTCATGAAACCAGTTTTATTAGAGAAGCTACGATGCTGTCTGGCTTCTCTTGGCTTGTAAATAAAATGAAAAGAATAAACAGGAACGAGGTATCAGGCAAACTGTTCTTAAGGTGGAGATTGTTGAGATTTTTTATATATTAATTTGGCTAAAATCTCATGAATAATGAAAACAATAGGATTTGTTCGTAAACTGATTGCATCAAATCCTGATGAGGAGATATTCTATCCTATTTTGTTGTGATAAAATTTATTATTCATTTTCTTCTCGACATCTATAAATTGTAAGCATGTAGAGGCAAATAGATATGTGAGGTGTGAGGAAGAGGAAATCTGTTGTTGTAATCTCTTGTTGAATAATTGATAAGTCGATATATCTGTTTGGTGGACGTAGCCCAAATTGGTTGGCTGAAACACGTTAAATACCGTCTCCATTAAAATGTTGTGTGTGTGTGTTTATTAAGCTTTCTGTTGTGCATACTATGACATCCAATAGGCAAACTAGGTTGAAGTGGCAGAGATTTTCAAGAATTCTGACATCCTTAGACACATCGCGCTACATTTTCTTGATCGCTACAAGGGTTTCATCGATGATGCTTCGGTAGACGGAGCCAAAAATTTTATTCGCTGAATTGAAATTCCGAGTCACTAATTCCAATTCTTTCAATTCTTTCTGTGGTAAAGTTTGCCCAATTTTTCACAATCTAGCTGCAAGTCAGTTGCTTGATTTTCTATCTTGATTCCCGAGCTCGACTATTCGGTGAGGTGTGATACAAATGAGAAGACCTCCTTTCTATATATAGGAGTCTAAGGGGTCATAATATAATCAGAGCTGACATAACAATAATAATGTAAGGGCATAATAATAACAATAGTGGGCTTCTATGGGGCACAATAGTAACAATATGGGGACTACATGGGTACGACAATATAAGAAGGGGGTTGTACTAATAACAATAAGGGGTTACACTAGTAGTATAGGGGCCTAACATTCTTCTTGCGAAGAGAATAAAGAAAGTTGTCATTATGGAAACCACCACAACGGAGATTTTGAAACCAAGGCCAAGGCAGAGTCCCCTGTTCCAGTCGCTATGCTTACTAGGAGATGCAGGGATCGAGGTCGAGGGAAGGGGATTTGTGGGCATCTTTTGCAGAGGAATCAAGAGAGTCGTGTTTGGGAAAATTGCTTCGCTATTAGGAATGAGATTATTGGCAACTAGTAATTGCGTAGCCATGGCTCCATCTTGGCTCTTTTTCTTGGCTATGGTGTCCCAAGTGTCCCCCTCTCGGACCAAATAAGAGAGAAGGTACAAGATTCCTTGCCAGACTTGTGCAGGCCTTAAGCAGGCGCATCTGACAGGGACTATCATTTTCATACCGATCTGAAGGATGGAATTAACGTCAATTTTTTTTTGCTTTATGGCCTGGCAAGTAGAAAGTCCCTTGTAAATATTGTTCGCCATTATGAAAACAGTATCCCCACTTCGGAAGAAGTAGTTTGCATTGACCTATGAGTAATTCCGACACAGGACAATGTATTTCTCTTACTTTCCAGTAATATAAATGTTTTTTCTTGTTGAAGAAAGGAACAATTAATGGGAGATATGATTGTTGTGTCGATGTCGAGGACCTGGGTGTCAGATCGCATGTTGATTTGGGCCATTTGGGATTGGTCAGAATTGAGAAGGGAGTTGATATTTTCCAAGGACCAGTAGCCTGCTTTAGCTCTATAAATTGGGTAGGCCTAGTAGCTAATATTTTGACCATATCACACGTATCCTTACAAATTGTTAGGGTAGGCCTGGAATTTAAAATGATAATTTCATGACGTTTTTACATTTTACATGTCCTTCACTTTATGTTTTATGCCAATAAACCACCTTCCATGTTAATAAATTAAATGAGTAGCATTGGATCTTCCAGCATTTAACTCTTCTATGTAATAATCAAGCCTTAATTCTATGTTTGTTCATAAAGCTTGAGGGTAGAATCATATAGTCATCAATATATTAGTGGAATTATGACAATTTACTAAAAGCAACAACTACCAGCATTTATTCCTACTTAACACAACATTCGTTAAACCAAATTACCAAAGTTTTTCTTATAATTACAAACTTCCATCTTTCACACAAATATATCCATATCTCACAAAAACAAATGGCTGAGATATCAACATGTGATCCCCAATCTAGACAATCTTCAAGCAACAAAACACTTGAAAACAAATATGGACAGCGTTGAACTTTTAGTTGACCATTCAACTATAAATATTTACCATTCAAGCAAGAGGATCGAACAATTACAAATGGATATGGTAAATTTATCTTTGGGTTCACAATTCGATGACCTAAACATTGCTAGAAGATTAATTTAGGGTTTGTTTTTTTTAAAAGATCAAGACCAAAGTTAATTCATAAATGTCCTCCAGCATGCATAGATCCTTCTAATGCCTGTACAAACCCAAATTGAAGTTATTTTCCTCATAAACTCCAAAAAAAGGAAGGGAAAATTATAATCACAAACCTTTTTCATTCTTCTAAAAAGGCTAAAATTCTAATCATAGACCTTTTTCATTCTTCTAAAGAGGCTCAGAAAATTCAATCACTGACATTTTTCATTCTTCTGTAATATTTTATGTAGTTTTACCAGTGGCAACGCATCTGCAACAATGTACAAAGGACAAAAAGTTCAAATATTTTTCAACTTGGAAACACTATTTTTAACATATTCCGATCTATAGGTATTTATATATAAACGTTCTCAATCTTTCCTCACTAACAGGCTCGATTTCTAGTTTTATTACTATTTCCAGATCCAAAAAAAAGGATCCATTTGAATAAAATTAAAAAAAATATTTGTTTTTCATTTTTTTAACTTAGTTAAATAAAAATAAAAATACAACCCACACCAGTTAGTTTTCAATCTAGTTGTATTATAATTTCTAGATCCAAAAAAATAAGATCTTTCTAACTAAAAATAGAAAACAAATATTTGTTTTTCATATTTTTAAGCTAATTAAATAAAAATAAAAATACAACACACACCAGTTAGTTTTCAATCATCGAATTTTAGCAGAAGAAGTCATTTATTGTTGTGCACCTCACTATCATACTCAAACAAATCTAACATTCTACAAGTCAGCAAACAAAATAAAGAAATTTATTGATACCATGCATCACTGTATGTGGATGAAAATAGTGGAATTGTAGTCTATCATATTTATAGTCCAAATTTATAGTGGGACTATTTAAATAATGAAAACCATGAAAATGTAGTATAAATAAAGCATCCAGTGGCATTTTTCCAAACTATACTATATTTCATTGAAAGTCAAACTTCATAGAGAAAATACAAAAAAGTTTTTCAATAATAGATAGTAATTATACTTCATTTAAAATCAAAATTTCTAGAGAAACTACAAAAAGAAAATCAATAAAAATATCTTAATACAAAGATTCTCTCTTAAACATAACCTAGTAGAACTTTCAAAGCTCAAGAATCCTTCTTGACTTTGTATTTGTCCATACCTCATATACTACATGCCAATCAACATTAGATGATTCAAGTCCATTCATAGATATTCTCATTAAAGCATCCATTATATTCAACCCTATCCTTGATTTTTTGATGTCCTTGATGATATTTTTCTTAGAAAATTGCCTTGCAGAAATAGTGAGCACAACTTGCCATAATTTCATCATATTAGGATAAGTTGTGTGCCATTTCTTTGTGTTAAGAAATACTTTCCATGCTTCTTTCATAGAAAAACCCTCACAAGTGAGATTTAATGAATCAACAAAATGTTGTAACTCTTTTTTACAAGCTTTAACATCAAGTGAAGCTACAAATCCAACATCACTTGATATGGTATGTTTCAAATGTTCAAAAAACTTTAAAATCCAACGCTTTGAATTTTTCTCATGATTACGACGCTCTTTTGGATAATAACAAGGGCTGAACAATTTTTCTGCATTAAAAATATGAAGGTCTGGAAATATTTCTTTTAAAAATTCTATGAGAGTCTCTATATAAGCTTCTGTGAGTTGCTCGCAACTCTCTTGCGTACCTTCAATGCAAGGTTTCATAGATTGTTTCCATTCTTCACTGGATTCAATATCCATGGCCGAGACAGAGATGTATCGTAATACATGTCTATCTACCAGTGTCCCTTCATATTTAATATTAATCTATCCATTTTGAGAATCACTTAAAAATTTGAAAGATAAATTGTGCCTTCTCCAAATGTCTCTTTTCTAAAAAACTATCTAGATAATGTGCTTATAGTTACTTCAAGAGCCAACCCAATAGCTGTAATGTCTACATTTTCTTCTTGAAAAGTCATGTTCAACTTCTTCAAGTCCCGTAGCACATCAGCAAGCATATGTAAGCAATATTGGATAGAATATATCTGTGTCTTATCATACGATGATGAAGTTTCTTTTTCATATTTCCACAAAGTTAAAATTGTTGGCATAAGCTTCAGAAGCCTTATAATAACTTCCCCCTAGATAGACATCTCACTGAATATATTTGTATAACATTAAGAACAGAAATTTGCATGACTCTAAGAAAATCATTAAGTTCATTATTTCTCTTTGGGGAGTTTTGAACCCATGGATACACCTTTTTTTGCAATTTTTTCGAAATATAATAACTCAAGTATTTTCTTAGAAGCATATGTTGCTACTAAAGACTCACGATGAGATACACAATGAAACAAGGCCATTTTCATGTCCAATAATCGTTGAAGCCCCATCTATAGAAACAACTAGCAAATCTTATATCGAAGGCCTATAACATTTATTGATTGATTGACAATATCATATATTTTTTTCCCTTTTCCATCCACTACATCATTGAGCTTCGTAAATTATGAGGTAGGTGGCCCAATACCCTTTGAATATAAATATGTTTCATAAACAACAAGGTGTTTCTATAAGGTTCGATCAATTCTCTCATCAACCATTAATGAGAAGAAAGGGTTTTCTAACATCTTTTTTATATGAATCTGTTCAAGATGTTTTGATATGAAATATATAAAATCATTTGCAGACTTATGATTTGTGTATGAAGAGTACTCTTGAGACTTTGACATATATGGAATTTTTGCATCCATTAGAAATATGCAAAGTTTCTCATACTTTTAAAGAGATAAATCTTCTTGATAGATGAAATATTCTACTTTCATTGTAGAAATCACTCTTTCCTTATTGGCATTTTCAACCTGTCTAATATGATCTGGAATGGGTTTCATCTTTCCCTCTAGAGAATTTATCCATCTTTCCTTCACATCTTTATGCACTAATGATTTTTCATGAGTAAGAAGAGCATCATGTTGTAATGTTGTGCAACCATTCCCTAAATCCCATGATCCATTCATCTTATACTTCTCACAATAATTACACTTCATAGATATCTTTTCATCAAACCTCACATAATTCAACCAAAGAAACTTATCTAACCATTCCATACATAAGTGTCTTACTGTTTTCACTTTCATTTTTGAATTATTAGCAACCTCTTCTTCAACTTCATTTGTTTCTTCATCTAGATCATGATCAGAAGAACTTCCAAAAATTTCATGTAATTGTTGTTCCACATGAGCATTATGGGTTTCTTCATGTGCTTCTAAAATGTTTTGAGTCTTGGAAGTTTGCCCTTTTGTCCATCCATACATTTCCCCAATTGTACCGTGTCTTTTTCTCTTTTGAGACATTTGTAGATTTGTAATCACTTGTATAAAAAATATATGGGAAAAGTAAAGTACATTAAATCATGCAAATTGTTCAAGTTAATACTTTTCATAATGCATATTTATTTATTACCTAAAAAAACATAAACATTGTTAAACCCATTACCCAAAAAAATATTTGTAAAAAAAAGGTTCAATGTTAAAAAACAAAGTATTAACTATAATACTACAGTTTAGAACAAAAAAAGCTATTAAATAAAATTTAACTATTATATATAACAACTCAATTCAACAAACTCAACAACCTTCACATGCAAACCCATAATCAAATAAAATTATACCATCATATCTAATAATTCAACTCAACCCCTCAAAATAGATTAAACTGTCACATTTAACAAGTATGAAATGAATTTACATTCAGTTCAAACTATTTAAAACTCGGCATGAAATGATGAAATGACACTCTCGCATGTAACAATTCTAAATTTTATTAATATAATTTTATGAGTTAATAAATAAAATTAATATTCATGCAGAATGTTATCTAACACTTAAAGTCACAAAAATGATAAGCTTTCACATAGAAATTTCAGATGATGTTATAAACTTTTAGATAGAAATTTCAGATCACGTTATAAGATGATGAATGATAATGAATGGTTTCAATTTTGAAGTCACACCTTGTTAAGTTTCAGGTATGAAAAGGTTAGGATGTATGAATGATTTAACATTCAATTTAATTTTTTATTTATGATGTTTATGTTTTTAATTTCGAAAAAAAACTACTCATAATTTGAAGTTTGAGTTAAGAAATTTGTAGTATTTCTTGGTTTTTTTATAGGAACTCCTGTATGTATTTGAAAAAAAAAATCCAAAAACTAAACTTGCATGATTCCTTAAAAAATAAGTTTTTTTAAATTTTAGTGAAGTTTAAGTTAAGAAATCTGTGTTATTTCTTGGTTTTTTTATAAGAATTCATGTATGCATTTGAAAAAAAATAACCTAAAAGCCAAACCATGATTTCTTAAAAAAATAAATAATTAAATTAAATTTAAAAATCAACAATCAAAAATAAAATTGCGACCTATCAATAGCATGTAATTTCAAAGTATACGGCAATTGCCAAACATGATGGTTCTCAGTAATTTTTAAAATATATATTTAAATACATAAATATATTTAATATCTATTAATATTTGAAATAAAATTAAATTGGTTATATTTTAGTGATAGTCTTTCTTTTATTTAAAATATAATCTTAAATACATAAATAGATTTAATATCTCAAAAACTAATAATACAATAGAAACACAACTTTCGCATGTTCGAATTTAAATGAAATCATAATTTTTTATTATTTACAATAATTTTTTAATTCATAAATAAATTTAATACCTTAAAAACCTCTTATCTACTCCAATTTTGAAAATTCAAAATCCTCAACTCTAGATTCCATAAAACTACCAAATAGCATTAAACATCTTATCCACTCGAATTTTGAAAATTCAAAATCCTCAACTTCCGATTCCAGAAAACTACCAAATACATTAAAGATGGTTATACAAACTTTAGATACAAAAATTCCTACTGTACATTCATTTAATTACTTAAAACTTTATTTGTATGAGAGTTGGATATATTACTAATTAGTGGACAGGATATTTAGTTATGAAGTTCCTTATTTAACAAGGTTGTCATCCTTAAAACTTCGTAAAACAATTGTGAGAACATCATGCAAAAAATTAGGAGAAATCGATGAAAATGTTTATTTTGAAATTTTGAATCATAAATAAATCTAATACTTTAAAAACCTCTTATTTACTCCAATTTTGAAAATTAAAAAATCCTCAACTTTTGATTCGAGAAAACTACCCAATAGCATTAAACCTCTTATCCACTACAATTTTGAAAATTTCGAAAATTCAAAATCCTAAACTTCCGATCCCAAAAAACTACCCAATAGCAGCAAACCTCTTATCCACTTGAATTTTGAAAATTCAAAATCCTCAAATTCTTATTTTAGAAAACTACCAAATAGTGTTAAAGATTGTTATACAACAAGAATAGACTTTAGATACCAAAAATTCTATGCTGCATTTAGTTAATTACTTAAACTTTAGATGCGTAAAGTTCTACACTACATTCAGTTAATTACTTAAAATTTATTTGGATGAGTATTGGATATATGACTAAGTTGTGGATAGGCTTCTTAGTTATGAAGTTCCTTATTTAACAAGGTTGCCAACCTTGAAACCTTCCTAAAACAATTGCCCAGACATCATGCAAAAAGTTGGGCAGAAATCGAATAAAATGTTGATTTGAAATTTTGATTCATAAATAAATATAATACCTTAAAAACATTTTAAATACTCCAATTTTGAAAATTCAAAATCCTTGACATTCCAGAAAACTACCAAATAGCATTAGAGCTCTTATCCACTCCAATTTTGAAAATTCAAAATCCTCAACTTTCGATTTCGGAAAACTACGAAGTAGAATAAAACCGTAAAACACATAATAGATTGGAATACAAAAAGTAAAGTGCACACACTTTTTTTTCTTGAAATTGAGGGCGTATAAGGCTACCAACCTGAGTTTAAGTTGGAAGAAATCATGCCTTAATTTACTTCAAAATTTCCTCAAGGGTTGTATACCATATCAAAGTTATCGTATCAAAGTCATGGCTCATAACTTGCAAGTATTTTGAGGTTTTACAATAAACTAGCGGCATAATTAAATAAAGAGTACATACCTGATAGGTTGATACCACTACCAGTCTAACATTTTTTATTGAGAAATCATGCCATATTTAGACTGAAAAATTGAATAGTGTAGTAGGGTAAATTAAAATATTGTAGCAATATTATTGATTTTCCCAATTAGCAAGAAAGAGAAATGGTAGAGGAAAACATAAGACCATAAAACACATAATTCATCAAACCACTCCTATGGTTAGATGCCAAAGGCAAAAGTGGTAAATTCAAAAGTTGTTTTGCAAGATAATAAATTCCAATGCTAGTAAATGGGCCATTAAATTATGTCATCAATATTCATATGGCCAACAGTTACTCCCATAATGTCCCATTAATTCTCAAGAACCATAACTTGAAAGAATATAGCATCGTAGTCATAGCCTTGTAGTTCGTAGGTACTAAGAAATCCGATTCGACGAACGATGTGGATTACCTATGCGTAATGTGTACATTATGATTAGATTTTTGTAAACTCAACCTTAGTTATAGTAAATAATTTTAGGAATTTGTAAATTCAGGCACAATAGATTTTGACAGTTTAGATTTTTAATTAAAGGGACCCCAATGTGTTTTAGATGCCAGGTTTGATGTGCACAAATTTTTACCAACCATAAAATATGTGTTGAAACTTAAAATACATCCTGTAGGACATCAATTTCCAGGCCTCGTTGGGGGATTAGGATTAGGGCAGTCCAAATATTTCTCATAAGTCAGTTGCCTTAATGCAATCAAACAAGATGCAAGAACAATTAGGAATCATTACAAATACTACTACACCAAGGGAACTTTTAAGACATTTTTTTTAAGACAAAAGAAATTTTTTGTCTTAAAAAGTCACTTTTTATTTTAGGATTAGAGCAGTCTGAATATTTCGCATACCTCTGCTGCCTTGACGCAATCAAACAAGATGCAAAAACAATTAGGAACCATTGCAAACACTACTACACCAAGGGCCAAGGGCATTTTTAAGATATATTTTTTAAGACAAAATAATTTTTTTATCTTAAAAAGTGACATTTTATTTTACTTATTTTACATTAAAATGTAATATCAATTGAATTATCTTAAATACAAAATTTAAAACAAAAAAAGTTTGAGACAAAAATTATTTTAAGACAAAACTTTATATTTAAGACAACAACACTTTAAGACAAAACTTTAGATTTAAGACAAAAATAGTTTGAGACAATAGTTTAAGACAAAAATAATTTGAGACAAAAATATTTTGAGACAAAAAGGGATTAAGACAATTATTTTAAGACAAAAACAATTTACGACAAAACAGTTTGAAACAAAAACGGTTTAAGACAAAACTTTATATTTAAGACAATTTCCACTTAAGACTAAACCCATTTAAGACAATTAACAATTAAGACAAAAACATAGCAATTTAAAAAATATTATCTAACAACTGTAAAATTGACTCTCACAGTGCGCCTCAAGTCTGCTAGCGTGTAAGCTACTACTGTCCCGCGCCTATATTGTGGTTGTTATTTCACTTACCATTAATGTTATCTTATACAAAAACAACAATTTGTTAGGCTCTATGTTTTGTGGGGGTAACCGACTCTAAATAATGTGACAACTTTCCTTGGCAAGATTTCCTAGACATTAATTCCACTTATATCCCTTCGATCTCTATTGATACAATTAGAGACAACTTGTTTGTCCTTGCGTTTGGCCGGTGAGTCACTTTGGTGCTTACTGTTCCAGAAAAGTTTATAAAATAACTAAACACTGGACTACTTCTCTTGGTTATGTGATTGAACCTTGAATTTGAATTTCCCTTAATATGCATCCCCTCAAACTTTAGATATAGCTCAGGGTAATCAGCTACAAGAAAGATTGCAATGTGACTGGCTTACAATTGGGTGGAGATTTGAAATACTTCCTTCATTTTTCAATCATCATTAAACACATACATAAGTATACATTGCTTATGTGTATTTCCTTATGGGGTTTGATGAATCTTGTTACATTGTGAATGTTGAAAGATCTTGCATGTTTGTAAACGTAAATGAATGTCTGAGTTTTGACATTCACCGTATCTTCATGATTAGAATTGTGTCATGTATGCACATGAATTTTAAAGTGTGCCTAGAATATGCTATTCATTATTTTGTGTGTGGTGAATGCACAATTATGTGTTCATATTCAATGAATTGATTTCTAAATTTATGGGTATAATTAGTTTAACCAATCCCTACGCTAGTTATTTTGTCAAAACTGAGAATTTAGGTATCAGGAATTGGGCCATGGGTCTCCTTGAAACTACAGGAAGGTGGGTGCGCAACAATTGTAGTTCTTCTTTATGAACCTAGCATAGGTTTCTTTTTAGTCCATATACGCTATGTTTTTGAGGTTGAGAGGAAGTGGGAGAACATGACTTTGTTGACATGCTAGCAGGTCCAGCACCTAGTGGGCACTGGTGAAACCACACCCTACTGGGACCATGTTGTGTGTATAGACACCAAGCATAATCCATTGATCCTAGGGACTAAATCTAAGGTAAGGGTAGGGTCTATACACTTCGAAAAATGTTGGCTTATTTTAGGTGAGAAGCCTAAAGGACAATAGTGTGGTCCAGGCAGAAATGGGAGTATTGGGAACATTTTCAGCCACCCATCGGTAAGATATGTGTACCCTAGAACACCTTAAAAGTGTAGAAATTAATATAAATTTTCTACTACTAATCTATTCGAACTGAAAACAAGAGATTACAAATTTCCTCTACTATTCTATGAATGGAAATCACAATTTAGAAACACATCCAATGACATGCAACCATAAAAATAATACAACAACACAGTTATTTATAGGGAAATCTAACAAGAAAAAATGTTATCACAGCTTTTCATTAATCATATGAGAATGAGAAACTATTACAATGTATTTCTTCAATCTTCAATTACACCTTGCACTGCAAACATGTTCTCCTACTCACTGTCCTACTCTGGCCAACACTTAGTCAATTCAAGGCCCCATCTTTCTCCTATTTCCTTGCACAATTCCTGAGGAAATTAGATCCTAAATAGTAGGGGAATTCACTATTTCATTGTGCAAATCCCAAGTAATTGATCACTTGCCTCAATGCCCAACATGTATGCTCAATTGGTATACAATTAATAATTACAATGTGCCTTTTCCTCCACTTCAATCTGAAAATTCAAATTCCATGCATGTTTGGGCTATTTTTAGCTGATTGACTAGTTTAACTGAGAGATCATTGAGTTAAAAACAATTCTACTACTCAATTGTCCTTCAACTGAATCGACTAGTTGCTTGAGCTCATTTAACTGAGTCAAACTGACAATAACTGAATTAGATTGCTAAATTTTAGCAACACTACATGCACAACTCTACTTCTAGCCTATAACTCAAATTTACTGAGTAAACAAGTAGACAATACCATGTCACACAAGTTAAATTCCATCTGAGTCATCTTAATGATTTAGAAAATAGAATTACTAAATTTGACTAAGGAACAAGTCAAATTTAGCCTTTCTTGCTACATTTTTTAACACTTCCTCTTAGCAAGAAAGGGATTTTGCACCAACCCTATCCTACACCTGTGGAATTTAAATTTATCTCTTCACAATTCCTTTTTCAATATATCTGCATTGTGCTTCCCAGTTGGAATTAATGTAGCATCATAATTCTCCTCTGCACACAATTTTGGAAGTGATGGTATTTGATATCAATGTTCTTGGAATTTTCATGAAATATTGTATTCTCAAAGAGTTTGATACAACTCTGATAATCACAATAAATCATTGTCGAATCCATTTTCTAACTGAAAATACCCACAAGTATTTTCCTCATCCATATGGCCTTACATGATTCTTGACTTGTATCCATGTAATCATCCTCTATTGAGTTGAGTACCACATACCTCTATTTCCTACTATACCAGGAAATATTTGCAGACCCAACAGTGAAGATAACACCCAAAGTATTTTTCTTATATGATGGACTCCCTACCTAATTTGCATCAGTAAAACCTTAGAGCTTCACTCCCTTTGTCCTCCTGTACCATACCCCATACTCGGTTGTGCCTCTGAGGTACCTCAACACATGCTTTGTTGCCTTCCAATAAAGCTTTGGTAAGCTTCACCATGTCTTGACTCAACTAATTAGCTGCATAACGTATGTCGAGCCTTGTGTTCACTAGATACATCAAGGATCCTAGAATTTATGTATAGATGGTAGAATATACTGCCTATCCTGAACAAGCCCTCTCCTTCCTCCAGTTTGTGGCTATAGGTGTGTCCATAGGCTTGTAGTTATCCATGTAAAATCTATAAAGTATTAGGAGGCATACTTCCCCTGACTCACAAACATCTCACCATCATCTTGTCATACTTCTAGCCCAAGGAAATAATGTATCAATCCCATCTTCTTCATCTCAAATTCTCTTGCAAGGTCCTCCTTGCAACATCAGATAAACTGCTCATCTCCTTTAAGTATCAAGTCATCAACATACAATACCAAGATAAGAAACTTTCCATATACCACAATGGGATAAAGGTTGGCATCTCTTCACTTTTGATGAATCCCAATCCAACAAGATATGTATAAGTCTGATTTTACCATGCTCAGGATGTGTGTTTGAGGCCATACATGGCTCTTTTGAGTCTACACATGTCTCCCAGTCATATGTCTCAAATCTCTCTGTCTGCTCTATTCAAATTTCTTCCTCAATAACACCATCGAGAAAGGTGGACTTCACATCCATCTGGTTGGATCTTCCACCCCATCTATGTAGCTAATGCTAGAATGGTTATGATAGGAATATCTTTCCACTGGTGCAAATGTTTCCTCATAGTCCACTCCCTCTACCTAAGAGAATCATTTGGCCACAAATCTAGCCTTGTACTTCTTGATTCTCCCATCAACTGCATGCTTCACTTTGTAGATCCATCTGGAACCAAAATTGCCCATTTTTGCAGGAATTTGGTATTCTTAACATATATTTTCAAGGAAGTTGTCCTAGAAATTTAAATTCAAAGATAGTTAGGATGTCTTCCTAATTCTATAAAAAAATTTCTCTAAGAAGGAGTTAGGACTCAATGAGACTATGGAAGAGGAATAAGGGTTCTCAGTTGAAAAGAGAACTTGAAAATCACTCTAAATGCTTTATATCTATGGAAACACTACTATGTTGGATTTTTGTAAGTTATTATTCTAAAATGTGGTACCTTTAGTTTAGAATTATAGAGGTGAGTAGACCTATTTAGAAGGATTGGAAATAGTACATGACAAGCACTTCTTTGTTATGAAACAAAAAAACTACAGTAAGGGATATGAGTTACCTCTCAGATAGTAGGAAGGCTTAGTTAGAATTAGACAATTCAGGATAAGGATAATAGATGGATAAAACAATGTCAAACCATATTGAAATCAAAACATCTTTCAAGTCCCAAGTTTTAGGCTGGTTGGTAATCAATCAGTCCCTTGTTGTCAATGCAATTCATAAAATATTAAAATAGGGTTAACCAGTGGTTTTCTTACATTTCAAACAAAATAAATAGTGAAACATGTCTTTCACAATTGTAGAGTTCATTGAGTGTTGTAGGCATGGACCACTTTAGAATAAGAAAACTTCATGCTTGGTCAGCTCAACTATAACGCGACAATTTCAAGGGTTTTCTTACATTTCAAATAGAGGAAACAATGAAACATATATTTTATAGTTGTAGAGTTGTTGAGTGTTTTAGGTATGGACCACTTTAGAATAAGCAAACTTCATGGTTGGTCATCTCAGCTAGAATGCGGAAATTTCAGGAGATTTATGGATTGTCAAACAACATGGAAAGGAAATATAAAGCATTATTTTTCTCACAGGTATCACTTTTCTATGGAGAAGGTAATGTATGGAAGATTTTAATGTTGCATCAACCAACCTTTTCCTTGTAGAGTTGACAGAGTCTAAAGTTGATCCAACTGCAAAATTTGCAACCAAAATGAGTTTGTATAGAAATAATATGGATTCTATGGAGTTTGGTACCAAGGTGGATATGTTGGCCATGCTTACTTATCTCGGGAGAGAGAGAAAATTACAATATCCCCTTGCTAATTAATGATTTCATCAGTTTAATTATATTTTTCTTTATTACAAGAAATGATTTACCATTATCATAATTGATCAGTTAAGTTTGAACCCACCAGTTAAAAAAAATTGATTTTGGCCAAAAAAACGTCATGAACCAACTCTTTGAACTCATTGGTTGTATACAACCTCTAATCTATGTCTCAATTTTCCACAAGAATGGGCCTAGACCATAAACCCTAGCCTTACTTTATTTAAATACACCATCCATCCATCCTATTGATCTGCCTCTCTTTTATAACTAAGAATTTATTAGCATATGAAGAATTTGGAATTGTAGCTAAGAATGCTGATTTTGAGTAATGTTGGCCATAATTAGTGTTGATTTTGGTGGATAAATTTATCTACTTTAACAACATACAATTTTTCTACAATTTTGGAAGTGATTTGACAAAGGATTCTTGTGCCTATTTAAATATATCTAAAAAAAAAATTCTAACCCTCATCTCTTAGACTATATATTTGTTAGGTTATTTGTAACCAACCCTGACATCTCACAATATATGCAGATATTTTTGTAATCACAGTCATTGGTCAAGAATATGGATGTTGACATAGTCAAGGTACAAGAATGTATATAATGTAAATAACACCTTACACTTTTTTCCCATGGAAAAATCATAATTTTCATTGATAATATCATATAATTACATGTTGTAGATGCTAATTGCACATGTAGAATATTGGGCATAAGCCACTTACAGTGCAAAACTCCAAAAGGAGTACCCATTAAAAGCCCAAAAAATCGTTGGAATATGTAATTCCTACTTGTCTCAGCTATGATTATTTCTATTTGGAGGAGTATGTTCCTAACTATGTTCCTAGGTTTGTGTGTGGCTAAGATATTCCCTCAACCAACAGACTGTCCAAGATATTTCCCCCATCTTGAGACAACACTTCATATATATATGTAATATCATATTTGATTAATGAATACAATAGATTTCCCTCAATGGAAATTTAACATGGTATCAGAGCCCTTGAGGGCCTGGCCCCTTCTGGGCTTGGAATCCTAGGCTGAGGAAGCTTGGCCCGTCTTGGGCCGAGGAAAATAAAAGAGTGTATTTGTATTGTTTTAATTTTTGAGTTTGTCCATCTCGATCGATGGAGTTTGTGTCAATGTTTCCATCACGAAGCTTCCTTGTTATTTTAGTTCTTTTTTTCAATGGAATGCAGATTTCATCTTCATCCTCATTCCAGAAGCAACACTGGTTAACATGTCTCAGGATCCCCCTCCTGAACCCTGTGCCATAACAAATACCCTGAGAATAGAAATGGAACCCCTGACCTTTTTCGTAGCAAGAATCGGTCGATCTGGAAGAGTTTTTGGATGATACCTTGTTCAGTTTCTGTTTCGAAGAAGAACAATGGGTCAACATCCTGTTAGACGAGGTATTATAAGACAACATTTCGATCCCCTTTGACAATTTTGGAAATAATTATGCACCAATTCTCTTGATGTCGCAATGGCAGTGTGGTGGATTCGTGCCATGGAGGTTGCTGGGAGGCTAAGTGGTGGAGTAGAGGAGGTGGAGACCGTGAGGCTGCAGCGAATCAATCGCATGCCAACCTATTGGTGGATCTGTGGAGGTAGTTTGTTGGCATATAGTGCTAATGATCTACATTTTTTTTGAAATTGAGAACTAGCCGACCTATGTTGTGTGTTGGTGAGGTGAGAAGTGTGTACGACGTGAATGTTCTGATGGGATGTGAAGGTGTGGGGAATTGTACACCAAATGCTTTGTGGAGTTATGTCACATTGGCTGTCGGTTTTGTAGACTAGTTGTTTTCTTCAGCTACATAGTAGTAATTCGTCTAGATTGTCATTGAGGGAAATATTCTAGGTTTGAGGTTCAAGTTGAGTCAAGGGTCATTTTTGGTGCGGTGAGCGTGGAAAATCTGTTTCCGGTTATGTGGTTGCAGGAGATCTCGGATACATACATCTGCAGTAGCTTACTGTGTTGGAGTCGAGACCTATGTATGGCTCGTTGTGCTGGAGTGCGTCTGGCATGAATTTTGTGTGGTGTGTCTATGCACTGAGATGGAGAGAGTTATCCTGCGAGTTCATTACATGGAGCTAAGAAGTGAAGGAGGATGTTCCTATTGCACAATTGAGTAGTTTGTTTGTGCCTGTGTTGATTCTTCAATGCTGATGCATTCATAATTTTTTTTAATAAAATTGATGTTTTGCGTGGAGCATCGATTTTTCATGTTTATTAGTTACATCTTAGAGCCACGATGGTGTCTGGATCCTAGAGTAGAAGTGGGAGGATTTGACAACAATTATTATGGGTGACAACCTGTGATTGTTGGAGCTAATGCTGTGTTCATTGCAGGCGTAGTTCTCAGGGTTGTGGCACCAAATTCGGGCATGCCCATTTTAGGTCGCGTACTCGTGGGTTTAGGCATCAGATCATTGATCATTTCCATAGGGATGGCATATGATCCTAGCCCCTTCCAGTAGTGTTTTGAATCTAGACACAACACATGCCCAACCACAGGGCAAACACCCCAAGAATTCCTGTGCATTGAAGCAATGGACTCTCTAAGCCCTAGGTGATCAATTCCTAGAGGGCGAGCGACATTTCAACTTGGATAATTTTGGCAATACCCACTACTCTAATAACATTATTTAGAGTTTTGATAACATAAAAGAAGCCTGTGTTTCTGCGCAAAATTTTCATGTCTATTGTCAATCCACACCGAATTTTAATTATTCTAGTTGAGTAATTTAAATGAGGAGATGAGGACGTGAGCAACCATGGATTCTTTCAGATTGCAAGATCATCTCTGGTTGCAGATTTCTAAAATAAGAATGGGAGCATTAGTGGGTGGAAACGATATAGCTGCAAGACTGTTCAGTGCAAAACCATTGATGCCAATGATTCGCTGGATTTTTCAAGTTAAAAATCGTTCTAGTGTGTATTAATATGGCATGTCATGGTATTTCATTGTTGTGTGTATTAATATGTCATGTCATGGTATTTTGGGTTGTCATTGAAGTGGTAATGGTCTGACAAACTATTGTCACAATTATGAGTGTGGGTTGGAACCAGTCATTCCAACAATACACAAATTTGCAGGAATTAATGATTACCAAATATGATGAAGACATGATACTGAAAATGGCAGCATCAGATATTGGAGGATGATGGACAATCGAATTTGTGTGAATTAGTGCGAGCTTGTGGGATAGACTCACTAGCATGATGTATTATGAGTCACACATTGTGATTATAACAAATCTATATGTCATAGATTGCTTTGTAATAGTCTGTTGTGGTCAACGAAATGTTTTATGTACCTAGTATCTTCTTAAGCTTGGAGTATATTAAAAGGGAATATGGTGGTAAGACCCAAAGAGGCATGCATACCCCTTTGTTATGTGTTCCCTAGTGGCATCAAGTTGTGGAATCAACCACTTAGTAGGTACGAGGGTGGTAGGTGTCCTCGTATCTACTCTTGATATGTAATCAGAGAGATGAGTCTTCAATTAAGGGGGGAATTGTGAGATGGAATAATATCAAAGTGTGAAGGACCAAGTCAAAAAGAGTTCATCAAGAAGTTGGATAAACCATGTATGTGAAGGACTTCCTATTAGACCAGCGGTTGCAGTGGTTGGGTACCCATGCATTCTGGTGGATGGTTTTTCCTTTATATGGGTGTCGACAATTTGATGATGTTTGCATGAAAAATGTACAACGTGTAATTGCCAAATTGGACTAGAACTAGAATTTGCAAATTGATATTGAGACAAGTTATCATTAAGGGGGGGGTGTTGGAAAATGTAATTCCTACTTGTCTCAGTTGTGATTATTTCTATTTGGAGGAGTCTGTTCCTAACTATGTTCCTAGATTTGTGTGTAGTTGAGATATTCTCTCAACCAACATATTGTGTGTCCAAGATATTTTTCCTATCTTGAGACAAAACTTCCAGTATATATGTAATATCATATTTGATTTAATGAATACAATAGATTTCCCTTATGGAAATTTAACAAAAAAGGTTTCGAATCATTACAATCAACGGGATGAAAACCCTAGCAAAACTTGTATAGAACATGAGCTTAAATCCCTAAAGAGGGAAAACAAAAACCATAAAAAAACCTATGTCACAGACACATACACTCCGCCAAGGAAAAACTACCATAGCCAGAAAATAATTAGGGCACATGACACCCAGTAACCGGAAACAAAAGCCCCAGAACAGGCCTGCAAAAGGAAACATGGCAGAAACCCCAAACTTGCTACAACCACAAAATCAAATCATAAGTGCAGCACCACGATAGAGCCCATGGTGGTGACAATAAAGAGGCCACACCATCTGGACCACGAACAGCAGCCCCCAACACCAAACCACATAGGTAAACATGCAATACTCCTTCAAAAATAACAACAACAGCTGCAAATGGAAGCCCCAGAATCCTGGTCAAGAAGGAAAGGCATGATCCAGGGGAAGAGACAACCAGGGTAGCCGCGCCTCCCCCACTTCCTCAAACTCCCCCAAAAAAATAGGTTGATACCAGAACCAACCCACAGTAACTCTGCCACCGAGCATCGTCAAAAGCAAATGGAAGCCTTCAGAGACTCGACCAAAAGCAAAGGAGAGGCACGAGCCAGGGGTAGAGGCGGATAGGATTCAGCCTCCTCGCCACCACTCCCTCAACTCCCCATTCAACTTCCTATAACACCTTACACTATTTGGTCAATGTAAATATTTATTTCAGCAATTTGATATGTGTGTTGATATATGTACCTTAGGAATTGCATACATTAATGACATACATATTTAATTGCAATAGTGGGAATTCATCATTCTCTCTTGATTGATAGAACATGTGAGTGACTTGACCACAAAACATATATATGTGCCTTTTGAAATTTAGTATGGTACCTTGACATTCATTTATGGTTACAAAATATGAAACAACCACCCTTGTCATCACAATTTATCATTCATCGCTTCAACAACAATAATTATTTTGTCTGGATCCAATGTCAACACTCAACATCACTTCAATCATTCTCAACAACATAGCATCAAATTTCCTTTGGTATGGTTCAGGGCACATAGGTTTCAAATCCCCTCTCTCATGAGTACCAATCTTGGTTCTTACTAAGACAAATGGTGGTAAAAAGGAAATTAGAAGTTATTTAACCAAAGGTATGGGAAATCATAATGAAAACGATGATAATCTAGTTTCCTATGTTTTTGTTTGGATTACTGACATCATACCTAGAGATCACTACCCACTATCCCTTTGATCAAGAGGGGGAGAAGGCATTCGAGGGGAGGAGGCCTTGGAACGAAGATGAGGGGGTAGTCGACTGGACAATCTGAAACAGGGAGGACCTGGAGAGAGACTTTGAGAGAGGGATATTTTGCAGAATTAGAGCACATGGAGAAAGGGAGAAGGGACATGCTTGGAAAGATTGAGAAGGATACCTGTAAAGGTGGTAGATAAAAAACAAATGCCAAGGATGGAGAAGGGCTAGATGGCAGAAAAATCAAGGAGATGGGAAAAGGGCCTAACTAACTAGAGGTGAGGGGTAACAATAGAAAAGGGAAACAGGTGAGGACAAGGGGGATAGGGAAGAGAAGGAAGCAACAGGAAGAGCATGGTTAGGAAGACAAAGAGGATTTGAATAGCTATTAGCAACTGAGGTATGGATTTTGAAGACCAGTCGCACAAAAATAGGGTTTGGCTTAGCTAAAAAGGTGTCGAAAAGCATATAACTGAATCAATAGCATCACAGGTTAGTACCATAAAACTGTAGATGATTCATTTTTCCTCAATAAACCCTTATAGTATTTATTGTTGTGTTTGATATTGAATGGAAGGATTTAGCATCATCAAGCTTTTTTGCTGTGATAAATCCTTGCTGACTGTGTGCCTACAATCATTACATGTGCCTACAATTACTGTGGGTGTTTGCATTTAGAATTTGTATTAAGAAATTTTAGAAATGGTCAGCCCATAATACCGTTGTTATTTTCAAATGCGTTAGCATGTCAAATCTAGGGTCACATCTGTAGTTTTAAGCCAGAGGACAAAATCGAGATAGACCCATTTTGGTCCAAGTTCATTGACCCTTTTGTTAACTTCATCACTATGTCTCTAGGAATCCTCCTTGATAAGCCTGTAAGAACTATGTGATGAAATCACTTTATAGTGATCAGTTGGAAGAAGTTAATGAAGTAAGCTTAGGGTGGGGAAAAGTCTCTGGAATCCCGGAATAGAGTTAGGGTGGAGAGCCATGTCTCTAGAATCTCATATGCCTAAATGGTGGAGGCATTGATCTTTGGAGCCCCTTTCTAATCAAAGGGTGGATACATTGACCTCTGGAGTCCCTAGTTGTACATTAGGTGGAGATATACATCCCTGGAACCCCTTACCAACTATGGGTGGGGATATTCCTAAAGGGTGGAGGCATTGATCTCTGGAGCCCCTTTCTGATCAAAGGGTGGAGACATTGACCTCTGGAGTCCCTGGCTATACATTGGGTGGTATACATCCCTGGAATCCCTTACCAACTATGGGTGGGGATATATATATATATCCCTAGAGTCCCATAGAGTTCTTTGGAAATTTTGTGTTCTAGCAAGGTGGAGGTGGGACAACCTCTCAAATCCCTAGCCTAAAGATTGGGACTGGTTTCACATTAGAAGGTGAAACTTGCACACAAGAAGATGTCAATGGTTGGGAGGTGATTAGGAAACCTATCCCTGTGCCCATTTTGAGGTGTTTCAATGTCCAAGGTGGTAGAACAACATGACAAACATTGTGGTGTGTGTAACCATAGTCCTTAACTATTGCCCATAATGAGGAACCATGTTTCCTACCTACCAAATTGTTTGATAACCAAGAATATTTTGTTATGCCATGACCAAATACAACAATATCAGCTAGTAAGATAAATCAAATCATAATGAGATGATGTTTTATCATACCTGAATGTGTAACTATACCTAGATAGTTATTATGTTATTCTTATATGCTTATGTATGGACCCTAGGTGAAGCAGGGTCAATCCTTAATGGATACAACCCAAGAGGGATTTTCCTTGTAATTTTAATTCATAGACCTTATGTTTATTAACTGTACATATTGTTGACACCTCATGAGGTTTAGTAGCACAAGGTATCCTACGCCCAATTTCCCACAGTGGCTTCTTGATGCACTTTCCAAGGAAAAGAGTGATGGACATTGCTCATCATAACTTGGTTCTTCCTAGATTTCCATTCTCTAACATAGATGGGTTCCTCTACCTCCTAAAGTGTTATATACAATGGTGTTTCACATTAATTAACTAAGAGATTTGATAAGAAGAAAATGTCCAAATTCTTAGAAAATTAACCATCATTTGCAATAAGGACTGTAGTTTTGTGGCTCCTTTTCCTATTTTGATTTTAATGAAGGGATGAAGTCCTAAGTAGCTTAAAAATTATCTCACCAATGCCTTAAGATATGAGACTTGAATACATGTTGTTTTCCTAAAGTTCGATATGCTCTATAAAACTCTTCGGCCAAATGTACGAGCTCAAGTCACTCTTTGTAGAACGTCTCTAAACGCTTGGTAAATAAATCTGCGTCCTCTTGAATCAGGTTCAACATGGCTTGGATTCTGATATCCATATGTCAAGTTTTCTTGAAGCCATTTTGAATTTTTAGGGCTCACATGGTTATCCCACCACCAAGAGTAAGGATAATGAGATTCTATTTGCAACATAGGTTGTTTTATCAGACCATGATATAAAATATGTTGAGGTTGTAAAATTGCTTCTCGGTGAGGCCACTTCACTTGAAATTTTTATGGAATAAGAAAAGAACCAAGCCTTGATGCTTCATGACTGCTAATACTTGTACCTTCTATAGATCCCACAATTTTTTGCAATATTCCACTCATTTAGAAAAGAAAAGTCTCCTTTAGGAGATAGAGCTAAATCCATTGATGCTTCATCCACCATTGGATTACACAACACTTGCCAATATAAAGGTTGATGTCTCACACCTAGGTACGATTACACATATGTCAAGTGGTACATCATCAATCTCTACCTCATCAATACAATTTTTGGTGATGACGAATTTAAGTGTACATTTTCTTGTCACTTGAAATTTGGCATTATCACATATCTAACCCAAAGGATAAGGTTTAGGATTCTAAGTTTAATTTCTTGACAATACTTAGAAATAAGGTTAAATTTGGATCCACTATCAAAGAAAGTATCAAAATATGGCCTCTTCATCCTAGCATTAGAAAACTAATATATCAAGTGAAATGATCCTTGTTTCAAATTGTCACTGTATCCCTGCATGGATGAAGTTTTTAGTAAGCAATTAACAAAGTGACTATTCGATATTAATGGAATTCTATATAAGGATTTTTCTCATCATTTATTAGTGAAACATCTTAGGAAAAATGACAACAACATGACACTTCAGATTAGTCCTTGTACAGTTAAATTTTTTAATTAAAATTAATATTTATAAATATGGAAACATCAACCTACATGCTCATGTCGACGCGTCACCCCAAAAGACATGTCTTTTCACATAAGAGAATAAGTATATATTGGGGATAAACGTCTTGATTTTGAGTGCCTAATTCAAGTAATAATAATTTGTTTCTAAGGTGATTTCGTACGTGAATTATGAGGCTTAAAACAAATCCTTATTTTGGACTTGTGGTATGAAGGAATTTCAGAACAATGGTGTGTTTCCTTAGAACTGTGAGTAGATCATTTGAATTCTACAGTTATATCATATTGGACCTATCCAACTATATATATTTGTGACTTGTGCTAGGACCTGTGGTTCATAAACTGTGCACTCGAACTTATGGGAGACCACAAATTTTGTCAAACAAAGCCTACAATCTCATCTCTATTCAAGCCTGTAAATTCAGCCCTAACAGGCCTACAATTTTGGCCTAACAAACTATGAAATTCTGCTCTATATACTTGAAGTAGACCTGCAACATGAGACATGTGGTTGTACCTCATACACATGCGAACATTTGCAGACCTTGTGGAATAAAAGAGCTTGGACAGTTTTAAAAGTGGCTTAAAATTGTGAGTAAAACCTCAATCTTCAGATATGTTACTATACATTATACTTGTAACTGGTAGAGACTCTACAATATTTGATAGATTAATTTTTGGAGCAAACAAAAGACGTTAGGATTGGATCCTAGACCTCTTCTGTAGAACATGGCGCTTCATCCTATGGAGAATTATCTTTGGAGTATTTCTAGTGCAGTGGAGACAGATTGCTTTAAATTTGTGTAGTTTGATCATACCTTATGGATAGTAAAGAACATTCTTTGAGTTTTTGCTGGAGATAGCCATTGACTTGCGAGATAGTAACCTTGAGGAGGTCATATTTAAGCAATCTATGCAAGAAGTTGTTCAAGTTCAGGCCTAAGAAACCCTAATTGTAACATCATTGTTTAAGTGCCCAAATGAACTAACCTTGAAGAAGATTCCTTGTGTAGATGAAGAGTCATGGAGACACCTTTTGGAACTAAGATGATGTTTACTTTCACTCCTTGATCATTCATGCTCTGTCTTGTATCCTAGACATGTAGGCTGAATTGGTGTCAAGTGTTTGACATCATCTCAGTCCCAGTTGGAGATGCTCAGGCCTAGTGTTGAGGTTGAATTTTGGTTTTTCTTATATCGTCTTCATGTCTTTGATGGATTTTGGAGGTTGTAACGAGTTATGAGCAGAGGTCGAGATTCTAGGCTAGAAAAGTGGCTCAAATCTCGAGGACACTAGCACAGCTCTACTAAAAAGAGTCCAGGGATGCTAGCACATAGTCCTATGAGAGTGACTTTGGGTTTTGGATGTTGTAGCATGAGAGCAACCAGGGGTTAAAAGGATAAAAAAATTAGTGGGACTCGTGGACATGATGTTTGAGTGGATGACATGTCTCCTAAGGGTGTGGTTGCTGATGTGGATGGGTTTGTTTGATATGTTCTATCAATTCCATTTCCTTAAGGTCACCAAGGAGGTTGAATCCTTTATAGTGACCTCTCTCGTCGGATGGTTACCTTAGTTGATCGGTTGCTTGGGTAGACCTAGGAGGACGGGGTGTTAAAAACTTCTCCTTCAACCTCTTTTTCAGACCTACAACTTCTGGACTACGATTCGTCCTTACTATAGAAAAAACAAAATTTCTTCGAAGTCCATATTTCTCCATTATAAAGACTAGAGGGGTAAAATATCATGTAACTTGTTTCGTCAACAAAATGAACATTTTCTTTTTCCCAAAAAACCTTTATATCTATTTCTGATTTCCATCACTCTACGACATAATGGACTTTTAAACGGGATCATAAGAATGTGATTCTTTCTATTATAAATTTATTGGATGATTCATGAATTTAGAAAGCGAGAAAACTTTAGGTTGAAAAATATTTAGATTCAACCACACGAGATCTACCAAGTTCCTCTTAAGATAAAGGACTTCAAATACAAAGGAAGAAAATGAACAAAAATTAAGGATAAACTATGGTTCCAACTAAATGATTTTCAAGCTATTTATGAATCATCAAAATATCATAGGGACTAGAAGAAGCTAGGTTAATGCTTTTCTTTTATCATATGTATGTTATTATTGAGCTTTAATAAATACACCATGTTTTTTCTTCCTTTCATATTAAATATGATTTGTAAAAGAAGAACTATAAAAATCCATGTGGATGAAACAATGTAAACTTTGAAACGGGAACTGATACTGTTACCCGTTTCGTAGAGATAGCAAAAAAATGACCCGATTTTCAAATGTGGTGATGCAGAATACACATGTTTTTTTTAGAACATGGTTTTTGGAACTTTAATTTTTTTTCATGTTCAAGGATGAAATCAAGTTTTAGAATGGTAGTGATTTTCATGCTGATTTTAAAAAGTGAGTATTCTGCATCACACCCTTTTTTTAAAAGACCTTTCTAGTGTGTGAAATGTAAAAAATTATTTTCTAAATTTGATAGTTTTTGAAGTCGTCATTTTATTCATATTTTCTTGTTCTCTATCTTAATTTTTTTTTTTAGGCGGGTTTTTATTGTTTTGCGTTTTTAAATTAGAAAGTCGATAGTTTGAATTTTAGATAATCTACATATTTATACATCCTTAATTAATTTTTCAATCCACATGAAATAATTGTTTCTAAAAAACAACATTTTTTAACAATGGACATAAAAATAACCATTTTTAACATAAATATAACAAAAAAACTAAACGTTTTGATAATTTTTTGCTAGAATTAACATGTCAAAATCACAATTTTTATACAAAAATATTAACTAAAAATGGTCAAATAATAGTTTTTTTTATGAATTTCATGTCAAAAAAATAATAATAACAATTTTTTTTTCAAAAAATAATAATTAACTTAAAAATCAATGCGAAAATCACAAATTACAAATATTGAACACATAAAAACTTTAATTCATTGATTATTCTTTTCATGAAATGTCAGAGTCAAAACATTGCAAAGCTTGATTTCCAGGTATAACTTAAATTTAATCAACAATGTCACGTAATCCAAACTCTTCGTCCTCTAGAGTTTCATCATTGTCATCTTCCACAATATTTTCTGCTTCCTTTTGTGCAATTTCCTCTTCCAATGGGTCTTTGATGTCTGCAAATCTCCCAATATATGTCTTTCCAAACATTCCATGTAATGGTGGTTGGGGTTCCTTTGCCTTTTTTGCCACATGTGATTCATTAAAGTCCCCTTTCCTCAACCCAATTTCTTGCATTTCATCTGGAAGAAATTGAAGAGCATTAATTCTTTGCTGAATGAAATTGCATTGTAATGGATCTTTCTCAATTCCAATGCAATTTATTCCTTTTTGAAGGCAGCATGCTAGTGTTGTACCTAATTATCAAGCACAAAAAAGTAATGAAGTAAATTAGTACAACGACATATTAATTAAAAAAAAGAACATATTGAAATTCAATTCCATGTGGCAAAACCTACCTGAGACAGAAAATAAATCCAGAACCCAATCTCCTACATTTGAACATATGTCTATAAGATAGTTAATCAATAATTGTGGTTTCTGATAAATGTTAACTATCTCTCCTTTCGTTTCTTTGTCTTCATATGTTAGTTTTCTCACAACAGCATCATAAGTCAGTATTTGGCTATGACTCTTTCTCTCCACCCGATTAAAAATCATAGACATATGGCTATCATCTTTTGCCCAACTATCAATATGAATGAACTCACAGTCATTTATAAATTGTTGATCTTCATTGTTAAGAAGATTTGACTTTTGCCTGTAACATACAATAGTAAAAGTTCAATTAACTTGTACATAAATGAATTTTTCAACATTAATCAAATATACCTTTAAACATCTTACCATGTAAGCTGCATCCTTGAATTTGTTTTCCCCTTCAAGCTTGACAATACCATTGCCAATTGTGTGTCTGAATGAAATTTCACAAATCTCCATAATGGTGATGACATCACTTCCATAAACCCCGCCACCACTTTATTAAAAGCTTGATAAGTATAAGGGTCACTATCATAGTAAATGTTTGGAATATTAAAACCATGGGGAATATCTGCAATAACCAGGGCATAATCCCTTTTTGGTACGAGTTTAGAAATGTCTTCACAGTCGCCTTGTATTACTTGATATTGAATAGTGTCTAGCCCATTCCAAATGAAATGATTAAGAGTTGGATCAAGTACAACATTCTTAATACGTTGCTTTCTCAGCCTTTCAATCTTTATTTTTTCAATAAAAGTCTTGAAACTGTCTGGTGCTCCATTATCTTCTTTCTTCATCTTTTACCAAACAAACAAATGTTTGTGTAAGTTTTAAATTAAAAATAGTACACAGATGATTAAAACTGAATGTATAAATCAAGTTACCTTTTTAAATGCAAGATAAAAAGATTTTAATGTTGATGTAGAACTTGAATCTGGATAGTTGCGTACAACATCATCCCAACTATCTTCATTCAACAGTTTAACCATTTGTTCCTGAATTTTCATGTAAACTTTGTGATTGCATAGATAAAGTAAGAAAAAGTTAATATAATGATATGTATAACAAATACTACCAATAACAACATGTTTTATTTAAAAGATAACTATAATCCTGGAAATAAGTAAAAATAATTCAGCAAACTTACTTTTGAAATTCTTCAGACATTTCTTCCAATTATAATTCCCCTGACCTCACACGAGATAATATTGTTTTGACAATTTTTTCATCTTTCACTCCTTGCATCGCCCTCCAAGGCGTGATGGTCATATCGTCTGGAAGTTGCTTCAGTTCAGGAGCTGATTTATTGTTGCTACATATCAATGGCTTAGACTTTTTGACCCTCTGGTTTTTAATGCCAATGTCTTCCCACATGCTAAAAATGTCATCAATCAAATTCCAAATATCTCCAGTTCTAAATGCCAATTGGAAAATGTTATCAATACCTCTGAATAAATCGCTATATCTGTTGTCTTTTCCACCTTTTGAATTGGTTTTCTCTTCAATTTGATAGCCTATTTCCATACAACATTCCTTTCGGAAATCTGCAGTAATATTTATCTTATCCCCACCACATTTTTCTAGGAATTCACTATGAATAAATCTAACCTTTTGGATCAAAGTCATAGACATCCTATATTCATTATCTGAATTATGATCCAATGCCACTAACTTTGCTTTTGTTTCATTTAAACCAGCATAAATGATACATTTCATTGTTTCAAAACGTGGGTTATTAGGATATTCCTCCATCAATTGTCTTTGAGCTTCAACAGAATGGTTCCCCCCAAGCACATAATAATTGTATTCAAAAAATTTTGACTTATCAAATGCTTCTTTGTTGGGAACTTGAAGTGGATCAACAAGAAGCACATAACTAACCACATGAGCATATGGATTGTACCTCATCAATGTCTTCAAGTTGTGAACATGCAGATGATGTGGCTTTCTGATTTGATATTGGCATTGTCCTTCACTTGCCTTATAGGTTTGTCTGACATTTAACTGAAATGTACGACCACCATCAATTAAGTTTCTCTTTGTCAAATTATGTCGAATGGCATTTTGTTTTGTTTTGATTATGCCATCATCTAAATCAACTCCTGCTGTAATGATTTCTCTGCTTTCTTTTGAAGTTTCACTAGGTTCTTGACTGCTGGTAATGACTACTTCAAGATCTTCAACTCTACTTTTTTTTGTCATAACATTCTCAAGAGATCTATTCTTGGGCATTGTTACTTTTGGTCTTTTACGACCTTCTTCAGTTCCAATGTCATCTTCAGTAATGGCAACATATTCTTCATTGTCAATTTCAACTTCATCGTCCTCAAAAGTAACTTGTTTACCGTTGCTAGATTTATCCACCAGAGGCCTTTTTTTCTGATTCTTTGGATGTAGTTTTGTAGCATCATCAATTACTACATTTTCCATGTTTTCCATATCTTCTTCTGACACTGAGTAAAAATGGTTGACAACTTTCATGATATCATGCTCTATGAAATGAATGCCTCCCAACCTAATTGAACAGCTTTCAACAAAATTCTGCCAAACAAAATATCATATGTTAATATAAACAAAGTTAAAAAAATATAGCGAGACACTTTCAAAACGCAAAATAAAAATACAAATAACAATACTTACGATGTTTTTTGTCATCTCATTTACGATTTGTTTACACAACTTTGTAGATACCTCTCTCGTGTCATATAATGAATATGATAGTCGGTATTTAATCCTTTCATGTGACTTGGGAGCTTTTGTAAGTACGTAAACAACTTCAGTGTTTGGTACCGAACACCTATCTATGACTCTTCCCATCACCTCCAAATTTTCATTATTTTGGGGTATATCAATGTATAGATATATATTCACAGTTGTGCTCTCTCTTTCTTTCACATACCAGACTCTTGATGGAAATTTCACCTCTTTTGAACTTTTCCAATCTAAGATTAGCTTCTTATCACTTGAAGCACTTGAAATATTTGTAGGCATGAGCTCAGGTGGAGTTAGTTCACCAATTTTTTTTGAAGATACACCTTTAAGACTCTTTGGTCCAGAAAGATTCATTGAAATTTTCCTTGATGCCATTTTCCTAAAAAAAACACATAAATTAGTAAATAAAAAACCATATTAACTTAAATTAATAACAAAAATATACCATAAATTTTTTATTTGTATAATCAGAATTGCCCAACCACCTCTAACGGGCAGGCGGGTCGATGGGCGAGCGGGAGGTTAGGTGAGGGATAATGAGGCTAAGTAGACATTTAGGCAAGTATGGGTGAGCCCCTACCCACACACCCCCCACAACCCCCTAAGCTTCCCCCCTCTCCGCCCCTCACCCCAACCCCTACCGTCCCCCCACACCCCCGCCCCCAAAACCCCCTCCCCCCCATCCCCCGCCCCCAAACCCCCTACACCCCCCAACACCTCCCCTCGGCCGCCCCTCCCCACTGCGCCCACCACTCCCCACACCACGCGCCCCCCCTACCCCATCCCCCCCCCCATAATCCCCGCGCCCTACCCCACCCCCCCAACCCTTATCCCCTCCTACACCCTACCCGCGCCCTACCCTTAACCCCCCCTACCCCCCCTATTCCCCACCCACGCCCTACCCCTATCCTACCCCCCTCATCCCCCCCCGCCCCCTATCCTACCCCCCTCCACCCTACCCCCCTCATCCCCCCCCTGCCCCGCCACCCTACCCCCCTCATCCCCCCGCCCCCTATCCTACCCCCGCACCCTACCCCCCTCATCCCCCCACCACCCTACCCCCCCCACGCCCCCTACCCTACTAACCCCCCATCCCCCCCACCCTAACCCCCCCCCCCCCCGCCGCCCCCTACGCTACTACCCCCCCATCCCCCCCACCCTACCCCTACCCCCCCCGTCCCCCCACCCCTAACCCCCCCCCCCCCCCCCCCCCCCCATCCCTACCCCGCCCCCCCACCCGCCCGACCCCGCCCACCCGCCCGACCCCGCCCACCCGGCCCCGCCCTACCCCAATACCCCGCCCACCCGGCCCACCCCCCTACCCCGCCCACTCGGCCTACCCCCCTACCCGGCCCACCCCGCCCACCCGCCCTACCCCCCTACCCCGCCCACCCAGCCCACCCCGCCGCCCCTCCCCCTCCGCCTCCCCCTCCCCCGCCCCTCCCCGATCCCTCCGCTGCCCCTCCCCCTCCCCCTCCCCCCCCTCCCCGCCCCTCCGCCCACCCCTCCGCCTCCCCCTCCGCCCGCGCAGGGCCACCCCCGGGCCGCCCTGCCCCGCCCGACCGGCGGCGGGGCGGCGACCGCCGCCGGTCGGGCGGGGCGGCCCGGGGTGGCCCTGCGCGGGTGGAGGGGGAGGCGCCGGAATCGACCCGCCGCCGGTCGGGCGGGGCGGGGCGGCCCGGGGGTGGCCCTGCGCAGGCAGAGGGGGAGGCGGAGGGGGCCGGGGAGGGGCGGGGGAGGGGGAGAGGGAGGGGGGCGGGGTGGGGCGAGTGGGCGGGGAGGGCGGGTGGGCCGGGGGGTGGGGATGGGGTGGGCCGGGTGGGATGGGGGGTGGGGATGGGGTGGGGTAGGGTAGGGGGAATGGGGGGGGACGGGGGGGTAGGGGTAGGATAGGGGGCGTGGAGGGGGGACGGGATGGGGGGGGGATGGGGTAGGGTAGGATAGGGGGGTAGGAGGGTAGGGGGGTAGGGGTAGGGTAGGGTAGGGTTGGGGTAGGGTAGGGTAGGGTAGGGTAGGGTAGGGGGGGGGGGGGGGTAAGTGGGCATGGGGAAGGAGTTAGGGGGTAGGGCCCATGGGGCCGGCGTTAAGGAAGGGGGGGAGGAGTTGAGATTGGAGGGGAATGGGAGTTAGGGGCTTGGAAAAATTATTAATTTAAAAAAAAAAATCTTCTTCGACGTTAAATTAATTTAATATGAAAATTTTGAAAAAAAATATTGAACTTACCTTTCAATTGTGATAATTCTTCGTTGAATATGTTGTTGATAGCAATATAGCTGCTCCACAAATTCACGTCTTTCAACGAACTTCAGAAAACCTGGATGTGAGGTAAGTAATAATGATAACGAAATTTAATATATAAGTGAAAATACGAAGATGTTTTTATGTACGATTAATGTGGGATAATTTGTTTTAAATTGTTATAGAGCGAATATTGTAGAGTTATTTTACAATGGATTGAATGTGGGATTAATTTGTTTTAGAATATATTTAAAAAAAAAAAAAAAAAATTAGTTGTTTAGTAAATATTAAACTATAATTTGTTTTAAATTATTATAGAGCGAATATTGTAGAGTTATTTTACAATGGATTGAATGTGGGATTAATTTGTTTTAGAATATATTATAAAAATAAAAAAAAAAAAAAAATTAGTTGTTTAGTATATATTATATACTTTAACTATTAGAATAATTAATATAGAAGTTGTTGTTTACAATTTGAATTTCAGTGATTGATTTCATAAAAAAATTTAGTTTATGTTTTTCAATGAATTGTAGAATAAAATAATAAAGGTAAATAAATCTAACAAACTTTTGGAGGGAAATATTTTCGTGAAAAGTTTTGGAGGGAAATATTTTCGCGAAAATTTTTGGAGGGAATAATTTTGGAGGGAATATTTCATTCTTTAAGCTATATAATATTCTTAGGAGACTCCATTTGTATCATTCAACATCTTCTATTTGAAAGGGATGGATTGTTCTGATGGTGAAGTTTCGGTTTATACACCATCAACATCTTCATCGCGTAACAACTCTATTCATATTGATGAATATAGCGGGAATTCTTCCATTATGAATAGAAAGTCAATTCTTCCACTTAGTCCCGATTCTAAGGACTATGAAAGCAGCGGTGATGAAGAGCATGATGGTGAAGTTCAAAAGAATGGAGTGTCACGATGTCCACTTAGTCCTAATTCTGAGGACTATGAGAGTAGCAGTTTTGAAGAGCGTGATGGTGAAGTTCAAAAGAATGGAGGGTCACGGTGTCCACTCAGTCCTAATTCTGAAGACTACGAGAGCAGCAGTGATGAAGCGCGGGATGATGATTTTCAAAAGATTGGAGTATCACAATCTCCTCTTAGTCCTGATTCTAAGGACTATGAGAGCAGCAGTGATGAAGCGCATGATGATGATTTTCAAAAGATTGGAGTATCACAATCTCCTCTTAGTCCTGATTCTAAGGACTATGAGAGTAGCGGTGATGAAGAACAGGATGAGAGCAGCAGTGATGATCCAATGATGGAGATGTTGCCAAGAAATATTGTATCGAGGAGAAGGAGCAGACCTTTTCGTATCAATGCAAACTATTCTAGTTATACAAGGGGTAGAGCAGAATATCTGACGAGAAGAAGTTCTATCAGCGCTCTCATTTCAAGTGAATGTTGCCAAAAAAATTGCTTGAAACGTATGGATTTCACATTTGCATTAGAAAGCAGGAAGAGATATTTGTCAATGAATAAAAGCATGCAAAACTCATATTTAGTTGGCTGCATGCAATCTACATTGTCAGGTTATGATTATCATATTAGGAATTTATTATTGTGTAGAAAAGCTTTCAAAATGTTTCACTCAATTGGGAATTTTCGTCTCTCGAGAATTCAAGAAAATTTGGAAAAGGATCCCACATTTTATTCAGAAGTACGTTATAAAAGATGGTTTGGGCCATTATCAAATACTGCAATGTCATGGATGAAAGATTTCTTTTCAAAGCATGGAGAGTGTATGCCAAATAGAGAGACAATACATATTCCAGATAATTTTTCAAGACGAGAAATCTACAACTTATACAAAGAATATGCAGTAAGTGCTGAGGGACAGGGCCAATTTATTACATATCAATATTTTGTGAAGATATGGAAGAAAGAATTCAATAATGTTCGTATTCCTAAGAAGACAAGGATGGGGATTTGCAGTACATGTGCTTCTCTTAAATCAAAAAGGGACAAATGTGAAGGCTCAGAAAGAGGTAAGTGTTCATAACTTTTACTTTCAAAATTGTATAGTCATCAACTATGAAAACATATTTCTTAATGAATTTCTTTTATGTTGTGTAGATTTAATTGTCAAAGAACTTCAGGAGCATCGCGAACAACAAACAAATGAAAGGAAGAAGTTGTACAAGCATCGAAAGAAGTGTTATGATAATCCAAATAAATATTTGAGTTTGATAATTGATGGTATGGACCAGAAGAAAACACTTTTACCACATTTTGTTCGCACACCCAAAAATCTACAAGAGGAAAATTTTATTCAGTTTCACTTGGTCGGTTGTATGGTCTTCAATGGGAAAATGTTGCCAAGGGTGTACTTCACAGCTCCAAATATTCATAATGATGCAAATATGACCATAACCATAATTCATGATGTGATTTCTAATTGGTCTGGTAATCTTCCTGAAGTTTTGTATCTACAATTGGACAACACTTGCCGTGAAAACAAAAATCAGGTTGTTTTTGGGTATTTAAACATGCTTGTTGAATTGAGAATTTTTCAAAAGGTAAAGGTTGGTTTCCTTCTTGTTGGGCACACTCACGACCATATTGATCAGATGTTCAGTTGTTTTTCAGTCACATTGAGGAGGAAGGAAGTTGGGAGCTTGCCATCACTAATTGAATGTATTAAGAAATCATACATGCCAGAGCCTGCTTTTGAAGTGTTGGAAGAAATTGTTGACATGCGAAGGTTTATTCTAGGATCATATGGTGAGGGGAAATGCATTGAACAACTTAATGATATTAGCTTCCAACATCAATTTCGTATAAAAAAATTGATGGGAAAACACTAATATGGGGCAAGAAGTTTTCAACTACTACAGAATGGGCATCGTCATCAGGTTTGCAATTTTTGAAGTTCATTCCAGATCGTCCAATATTTGCATCAAAAATATTGTTATTACAATCAGTTGGTGAAGTTCAAAATGCATGCAGACAGAATAGACATATAAATTATTCTGATTGCCTAGAAGAAATTAAAAAATGTATTAGATATACATATGAGTACTTTGACATTGCTGATTCAGTTTGGTGGGAGTCATTTTTCAATAATCAAAGTGATATCATTTCAACAACAACCAATGAAGATATACCTTTGAAAAATCCATTTATTTGGCCACAAAATGTGTCGAATGAACAAGAGGAAGTAAACATTATTGAACAACAACAAACTCAAGGTATTATTAATTCTTCACAGGCAATGGAAAGAGAGATGTATATTGGTTCCAGAAGATTTTGTGCACAACGTGAAGCCGTGGAAGACCTTTATAGGGGTTCAGTACATGATATTAAGGAGGGTTGCATGATTGCAGTGCTAGCAGATGGAGATCCCAAAGGCTATCCATTTTGGGTTGCCAAAGTTATAAAGGTCTTTACAGAAAATGAGGATGTTACAAGTGTTGAAGTACATTGGTATGCCACAAATACACACCCATTCGTTGACAAAAAAAATGTTGGAAAAAGAAAAAGAAAGGGTACAAATATAAATCGCCGCCACACAGACATATTACAATTGGAGGATGTTGACATACTTGTTTATGACTTCAATTTAACAAAGAGAGGAACTCTTCGCTTCAAGACGATAGAGATTCTGAAAAGGTTGTTACCAGAAGGAATAGTGTTGACATGGGTGTCGTAGATCTAGAAGACTTTTGAAACCTGGAATGTTGGGCATGCATGCGGACTCAGATGGGGCACTAGTTGATGAAAGAGAAGAATATGGAACATCTTCGTCAGCATCCAGTCACTCATCTGAAGATGTGAATTGTGATGGTGTGCAAGAAAATATGAGTGATTTTGAATAATTGTTTAAGACAGATTATATAAATGATGTATGCATCATATCTTCAAATAAAATTAATGTTTTCCATATGTTGTTAAATGAGAAGTTATGAAGCATTTTTATGTTGTTGGATTATGTCTTAAGTATGATAAATTTTATTGTTTAAATATCTACAATGCAATATCAAATTAGAGATATAATGTCTGTTTTATTCAGTATACAAATAAAGACTTTTGATTTCATTGAGTGATATACTTTGTTCATAATGTCATGGTTTTTTAATTTTATAGTTGAAAAAATTTCAATTTCTTTTGTATCTAGCATGGTGTGGTTGAAAACATGTTAAATTTATACTTAGGAAAGAAAAATGAAATTCTACCAGAAACATTAATGTGTTTTTCCTTAAAAATTAACTTTGTTTGAGACATAAAAAATTGGTTTTATTAGCATTTTTTAAAAAGTTTGAAAATTGACCCTAAAAAAAAAAAAACCTTATTCCAGTAGCATCACTTTCGTTTTGAAGCTATATTTTGCACGAAAATTTCGTAGTAAATTTCGTAGTCACCGCCATTTTTAAAACACGTTCAAAATTGGCACCTAAAAAAAAAAACATCGTTCCAGTATACACACTTTTCGTTTTTAGCACTGTTTTTGATGTTTTTTGGGGGTTTTTGGGTCAGAGTTCCCATTTTGAGTTTATAGTTCTCGTTTCAAAGTTTACATTGTTATGATATCATTAGTAATAATAAACTAAAAAAATTAAACTCGAAGGAAAATAATCTATTCGTTTTTAAGAAAGATCTGTTGACATACAATTTTCATTTGAAAAATATATATATATATATATATATATATATATATATATATATATATGAACAAAAGGGATATCAATAAAATTATGGAGTTACCTTTTAACTAAAATTTATTAACCAAATTGTTAGACTATAAAAAATGTTGCCATCCCAATTATTATATACACAATTTGAAATAAATTGTAAACCTTTTTTATTCTTAATCCACATGTTATGGATATTTAAAAAAATTCTTAAAGCCATCATATTCAAAATTCAAAATATATTGGTAACAAAATGAGAGAATAATTTAAAATGGATATACAAAAATTCTAATAAAAGATATTAAAAAAATATATAATTTATGTTACTTAAATTTATCTTTGAATGTAGGTTTTGAATCTAGTTATCATAATTTTATATTTAAATTCTATTTAATATTTCAAATATTTATTTTATTATTAAATCATTTGTAAATAATAATAAAAACTAATTCACTAAATATACCAGAATACATACATGAACTCAATATTTCAATATTATTGAAAATTAGTTGCATTTCAATATTTCAATACAAGATTTTGAAATTTTTTTGCCTGCTAATGTGTCTTTAACTTTAACTTGTAGACTAACCTTTCATGTAATAAATCATAATGCTTGAGAATAAAAACTATAAAAATCAGTGATCATAACTTGTATGTGCCACACCAACTCTAAAAATCTCTATATGCTTTTTGGTTTATCTTATTAACTACCATCAATTTCAAAATCGAGATATTTGTAGCAAGGGCGAACAATTTTTAGTTAAGATCTAGAGTTTGCTTATCCTTCTTTCTGGTATCGCTAGTTTATTCTTCCTTGTTTTGCAAGGGTTTTGTGTGGCTAAGGAGATATGTAAAAATCGCAAAATCGAGTGGTTTCATAGACGGCAAGTCTTCTCATTGACTAATGGTATTGTGCTTCTCATAAGAACAGGGAAACAACTGACTGTTGGAGCCATGCTTCTTAGAGGAACAAAGTATAGGGAAATGATGCATAATGGAGCAAAGTACATAAATTTACTCTTAAGGAGCTTAGGATTTTGATGAACGGGTTTTGGTAATAAAATGCTCTAGGGCATGGGGGTTTTAGCAAGGTTTACAAAGGCACTCTCCCCAGAAATGACTAAGGAATCAATACATATTTAGGAATGAATGGTTTCTTTGCACAAATCTAAGCATGGGACATCTACACCATCGAAACCCCATTCAACACCAGAACATTCCTTTATGATCTCCCTTTTTCCATATCTGGGTCATTGCAATTGTGCGAAAACACTATTCTCAGGTGCATAATCTATTCCCCTTCCGCTACAGACCATTTTTTTGGACGTACTACAAACCTACATGCGGACACTTACTTAGAGCATGGGACTACATGCAATATTCCTTCTACATGATTTACTCCCTGATTTTCTCCTTCTTTAACTGTGCAACTGGCTAGTTCTTTTACATGATTTACTCCCTGATTTGCTCCTCCTTTCACTCCGTAACTGGCTAGTTCTCTCCGAAACTTGTTGTAGGAGTTGAGTCCTCTCATTGATCACCACTATGGTGCATTACCTTGGGATCTTCACCCTATAATTCTATATCATGAGAATTGTAACCTATTTTCTAATGAATCATTATTTTGATCTTTCAATTTTCTTTTAGTGTTTTTGCTCTGCAAAGATGTGTGTTCAACCTTTACTAGCTAGATTCATCTATGCAGGTTTTCTAACACATTTACATGGTATCAGAGCCCACAGGTTGCTAGATAAAAGGTGCACCAGTTCTTTATTTTATAGGTATTACAGCTTGGAGATCTAAGATCGACAGAAAATGGAGTTTCCCAAAGCATCAATCCTAACACCATACAACTATCACGAATGGAAGGACCAAATGGCCTAATACCTTCGTCAAAAAGGGTTGTACAGGATTACCATGGCTGCAGAAGTGGAACCAACTTTAGCGATAGAGAAATCCAAGTACCTGAACCACATGGATGAGGCCCACGGATCCATATGCATGTGCATCTCCCCAAAGTTGCAGTTTCATCTATCTGCCTGCAATACTACCAATGAGATTTGGAAAAAGGTTGAAGAACTCTACGGGAAATAGGATGAGATGAAAGGACATCTGCTCGAAGTGGAGCTGCTGTCATTGGATCCACGAAACTATGACAGAATTCAAGACTTCTTCACCAAATATAATGATATATTGGTACAACTCAAGGGTTGTGGAATTGACAAATCCAAGGAGGAGAGTCTCCAAGTTCTCTCTATTATGTCAAAGCTCGGATTGGAATACTCCGTCTTTGTGTCTACATTTCATTCAGTAAGGCTTTTAACAGGTAAAGCCTACACTATGCCTTCTCTCAAAGAGTTCATGGAGTCCCTTACTTTTAAGCAAGATAAACTCATTAGCATGGGGAAAATCAAACCTCCAAAGAGCATGCATTTGCTGTGCATGATGGCAGCCACAATAAAAATCATAGATCTTATTCAAATTAGAAAAATCAGTAGCAAAAAGACAAGGGAAAAGCACATTCCCATCCAAAGAAGGAAGGGTACACCAAGCCCTTCAATGACTCCTCTGGCTCGAGAAATGAGAAAGGGAAGAAAGGAAACAAATGCACCTACTGTCAAAGAGGATTCCATCTAGAATCCTCTTGCATGAAGAAACAAATTGACTAAATGGCAGAAATACTTCAGAAGCACAACCTTGGGGACCACATCCCTTAGGGCACCAAGAAGAAAACTGAGGATCCGCCACACGGGAAAGGTAACAATTTCAATGCTTTAGTTGCAATTAATTCTTCCCCTGATGCATGGATTATAGATTCTGGTGCATCACATTATATGGTTGTTGCAAAGGAAGTCTATTCCTCTTTGGATGCATGCAAAGGACCTCCCATCCTCATGGGAGATGACTCACCTATTGAGGTCATCGGAAAAGTTAGAGTGGAGATTTTACACGGAAGCTTTGAAGATGTGCTTCATGTTCCAAAACTTTCGGTAAACCTGCTTTCAGTTTATCATATCACTCATTCTGGCACCAGAAAGAGAGTGGAATTGACTCCAAATGCAGTGCACATATATGACCTACATAGCAGCTCCAAAATTGCAACCCGTGAGGTAAACAATGGAGCCAAACTGTATACATTTTCTGAATTTATTGAATCTAAATCCTCCTTATTGCTTACACATGCTGATGATAGTAGTAGGCTTTGGCATGAGATGTTTGGTCACTTAAATTATAGGTATATGCAGTAGCTCAGAAAGCATGAGATGGTGGAAGGCTTGCCAAATATCAGTTTCTCCAAAGGAGTTTGTGAAGGGTGTGTCCTTCGAAAACATCCTAGAGAAAAGTTTGACACTAGAAAGACTCACAGAGCATCCTCTCCTCTAGATCTGATCCACAGTGATCTCATGGAGCCTTTTCCCCATCCTTCCATAAACAAAGCAAGGTATGTGCTTACATTTATTGATTATTTCTCATGGTATACTTGGGTGTATCTTCTCAGGAAAAAATCTAAAGTTTTTGCGCACTTTGAAGATTTCAAAGCACTAGTTGAGACATAGTCTGAGAGAAATATCAAAGCCCTCCATACATACAATGGGGGGGAATATGTTAACACAACACTTCAGAACCTTTGCCTTCAGTCTGGCATATAGTTGTAGTACACAGTTCCATACACTTCGCAGCAGAACGGAGTTGCTGAGAGAAAGAACCGATCTCTCAAAGAGATGGCTTCTTGCATGATGCATGCTAAGTCACTGCCTCATAAGCTATGGGTTGAAGCACTTAATTGTGCTAACTACATCCAGAACATATCTTCTCATAGGCCTGTCAAGGATCAGACCCCCTTTGAGGCTTGGAGTGGCACTAAACCGGAGGTCACCCACTTTCGTGTTTTCAGCTCCCGAGCATGGGCCAGGATCCCCTCTAAAAAGAGGAAAGCTCTTGATCCACAGAGCATTGAGTGCATCTTTGTTGGATACCTTGATGGTGTGAAGGGATACCGACTCTTGATTTCCTCTACAGACAAGCTCATCATTGAGCGAAGTGTCAAATTTGAGGAAAGTCTCTTGCATGCACCTCAATCGCCGCATACAGACATCTTTTATCCACCTCATCTCTGAGATGATGACTCAGTATGCTTAGATGCAGATACAGAGCATGCAGATGCCAAGGTAGAGCATGCAGATGCCAAGGTAGCAGATGCCAAGACAGAGTCTTCAGATACAAATCCAGTGCGTGCATATGATGATCCACATCTAAGCACAGATCGGGCTTCCCACAACGAATCAACTTCCCCTGTCATAAATCATAGAACAAGTAGCTTATGTGAGATATATGCATAAGACCACCCAGCTGCTAGAAATGGTCTTGTGGGGGATAATTCTGATCTGCAGAGGACTAGCTCAGAGTTTATTGAGCCTCTTCTTGCCCTCACTACCGCTGAACCATCACCATCCTGGCATTGTCATTTGGTTCAGTCTTCTGATCCACAGTCTTATGCTGAGGTTGCTGGGCATCCATCTTGGGAGTCCGCCATGGAGGAGGAGTATAACTCCCTCCTCGAGAACCAAAACTGGGATATGTTCCCCCTTCCTTTAGGAAGGAAACTTGTCCGATGCAAATGGGTCTATAGGACCAAGAGTACTACAGATGGGCAAATCACAAGACAGAAAGCTAGGCTAGTAGCCAAAGTCTTCCAGTAAGTACATGGCATTCATTATGATGAGACCTTTGCTCCAGTAGCAAAGATGGATTCCATACACCTTGCACTTGCCATTGCGGCTACCCAGGGGTGGGAAGTACATCAGATGGATGTGAAGAATTCCTTTCTTCACAGAGACCTATTTGAGGAGATCTACATGGAGCAGCCACATGGTTTCATTCGGGATTCATCTTTGGTATACAGAGTGAAGAAATATCTCTACGAACTTAAGCAGGCCCCGAGAGCTTGGCATGCGAAGATGGATTCTTTTCTCTTATCACAAAAATTTGAAAGATGTAAGTCTGATCTGAATGTTTACATGCTCAGGACACATGATTCTCTTCTTATCTTAGTTTTGTATGTCGATGATCTCCTGATCACCGGAAGTTCGGTTTCAGCCATTGTTGTAGTCGAGAGGGCTTTGCATGACAGTTTCTTGATGACGGACATGGGTCCATTACACTTCTTTCTTGGTTTTGAGATCAGCCAGGATGCCATAGGCATCAAACTCTCTCAGGCTAAGTATGCACGAGATCTCCTCAAAATATTTCACATGATTGACTGCAAGCTAGCACCGACTCCTTTTCTTTCTAGCGTCCACCTTGAGGATGGAGGTGACACTCCATTAGTTGACAGCACCCTCTACTGAGAATTAGTGGGGAGCTTATTGTATCTCACCCACTCCAGCCCAGATCTTTCATATGTAGTATGGATAGTTTCCAGATACATGTAGGAGCCACAGGAGCTACACTGGAATGCTACCAAGTGCATCCTCCAATATGTGCAGGGAACCATCACCTTTGGGATTCACTATGCATCAGGAACTACATTGAATCTCCTTAGCTTCATTGATTCTGATTGGGCGGGCGACAGTATTGATCGCAAGTCCACCTCTAGATATTCACAAGGTCTAGGGTCTGGCCCTATCTGTTGGTCGAGTAAGAAGCAGGCTACTATTGCTCTCTCTTCAACCGAGCCTGAGTATAGAGGAGTAGTCAACATCACCATTCAGGCTCTGTGGCTACAACACTTCCTCACTAAGTTGGGCATCCAGTTCCACCAGCCCATTGTCATCTGGTGTGACAACCAGAGCACTCTCAAATTTTGCAGGGATCCAATACAGCGACAGCAGATGAAGCACATAGAGATCCACTACATCAGAGACTTAGTACATGATCAGGTCATTGATTTGCAGTTCTATCCTTCAGCAGAACAGACTGCAGACATCTTCACCAAGACATTCACTGAGCAGAAGTTTCACTCTCTACGTGATCATCTTGGAGTGAAGGACACAGTTGCTTAGCAACTGTCTTTTCTTCCTCTTTTATTTTGATTACATTTTATTTTGAGGGGGGGGTTTCCCACGAGGTTTTTCCTCTTTCCTCAATTTTAGTACAAGTTACACTATATTTTGGGTGACCTTCGGCCTTAGTTTCCATGGCCCATTTTCTATTTTTCCCCATAGTGGTGTTCAGGGGGGGTGTTGGAGGTACTGCACACCTACATGTGGACACTTAGTTAGAGCATGGGACTACATGCAAGATTCCTTCTGCATGACTTTCTCCCTGATTTTCTCCTTCTTTAACTCCGCAACTGGCTAGTTCTTTTGCATGATTTACTCCCTGATTTTCTCCTCTTTTCACTCCACAACTGGCTAATTCTCTCCAAAACTTGTTGTAGGTGTTGATTCCTCTCATTGATCACCACTATGGTGCATTACCTTAGGATCTTCACCCAGTGATGCTATATCATGAGCATTGTAACCTATTTTCTAATGAATCATTCTTTTGTTCTTTCGATTTTATTTTAGTGTTTTTGCTCTGCAAAGTTGTGTGTTCAACCTTTATTAGCTAGATTAATCTATGCAGGTATTCTAACACATTTACACATTTATCGTCGATTCTAGAAATTCCAACATTTGAAAACAAAGGCATTACCATGGATTATTGATTAATTATACTTTTAACAGTGAGTTAGGATATAGCTGGTATGTTACTAATGTTTCAAATTATTCCCTTCATTCTATAAACCTCAACTTTACAACCTAGCTGCAGTGAGTTCGAGTTCTATTTGATATCTAACAAATCATTTACAACATGATTAAATAAAATTCATTTTCTCTTCTCGTTCACTCCTTTCATCATTTTAACACAAAATCTTGTCATCACACATCCTAGCTCTCAAATCCCACCAAATTGCATCCAAAACCCAGTGAAATCATTTCTTTCGCTTTGGACAAGTGCCTTTCTCTCTGCAAAGACAAAGTCAGAGACGGGAAATCATTAAAAAAGAAAAAGGCACCCCTATCTTTACTCTTCGCTAACAACAATTCCTCCAACACATTCATCATCTCATATTTTTTTCAACGCTCTCCACGGTTGAGTGCAAAGTTTCAAGATTCACATGCGTAACTTTTCTAGTAGCTTATTTGACTTAGAAAAAGTCGTGTGTTCATAAGTTCATGTGACAATCATCAGCAGACTCATCATTTTTTTCTCATTCAGATCTTACCAAATGAACAAAATTACTACAAAAGTTAAACAAATAGTTATTATAACTATTAAGAAGCACTACCGGATCTTTCCATAGTGGTGCCATATCTTTAAACCTCATTTTTGGATTTTCTCCAAGAGAAGAAGACCACTTGTTGGGTTTCATCGAGTGGTATAATCACCGGGAAGACCACATCATACTACTCTACTTCTGAATACTGAAACATCAAACCCTCTTTCCTTCAACGCAGGTTTCCCCAAGGCTTCTTTGGCATACACAAAAGACGTCATTCCAAATCTACAGTTTGTATTTGTATCTTGGCTTTCAATTTACTAGTTCTCTATTTCCAAATACAAAGTTTTCCTTTTCTTATTCAATACTGAATGTATCCCCACTGATCTGGGCACATTCCTCTTATTCCATACCAATCCCACGATGTCATAGAAGTGCAACAAATCTCCAGAAAGAAATCACGATTCTCCTTACTAAGACAATGTTTCCCTTACATCTAAGTTTTAACCAACACAGAAATTTCCAATACTTTTTATGATTGATCCAATCCTTGGAAACAATTATAGAATATGTGCCTTCCTTCAACACTTGATCATGATTTGTGACTAGGAAATTTTTAGAGAGAAAAAAATGACCCTCAACATATTTCCATTATAACGCAGAGGAGAACCAACACCCTCCTTCGAAAGATTTCCATGCTGATAGTTAATTCCACAATTTCAACATAGACTATTTATATCTCCACGAAGACCTTAAATTATAGAGCCTCAGTCACTTTGCACCCAAGTGGTGAATTTCCTTCACTCTTTGACCATTCCTATGACCAGTTGTTGGGTTTGCTCTTCAATGTTGATACTCGACTATTTTTTCCAATGCAAAGTGCCACTGCATCTATCCTCAATTATCATTACAACCATCTGAATTTTGATCAATATTCAGAGCCTTTCACTGGAAATTAATGTAGATAGCATTAATGCATTCCAATGACAAACAATTTTCACACAAATGGTTAAATATCTCACCAACAGCCCAGAAGGAATTGATTATGATTCCCAAAGAGGATTAAAACCTTTCTACAAGAAATTCATGTAGCTAGTGTCTACTAGAATCACAGTTGTAGAACCAATTACTAGAGTTGGACACATACAAATTTATGTGTATATATTCACACTCAAATGTCATTAATCACACATAAACTGAGTCACAAAAATACACAACAAATTACCAATTCAATGCACATAGAAACTTCATTTGATCACAACTATTACATAAAATTAGTGTCTCATCAACCCAAGATGTGTGTGCTCTTCCTGCCCCTTTCTATCTCTTTAGCATGCACTATATGTCATCTACAAAATGTTCACATCTTCCTTCCGAGTTTTCTTTTTTTTCTAAAAATTGGAAGCACCCTAAACTTCATTCAGCAAAGTCTAGGCATGAACTAATTCTAATAGATCTTTTTATGCCATGGTCAAGACACTTGTATCTAAAGACTAACACTCTTGGATTTCCAAAGAAAATACTAATAAAATCCAATAGATTATATAAATCCATTCTATTGTAAATGATTGGAGCCATAATTGAGCCTCTATAGTATATTAAGACTCCTTCAACATTGCTTCATGGACAAGAGGTACCATGCTAATGTTACATGGCAATAAAGTTGGAATCATCAAACACGTAATATATGTGCATGATTATATACAAATTTACTGTTGAAATATGATGCTAAATTCTTACCTCTATGGCTTTGGCTTTAACCTTATTAAGATCACATGCTTCTCATTGAATAGGATTTTAGATTTCCTTTTGGAAAATATCTACTACACAATTAGCAACATCCTGTACAAAGATTCTAGGCATGTTAGAGCTCATATCCAGTTCAACACCTTTTGTTTTAATCATGTTATCTCTTCCCAAGAGAAGCTCTTGTTCATGTTCCTGCACTGACTTCCCTCTGGCTAAAATTGCTTCCAACTAAATCCCTACAACTTCTTTTACTATTGGTTCCACTATGTCCTTGACAGCCTTGTCCATGTTATTCATTGTACCTTCATTACCTTGTAACTCACTAATGATCTTAAACAATATTGTAGTGGGTTAAAAAACACTATGAACATAAAAAGAGGATGAAACATATGGTTGTTCCTTTGGAGCTTTCTCCAAGGTTTGTCTTGGGACATCTAGTTTGGTGTCTTCATAAAACCATTGTAAGTACTCTAGCTCAAGAACTAGATCCTTTCTTGGGAGCAAGTCAAGAACAAGCACTTGTGAGCTTATACTGCTCTGAATAAACTCAAACAGGAGATGTGGTTTGTCTGTTAGATGACTAATTGTGCCTATAATTGTAGCCATGTTTATATATCCAAATGGATTCTTACAATGAAGCCACGATCCTACTACAAAGTCAGCCTTAGACCCTTCTTTTCCAGATTTGATATTGACAAAGCCTTCCCCATTTCCATCTACATTTTTGAAGGATCTCACATCTGCAGGGGTGTGGCTTGGATTTAGCTAGGAACCCAATTGTGTCTCCACTGTGGAAGCTATTCCTTCCATTAGGCTTCTTCAAACAAGGGATAAATGTGGGAATTCCACCCATTTATCATGCATACTTATATCTCCAACAATTTGATTCCATTTGAATTTGAAGGGTATATTCAGTTTTCTAGCTGTTGGCACCTTCAAAGGAGTGTGTTACAAGCTTCTCTTCCCATCAACGTGAGATTCAAAAGACAATGTGTAGATACAAGGAATGATCTTGTATCTAAGACCTAACACCTTCTTTGCAGACGTTGTGACTAATTCCCATAGGTAAATCTAATACTTTTGTCTTTTGCTCCTATTTGAGTGATCTCTAGAAAAAGGATAAAAGGAACCTAGTTGAATCCATTTATTGCAAATCTCTTTGTTTGTGTCTTGTAAAGTTCCACAAATATCAGCACCTACCAATAGGATTCCAAACAATCCAAAACTTTTCATTGTAGGTATGGAGTACGAGAGATCATTCCATGTTGCAGCATTGTCTCCTGTATAATGTGCAACATGGACACCTGACCCAACAAAGGTAGAATGAGTAAGTATGAATGGTCTATTATGTAGTATTGATTTCAATGCTTTATTTATCATAATAGCTTCTAATAACTTATATATACTATGAGCATTTTACTCCAAGAAACCATGCATGTCTTCTTGCCCTTCCAAGTTTTCTGGAAATTCTTTGCAACCAGGCTTCCATTTGAGCTGATGAGGAAAAAATATCAGTGTTGTTCCTTAAGATAAGAAGTTGTACATTGTTGACAAAAATAGAGAAGAGTTGATCACTTTGGAATTGTTATTGAGAATTCTTTTTTGTTGTGAATGGCATGTATTTCCTCTGTTGCACACTGTGAATCAAATTTAGACTTCCATCTTCTCATCTACCTCAACAATTTGGTCCCTTGGTCTCTTTGTTGACTATTTTACAGTATACAAGCAGATGCACTAAATTCTTGTAGGTGTGTTGATATTCCATAGTCATGGTGTCTTGGGTTTTGTTGCTTCGTTGGTTGTGGTATCAACAAAAGACTATGAATAATTGTTCCTTTCAAATTTTACAGTCAAGAAAAAACAGTGAATTGTCCACATCCATGCTTTTTAAATTTCTCCCTCAAGAAAACTAATAAACCAAATGAAGTTCAACAAAATTTTCAAATTTCCATTCTTTTCCCAATTCTCCTCATTGTCATGTTATAATTGATATTATTGTTAAATCAGTTGCAGCTGTAAATTCTGATTACACAATTGAATTTGACTACTTCAATAACCAAACTCTAACCCTTTATTTCAGTAAACTGTGCAATGTATATATTTCACAAAACAAAAAACTATTTAGCCAGCCTTTCATTCAAAACATAAGCTTACAGATCATTGTTTCATCCATGTATCATTTTTTCTAAAATAAGTTAAATGTATAGTAAAATAAGTTGAGACATGCAGAGAAAGTTGAGACATAAAATGCAACTCCATTGGAACATAAAAAACCACTCACTTTTAACTAGATTATCTTAAATTTGTGTAATGCTTGTTATTGCATTTTATAATATGTTTATGCACATGTTGATGATAATGAATTTTTAATTGTGGCAATTAGTGATTACAGATAATATCTCCAATTCCAAAATTTGAATGAGGAGAAGAGGAACATTGAAGTTTAGGTGCATATCACCATCTGCCTTAGTCTTTGAATTTTCTCATTTTGAAATTTCTTGTATCTACATGTCTATATACATACGTGGAATGCTTGAGATTTAATTTTCATTATTATGATCAAACATTGTTTTGCATTTCTTTTTTAAGTGATCAAGGGTGGAAGAAGATGTACAATTTCCATTTTTGATCTTGTAGTGGGTGATGTTGTATTTCTCAATATTGGTGATCAGGTATATTGAACTCGCTTATGTACTTACTACTAATTCCATCAATGTGTTGCTTCATTTATAAATTGAATAACTATGCTCTGAAATATTTATCTCTCCTTCTCAGGTCCCTGCAGATGGCATTCTTATTACTGGACATTCTCGGTTGATTCATGAGTCTAATATTAGCAGAGACAATGAATTTGTATGTACTTTCCTTGCTAGTCTCTTAGAAATGATTTTCTTGTGAAAGTTTCGAACATTTGCATGAGGCTATGACTCCTAAATTTTTTCTTCCGGGTTTCTAAAGATAAGAAGGATGTCTTTATGATGCCTAGCTATAAGGTGGCAGATGGATATGGAACTATGTTGGTGAGCTTTTATGCCTGCTTATCATTTGAAAATAGTTATTCTTCTTTATTCCCATTTAAAGGATTATATTTCTCTATCAATTACACTCTCTACTCTATTTCATAATAATGGGGTTGGTTTAGACTTATATTGCCTTATTTCAGGTAACTAGTGTGGGATTGAATCCTTCATCAACAAAGGATTTCCCTCACTCCACTTAAGCAATTGACTCAATATATTTCCATATCCTCTTGTTGAAGGAAGGATTTTATTAAATCTGGTCAAGTAATCAATTAATTTCCATTTCCTTTTTATGAAGCCATGATTTTAGTTGGATTCAAAAGGACAAGTGGAGCATCCCAACTAATGTAGCCTATTTTTTGGAGTCTCATATATACTAATGATTAAAAGGGATGGTCCTTTTTCATTTCAATAAAACCTTTTTTTTCCTTATCTGCCTCCTTTTTGTTTGAATTTCAAGCAAAAGTTACTACTTTTTGTCTTGCTTGTTTCATTTTCAAGTACAACAGTTGCTCCTATTCTATAGTTCTAGTCTTCATGGTCTGGCTTCCTTTTTCTATGTTTCCTTATCTCTTTCCTATTATTTTTTCTCTAATTTTCTTTTACCTCTGTTAAAGAAAAGCTTTTCCTCAATGTTTTTGTCATCAGTTTCATGATTTTCCTCTTCCACAAGAGGTGAAATCCTTGTTTCTAGAGCCTGTAGTGGAATATTACGTACTATGAATTATTGTTATGTTGTTTCATATTAATTTTCAGGTAGTTAATAGATAATATATTATTAAATAAGGGAGACAAGGTTATACTTTATCATCCCCATTTTGGATCTAGCTTTCTTATAAAGAGAAGTATATTTTATTTTGTAAGGTTTCTTTTTGACATTTGTTGAATACAAACATTATTTGTTTAATAAATATCCTATTAAGGGTGGAAACCATCAATATTGTAGGCTCCAGCTCCATGAAAATGGGTTCCCAACTATCATTTTCCTACTTTCGTGCTAGAGGCTTCTTTTCCTTAAAGAGTGCTAATGCTAGCCAATGGTATATTTCATTCTATTGCAGTGATCGGGGGTGCAGTTGTGGTGCCTTTATTTTTGTTCTCTCACTTCCTTACTGACATAATAGCAAGGCCTTCCTTAATAGTATTGTGATTGTTGGTAGCAGGACAAGGGAGACAAGAGGTTAGTAAGAGGATCCCTGCTCATAGTGTAGGCTCCCTCCATAGAACTCCAGTGATTTGCACAAATGTGCCACATCCTTCTTGACCTCCTAGACCTAGAAAGTTATTTGCAAATGGATAATTTTTTTATTTTATTTTTAGTCCCAATGCTTCTTTTCCAAATAAAAAAGACAACTTCTATTCTAGTGAGTTTCCATGCTACACTAAATTCGATGGTTCAAGGGAGTTTGTCTCCTAATAAGGCCACTTTCTAGGGAATATGAAGGAATTGGCTATAGAGCTTAGACACCTTGTCCTAAGAAAACTTCACAAAGTCACAATACCAGAATAAATGTTTCAAAGTTTTTTTTTCATAGATAGAGCCTTTTCCCTATGACAATGCCAATTGAATTATCCTTTGCTCTACTACAGGTTCCCCAAAAACAAGTACTAGGTGAAGACATTATTTTATCCATTAATGGCTTCGATGCACTTTAAAACAAGCCTATGTTGATATGTTTCTATATTTAATCCAATGCAATTTTGCTTGTTATTGGGTCCCTCAAGCTTTGTGAACTTTGTAACCTGTTAAAATTGACAGAGCTTGGCTACATAAGCTTGAAGTTCCTTGTCAAATAGGTTGAACTAAATATTTTTTCTAAGCTATTCAAATTCATCCTTCATATTAGAACTTATTCTTGACAACTTTGGTTTATCTCCCGTATCCATGTAGGAAAGTAATGAAGTGGTTAACAGTTAATGGCATCTTGCCTACAAGATAACATATCTTTTTCATTTATAACGTTGGAAGAAGAGTCCACACTCTTTTAATAGAGTTAATTAGCTCCAGGGTTGGAGATGTGTTATCTTCACATAGATCCATGGGTTGAATTTTCTTTTGTGTATTTTAAGTGTGCATAGGGTTTTATCTTGAAAGATGTCATAGTCAAACTATTCATTATTTTATATATGGATGGTTAGGGTTGACCTAGATTTATGAGTCCTTAACCCCTCTCTAGGAGGGCACCCCATTTTAAAGTGTGTATAAATACACACATAAAAAAATTTACAAATACATTTTGGGATCATAGGTTCAATGTTCTCTTATGTAATATTTTAGCATATGGGCACCACATCTTGTGTTTATCTTATTCATGGGTTTATCTTTTTTTCGTTGTATGTGTTTATGGTCTATGTAGATGAAGGACTTTCTGGTTGGTTCCATTCGATCTTTGTTTATCTCTTATGATCTCAACATAGTATTAGAGTGGGTGTGAGCTTCCTCTCCCTTATTCAGTGGTTCTCTCTTTTTATGCTTGGTATTCTACATGTGATTGGTATTTTTCTTTTATTGTTGGATCCCTTGTATCTTGTGTGTCCTTTTGTTGGGATGATCATTCATCCCTTGAAACACTTATTACATGATTGTTTCACACATATCCTATAGGGTTGATGTCATATATTTGATGGGCTATATCCTTCTTTTTCATGCGCACTTGTTATGGTTGTTTTAAATTTTTTCCCTCCTATTTGAGATTGCACGAATTATGGTGCACTTATACCTATTAGGGTTTCTTCTTGATCTTGTTGGTATTTTCTATATCTGGAAGAAGGCTGAAATTCTGAATGAAAGATGTTTTGGGGTTGTTCTATGGGTTTTTTTCCCTGGCTAGGCATGGAAATTTTGGAACCCAATGCTATGGATTTGTGTGTTGGTTGCTCAAGTTGATATTTTTTGCAACTGTAGTCATTTCCAACCTTATTTGGAGCTGATCCAAAAAAAATTGGTGGATATTATTACCCTAAGGGTGTCCATCTTTCCTTTTCAGGTTATCTCATTTCTCTTACGATTTCACTCATCTTCAAGCTCTTACTACAACACTAACCAATATGTGTATAGATCATCTTATTTGCACAAATGTTAAATGGTTTTTAGGATCCTTCCCCTTTTAAGGCTTCCTAGGAGGGTCCACTTGAAATTATATATTCTGGAGAATTGTTTGGCACATGATTTTCTAGGTTATTCAGTTAATATGTGATATTAGTGGCTGGTGGAATTTTCCGTAAGGGCCATTGACTAAGGTTTCTAGATCACCTTTATTATAGGGCTTTAAACCCTTCTTATCCCATTTAGTGGGTTTTCTTGAAGACTCGTGGACACTTCATCTGCTGGACTATATGGATTTTTCTTATGGTACACATATGTTGTATGCTTTACAGACTAGACTATAGCAGTTTTAGATGGTGATATTCTTGGTATTCAATCCACCTTATTTGGAGACATTCTTCATATATTCAAAGGGTTGGTACCTTTCTATTAGGGATTGCAGTTGGTCACGTGAGTCCTACTCAGCTATCTACAGTGATTCATACTGGCTCTAACAAGCATATGTTGCCTATCTACAAAGGGTCACTACTCTGTTGTGTTATTCAACAACCCTCCATTTATTAATAGTAGTAGTTAATATTACTTTAATAAATTGGGATCCTTTAAAAAATCCCTCCAAAAATAAACTTAGCATTTAGGCATTTCTTTTATTTTTGGAATAAATCAAGATATTAATCAAACCCCCTTTTCAAAAGAACTACTAAATGCTTGCCTTCTCACATCAAATAGCACTATTTATGAAGATCCCGCCTTAAAATGTTATCTAAAAATAAGCGAAATGCAAAATTGCAATGGCAATGTAACCTTTATTGCATTGCATTTCAAGCATTCAAAAGAACACCACAAACCTATCATCAGTTCATATTGTGAAATGTGTTCAAGACCCGGACCCACTACTTCAGTACATTACAAACAAATGTTTAGGTTTGCTACTTATTAAAAAGGATCTTTACATAGAAAAACTTGACAAGTAGCTATGTTTTGAGAGAATAAACGAGCGTCTCGCATCTCGCATCTTGCAGAAACACATTGGAGGGTCGAAAAGGTATAATGTGATATTGTGATCTATGATATTGCTTCGCAAATCACAAAATCACCATTATCGCAATTCAAAGGCTCGCCACCCTAGAAGCTTTCTTCCCAATTTATGATGCAGACATTTATGAGCATTAAAACTAAGGGATAACGAAACATTAGTGGGCATTTAGTAAGAGTTAACTGCATTTATGTGTGAAAAGCCATTTAACGTGATATGATATCTTCTTATGTGTGTTTGAATAAAACTCATTTATCACCTTTACAAGTTATCTGCGTTATTTCATTTCACGTTCGTTTTCATCTTTGTGTATCCGATAGTTGTTTTTTTTCACTTTCAAGGAAAATACATAGAGCAAATCGTTGGGATCTATAGTGAAGAAAGGCAAGGCAGTCATCTTTGAGAAGTCAGAAATGACTCCTCTATTTACGGATGCTACATGTAGCAGAGAGGGAGGAACCTCTATGTGGGAGGCCATGTATAATACACTAGAGGAAGAGAAACCAAGGATTCGGGAAACAAAGGTTACAGTTGACAGACGTGATTCCTCAGATGCCTCCATGTTTGAGACATCATGCTCATTTTTGCATCGCATAGCTGCGCGTCCAAAGATAATCCCTTATACAAACATGGTTAAATGGGTTATTGATGAAGCCAACATCTCAAATAGAGAATTCAAGACAAGAAGCCAAGAGGTTATGGGATCTTTTATGCTAGATAACCTGTGGCTCATGTACCACCTACTAGAGCCACAAGTCATCTACAACAAGCAGTTCATCAAGAAGTTTGACAAAGAAAATGAGTACCCAACAGACTGCACCTAGACCTAGTCAAATAATGTGGGAAAAATCAAGAAAGACAAGAATAGTTGTACTCTATTGCATCTATTTGTCCCCCTCATAGTTTTGCAACGACCATGCTATGTAGACTATTTGGAAAACCTGATAGTACTAAATTCTCTCGAGAATGGCTGCCATTAATAGATGCAGCCATAAATGCAACTATAATTAATTGGGCACAAATTTTTCATGATAATTTAGCAAAAACAATATTGGAGTGTAGAAGGAAAAGAAGTGTTGCTTCGAGGGTTTACCCTCCATTTTTTATGAGAACCTATGTAATGGATGCAATTTCTTTTGGTTCAAAATTCCCTATCATGGGATGGAAGTAGACTATCCAAAATCCACTCCCCATTCACATATACCATAAAGACATGTGGGAATCTCACTTTCAACCATAATTTTTCAAAATTTGTCATGGAGTTATGCTCCCTATCCACAAAAGGCTTTATAACTGAGATGCCGCCAGGTTTTCAAAAGAAGCCGAGGTATATATCCTCCCAGTGGCCGGATGGTTTGGGGAGGAGATATTTACATATATCATGGTATTTGGCAACATTACCTCCCCCCATGTCCTCTCATACTATGTTCCAGACAAATTGATGGCTAGAGAGATAGCCTATCAAACAGCTAGTGAGGGAAGAATGAGAAAAACATTAAAGGAAGAGAAAAGGCCATTTGGCCTACATTCCCTTTATAGTGTGGAGCATTTTCATTACACGACCAGGGCCATGCACTTAAATAAGCAGAGATTATGTTATCTCTGAAATTACCTAAATTCCCTGGAAGGCAATATGACCCATTCCGCACTGTCAAAGACTTTACCACCATGGTGAAAATAAAAGTATTCAGTAATGAGGAAGATGCATCTGATGACATATTTTTGTAGAAAAACACCTTCACAGAGGTGAAGCATATGGCACAATTAATTTTTGACCGTGAAGATCTTGAAACCTTTTATGAGTACAAATAAAGGATGCTAACAAAGGTCCCATTAGGCCAATTATTGATTGAACCAATAAGGGAGCCTACTCCCAGTGTAAGTCTAGAAGGAGATTCCAAAGGAAATTTTAAAATTGATTCTAGAGCAGAATCCTGAGAGAAATCTTCCAGGGAATCAAAGAAGTCATCACAAAATGGGAAAAGCAGAAGTAGGGAGTTGGAAAAAGATACAACCAAATCTACAGAAAAGAGAGTTGAGAAAACTTCAGCTAGCAAATAGGCTGAGACTAATTCCACCTCCACACAGCCAATAAAACCCCTAGTGATCGATTTAGAGGAAGAATGGGACAAATTTAATAAAAGGCTCAATACATAGGAATAAACAGCAGAGTTGAAAATTCCACAACAGAAAACAACTCAAGAAATTACAGCAGAGGAGACTGTAAATACTCAAGTGGTAGAGCACATCCCTGTTACTCCCACCTTTGAAATAGTTTTGAGAATTGAGGAGATTCCCCCTCTAGATGTGTTTTATAGCCCACAACACAAAGCTGTTGTTAAAAAACAAAGGAAGAAAAGGAAATTGGATTCTATAGCTGTTACTATCCCTGATGATGAACCGATGGATGTTGTCTGGAAAGACTCACCGATCGACCCATCCGCAACCTTACTAGACTGTCACAGTTTGCAGGTGCCTATGCTACAATGACAATTGACAAAGCAAAAGAGGTGCAAATATTGCTTAAAGAAAAAGAAGATAAAATTTTGATGCTTGAACAACAATTACAAGAAGAAAAATCTGACCAGCAAGCAGAGATACAGTTAGCTAAGCTTCAACAAGAGTTCGAGTAGATGCAACTAAAACATCAAACCAGATTAGCAGAGAAGGAAGCAAAAATACAAAGAATAAATGATCTATAAATAGATGATCCAAAAATTGATTAGTTTATTACTGAAGCACTCGGCCTTAACTCCCAGCTGATGCACCAAAAAGAACTACTATTTCAGAAGATTTCGCAATGGAATTCTTATTGCGAAACAAGCGACAAATTGGTAAGTCAAGTCATGGAAATGAGGCTTGAATATGAGGAAATATTGAAAAAATTCTCCAATTTCATCACATGGTAGATTTCAGAAGATGGGAGAAAAGTCGACTTGCCTAAACAGGAGGAGTCACATAAGGAATATTATTTGCAAACTGGGATTCTCGTCTTAGAGAGGCAGAAAAGGAAGCAACAGATGCGGCAACAGCAGCAAACGGTGTTATCGAAAATATTAATGAAAATTTACATAGCACCAACCTTGTGGTAGAATCCATTCTAGGTTTTCTTCCTAATGTAAAACAACTTGAACTACAGTGGAGACAGGCAATAGAAGAAAAAGAAGAAGAAATTAGGTAAATGACCAGGTTAAATTGGGAAGCATATTGATGACATTTACTAAAACCTCACAGCCAGTGGATGACCCTGCGATGCTTAACCACTTCTATGGAAAAAATGGTGCCAACACTGACCGACGCCATGTTCACAGGAAATTTGAAAGATAAAATCTGCCAACTGACACAGCTCAAGCCCATGATGGACATTCGTGATCTAAAGGATCAAATGCAGAATAGTTAGTCACCATGCTCATTTCTATTTTTGTTTTATTTTGCATAATTTGACGAAGGTCATTTAAACCTCCTCAACTATTATTGTAATAATCTATTTTTAGTTTCATAGTTTAGTATTTAAACCTCTCTCATGCATTTAGAGAGAGGTCCAAAAATTTTATTAGAAACAATATTCAAAACATGCACTTTTGTCCCTTTGAGGAAGTTCTAGTGAAATTAATGGAACATGATTTATTTTTACCTTATCTGGCATCTTCTACTGAAATTGCACTTTTGTAGTCTTATATGGTGTTGGATGGATTGAAAGTAGATCAATATTGTTGAAGCACATGAGTAGGACGTATTATAAATGGTACTTTTATCTCGTAATTCTTTATACTTGTGTATCAAGCAATAATTTCTCTTCAAGTTGTTTATGTATGAAAGTTCGAATCTTGGTCAGCATTATTGCACTTTTGTATGATGATGACCTATATTTTACGCTGAATACATGAATAATTTTTTATGCGATATATCTTTCACAATCGTTTTGGCTAACTTTTTATATGAAACGATTATTGTTAAACGATTTCATTTCTCATTGCAATTGAATGATCTTTATTACCAATTTCTTTTAGACATTATTGTAGATCGCATACTTCAATTTATTCCCAGGTATAGTCATAATTAGATAGTGTTTAAATTAGGATAAAATGCATGTGATTATTAGTTTAGATTAGATTACTTTTAGCTTAAACATTACTCCAAAATATCACATATCACCCCATCAGCACAATCATAAAATAGATTGGGAAATTGGTCCCATTATCCCCAGTCAAAGCCACTACTCCAAACGAAAAAGGAGCTACCAACCAAGGTTCGGATCGAGTGGTTTTCCCCCATGTTGAAGCAATGATTTTCAAGGCTTCAACATACTCTCAACACTTTTGATGCATTTTCCAATCAAAGGCTTGTAGGATCATGTATTTTCTTATCTTCTATTTTGTTCGAGTGTGGTAAGGGTTTTCTCTTAAAATCTATCCTAGTCAACTCTTTATTATATTATATCTAGGTGGTTCGAACCAACCTATATTCATGGGCCTGTAAACCATCGTAGGGAGGGTGTCCCACTTTAGAGTGTGTACAAATATTGTACAAATTAATTGTTTGATCAGGAGATAAGTGCTCTCTTATGCCAAATCCTTTAGCTACATGTGGTGTTTCATGGTCTTCTATCCTCTTTATGTGCATGTGTTTTTTGCATGTGGTGTTCCATGCTATTCTCTTCTCTTTATGTTTTTTTGGTTTTCACTAATTTAGGGTTTGTTGTTGGTTCCATTCGATCCTTTTTTATCTCTCATGGTCTTAACACTTAGTGACCTTTTCTTCCCAAGAAATTATGTCAAGAAACATATGTTAATTATCATCTCGAGTTCAACTCTATGGGAGTTATTACAAACTAGCCACTAAGAATCTAGCAACTTGTCATCCATCCAGTTCTGAAATTCATTGCTTTCCTTAGCATCAGTAGGTGCATAAATATTAGCAAGGTTGAAATTTTGACCATGTAAGTTCAACATAATTTGTAAAATTCTCTGTAATGGGTTTGTGCCTCACTCCACAACTAAAGCAATGATGTGGAAACTAAAGCAACAGGCTCCCTCTTGGCATCCATATGACTAGAAATAATTTAACCAAATTGGAAATAGCATTAAGGACCATTTGAAGTAAAAAGAAAGTTATCTTAACTTTTGTAAACACAATATCTAAACTAGGGATGTTATTTCTAATGTTATGAACTATGGATTTTATACAGGGGCACATACATTCTTGGAATTCAATAGGTAATGACGTATCCCATATTCTCTTCCCTTGTAGGATTTTGGTGAAGCCACGCCTTGAAGCCTATAAATTTGTATCCAATTGTCCATATTAAGAGCCTTGCTTCATTACAAATATTCCTTAGTTGTTGAAACTGGAGCCTTGATAGCAATTCACACTATTGTAGTGGTCGACTTAGCTAGTTAGGCATTCTAGGCCACCTCCACTTTCTTGATTTAAGATTTCTACTTTTAGGTAACATGAACCCACCTTTATTATTGCCTTGAAAGGAATTTTGATCTTGGTGTTGTGAAGTAGAATTAACTTAGTGTGGGAATTAGGTTTAATGGTAATGGGGCAATCCCAAATTCTATGACCAAGTCTTTAGCACCTAAAATAAGGATTCTGGAGGTTGATGTACCTCGTTGGATGTTTAATCACTTTTTCCCAACCCTAATTTAGAGAAATTACTTGAAACATTTTGATGGATAACACCCCAATAAGTACATAAATTCAATCTAGAAATCCTCGAATCACTTTGTCCCAACCCTAATTTAGAGAAATTCCTTAAGAATGTTTTATGGATAACACCCCAATAGGCACACAAATACAATCTAGAAAGACTTGAAATTGCAGAGGTGGGTTGGGGCAGTCCACCCACCCATAAAAACAACGTTGGGTAGATTAGTTGGGTGAAAAATTCACCTATAAAGGTAACACCACTAAGGTGATATTAGAGAGCCATGGGAGACAATAACTAGTCTGACTCTTCTTGAAACAAAAACAGAAAAATCCTTGGGTCAAAGTTTAGGGGATTAGAGAGTGCCACCATGTATTTTGTGCTTTTTCAACATTTCACAAACACCACATTGCACAATCAACATAAATATTTATCCCAATGTCATTAGGAGTAGTTCATTACCTTGTGGAAGATCTTCGATACAATCTTTTGTGGGGATTTTTGGTGGAACCATTCTCATAGTTAGAAGATGAAACAATGTTGTGGATGACAACCATGCTCTAATGATCAAATGGGTTGTCTTCAATTCATGGGATGCAATTAAGATTCCGTTTGTCTTCCTTGGAATAGGTGTAATGAGCAATTAGAGACACTGCAGGCTAACTAAACTCTCATAAAAATTAATGAATATAGCAATAGAAAAGGGATGCATATATACTTGAAAAGTTGTTGTGGCTCTAATAAGGTTTATAATATTTATAAATTCTGCAATTCACAAACATAGATTGTAGGTTGCTGGATTTGTCTTTCAAAATCATCATTACTAGGGTGACATAATTGTGTGGTAGCTCTCTGTTTAATTTGTTTGGAATGGATTCTAACTACTTCAAGATTGAAATACAAAGGATGGTAAGTATGACCATCTGAGAGAGCTCGAAGGGGCTAAAGAGAGGTTGTAGCTTGTGAAAGCTGATATTCTTAATTATCAGATCTTACTCACTGTTGTCCAAGGAAGGCGAGACTGATCCATTAGAGGTATATTAGTTTTTGAGGAACCTCTGTTTATTTCTTTTATTTTTCGATTTTGAATGAATTTCTAGTCATTATGCATTGGATCTGATTTTTGAAATGCACAATGACTTAGGAGCATTTGGTAGGACTTGAAATGATCATTTATCTTTATCTTTTGTTAATTTTCCAATGTAGTAGTTATTTGAAAAGAGTTTGAAATAGTTTTCCATTTTCTTTGGTTATTGAATATTGCAATGAAAGAACTTAGAGAGACAAATATTCCTTTTAATATTCACCACTACTTGCCTAATGGAAGGTGAGATGACTGTGAATTTCTTTAGTTCCATGGTATTGTGATGTACCTGGATGCCTTCCTTGGCCATCCAACACTGTCATCAAGGTTTGTGTCCTTCAAATTAGCATTTATGAGGCCGAAATTAAAATGCAAACCGAAAATGCAAATTCACATTTACAGACCCCCGGATGCCTTCCTTAGTTATCCAACAGTGTCATCAAGGTTTATGTCCTTCAAATTAGAATTTATGAGGTCAAATTTAAAATTCAGATCGACAATGTAAAATCACATTTACAGGCAGATATAAATTAGCATTTAGCATTTCTTGTGCCAAATACATTCATTACCCATGTATGTAGTTAACCATTCAAGTAGTTCATATGATTTGTTGATTACATTATGTATTAACTATTGGATTTTGATACAGGAGAACCATGGATAGACACAACATACTCAGGAAATATTTTTCCATGGAGAGTATTACAATTCTCCATTGGTCTGGCATCTTTTTGGTGCTCACGAAGCAATTATGCATACACATGGCATATATGCTTTATTTTCATAGCAGAGGAAAAATTAATGCGTTTTCATCCCACATAGGAAGTTGTATATGCCTTAAAAATTTCAAGTAAATGTCTTCCAGACATATTGGATCATAATTATGAATTTATGTCAAATTTCAGGCTAATATTTCCCAAATAAGGATAGAAAGCACATATTTTTCAAACACAATAGTTCCACATATATTAGTTATCATCATATGAATAGTGACAACCAAATTATTTAATTTTTAGGCGTATATACTAATTTCATAGGAGTGGTTTTCCTCCCAACCATAGGCACCACCTTGTGTAGGTGCCACTTATGTGTTAGGCAATGAAACAACAAGGGGAAATTTGTTGGCTATGGCTCTAGTATTTCTCACTCTATTCATTTTCTAGAAATTGTAGACAAGGAATTCATATTGCAGTCTTTTCTAGTCATAACAATCCAACACAATCAATTGAGCCCTTGGACTATCCCCCTTATTTCCAATGCTCCATTGCGAACTGGACAAGGAATTTTCATTTTTGGGAACCAGGTATTTCCAATTGCAACTAAATTTTCCTTGGGTCTCAGCATTTCCCAATAACCCTTCTTTATGGTTTACACATTTTTGTGATAACCAATCTTTCTCAATTTAAACTTGGCATCAAGGTATGTCAATCTTCAAATAAGTATAGATTAGAATGGGAGAATTGCAAATAGGCACAACGATAACAACAACCAACCCAACATCCCTCACTTCTGACACAGTATTGGCTTCAACTGTAGTGTCTGAAGGTTCTCCAACCATACCATATTTTGGTTCTCCAGCATACCTAACCTCAGTTCATGCATGAAATGACTACCTCAATGGTTGGATGATTGAATCTCCTCTTCCCAAGAGTTTGTATGAACCAACGTTGCAACTTACTTACCACACTTGTTATTTTGGTTTTACCATCCTTACTATGTTGCATGCTCGGTAGCTGGCCATCTTGTGAATGGGCACTAGTTCCTCCTTATACACTTGAGCATTAATGCATGCATTATCTTCAAGGTTCTGTTATTATATTCATGTCCCCTTGGAATAACATTGTCCTCAGCGTACTTTTCTAGCAATATTAATCATGTCCTAATTTCACAATCATCCACAACACTTAGATAATTCCCTTCTTTGTAAACTCAGTCCCTCAGGATATTTAACCCTTCCCATGCGATGCCATCAAGAAGATTTTAGGCCATCAGGTTTCTCTTTCCAATTTTGCAACTGAAGCCAATTCTCGTCATCTATCCTATCTAGAAAGATTCAACATTCCATCCATGTCATAGACATATGACAATATAAGTGATCTTCTTAGATTTCAAAAATATTTTAAATGGATTCATTATAATAATTAGATTCAAATAATTATATGACATGCCCAAGTTACTTAGCGTTAGAAAATCTTGATCATTCTTATGGGCTTACCTCCATTGTCCATCCCTATGTTTGGGAACATTCTACATGCATTTTGTCCCTTCTGACAAAGTCATCATCACATCAACTTCCTGGGTAACCTCCATTCCTTGGGACTCAATTATGGTTTCCAGAGTCACTAATTCTGAGAACTCATCCATGGTTGTGTTGCTTTGTTAAATAACTCAGAGGCATGTTCATCATTGCGGTCAACTAAGATGTGTTCCTTGTGGATCCCAATTATGAGTGCAGAGTAAGTGGTAAGAGTGGGAATGATACCTATTCTTTCAATAGCATCAAATCGCCTTCATTGCAAGCTACAATGTTCTTTGAATTATATATGGCCTAATGAGAAATAATGGTGTATAATCCATTTATGTGCACATTTTTAAATCTTCATCCAAACAACCTTATATTCAGTGTGCAATGGTCATCGATTATTATTATGCAAGAAAATTTAATTGCCACAATTCCCTTTTTTAGTGCTGCCCTTAAAGGCTTGTATGATTCTTTCACCTCACCTTTTTTGCATAGTAGATTGGTGACAATTAATCAACTAGAGGGAGTTGGAAATCTGGATTTTGCCTTCATTTCAGTGTAAATATTTTGATATTTGTATTGTTAAAAGCATGTATGATTCTTTCACTTGACCTTTTTTGCATGGTAGACTTAGGACATCTCATCAATTAGAGGGAGTTGGGAATCTAGATTTTTATGATAAATATAAGGAACCTCCAATCTTCATACCCTTGAATGAGTCTATTCTCGTTGCCTCCAATAAAGGCCTACTCAAACCTTCAGCCAAGTGAGGAAGAGAAGTGGTGACAAGGGGCACTTTTTTCTTAGCCCCTTTCCAGGCCTTAAGAAAGAAATTGTTGAATCATTTATCAAGACAAAAAAAAAAAAAAACATGTGATAAGAAAATCTCAATACAGGTCTAGTGTTTTAGCTTTGTTTTTTTGTGGATATGCCTAACCCTTGAGCATAATTAAGTTCACAGTTTTGCTTGAGGTTTAAGACAACATGCTCCCCTTAGATCTGGTACCTATCTAAAATATGTATAGGTATTGAAAAATTCATTTTCAAAATTTTAGAAAAAAAACTAACAGTGACAACTGGATGGTCAATAATAGATATTGCAGATCCATCTTAGTGCATACAGTTTGGATAAGATTTGGCATTGCTGAAACACTAACCTCCAAAAATTAGGTCACTGATTTAAGCTGAATTTGAGACCTGATATCTATCTACCATCCATCTGACTATCAAATGTGAGCAACCATAGACCATTAAGTTTTGAAGGAAGTGATATTGACCACTTAGAAGAAGATTAATCACCTTTGATGGCATTTTCATTTCAGACTCTTCCACCAGATTTGTTAATGTTTGATTCTGAAAAATCACTGGGATGTAGTTTTAATCTTGCATTTGAAGATGGATTTATTCAACTCAAATGGTTTTCTTTGAGTTGAATTCATTCAACACATTTCTTTAAAGGGTGCTAGCTCAATGGAAGAGAAAGTTATATGCAAGCAGATGGTTGGTAGTTCAATTCCATCATGCCCTAATATGAATTAATCACTGAAGAAATAAAAAGATTCATATTCTATATTTTGTTTCTAAAGATATTTTTTGTTGTCTCCAGAGAGACAATAATTGGGATTAAAGACATATTTTCTTTACAAAGAAAACAACTGGGATTTAAGACATATTGTCTTTATAGAGATGATATATATTTAGTCATAGATATTGTCTCTTGAAAGTAAATTTCCTTAACACAAAAAATAAATTGGAAATTGTCTTAAATATTGTCTTTAAGTGGGTGTCTCAAATTATTGTCTTAAAATTTTTTCTCTATAAAGACAATATAGAACACAAGTATTATTGTCTCTTGAGAGACAAAAATGAATTATCTCTTAAGAGACAATAATACTTGTGTTCTATATTGTCTCTATAGAGACATTTTTTTAACACAATAATTTGAGACACCTGCTTAAAGACAATATTTAAGACAATTTCTAATTTCTTTTTTGTCTCGAGTTAAGACAATTTACTTAGAAATTATCTTAAATATTATTCGAAAACACCCTTGTATGTAGTAGTGTGGGATCCCATTGTTTATTTTCCTTGAAATATTTCTCATCCCAACACCGCATTGGTGACATTTATGGTGTTCCTCGAGTCCGTCTCAAGAATAAGTCAAGTCCACTGCACCCCATGGGAGCTGATGATATATCTGGTTTATCACATGCCCATGTATTTGAGAGAGGTGGTTTGTTAAGGAATAATAAGATCCTTTACTTAGTCTATTGGCTTCAATCTTCATACGTAGTCTTCATAACAATATGGAATATGTTACAATGCACTGGTGTTGAAGGGGACTTGGGACTTACTCAAGTCACTCATTAGAACAAATCTCTTGTTCATTCCCAATTTTAAAAATAATCTTCTCAATGATGGAAAGCGAAGGCCATCCAGAATTTCTATCAGCTACTTCACTCTGACCTTTACCAAAACATAATATATTTAACTCCATCACATGCACATCACTATAGAAAGCTTGTAACTAGAAGCCCCTGCTAGAAAATTGGTATCAAAGCCAATAACGTCTGGTTCAAAGGTCGGTATTCTAAAAATCCTATACTCATTAAAAAGAATGGATCCTGCCCGAAAATCAATTTCTTTCTGAGATTTAGAAGAAAGAGATTCTTAGGCTGAAGAGAACCCTTTACGGGATATGTTTGCTACTAGTTCTAGCAGAGTATTAAATTCTGCTGAACTTTCTTATGAAGAATCCCAGCCTTTAGCCTGTGGGAACTACCTGCAATAGCTCCCTCAGAAGTGTATAGTGATCTATCTGCTTTTCATTTAATAGCCGCCACTAGAATAAGCATTAAAGAGTCTGTAAGCCAGATCCAGGAGAATTCAGATAATATACAGACTATATCTCTATTAAACCCCAAAGAATTACAGGCAGAGGCAAAGAGACTAAAGACAAATTATTTGCATCTAGGATGCATTCGAGTAGGGATCAATGCCTTAACCCACAAAGGCCTAAATACTTTTGTGCTTGCTACTGTCAGAGATATGACGCACAACAAGTATACAGATTCCCTAATAGGCGGGATTGTTGCTCCTCTATCTGATGGCCCTGTCTACTTTGACTGTTACCCTAATTTCTCTGTGTACACCTTTGACGAAACCATAGATCAGATTCTGCAATTGCAGATTCAAACAACTGGTTTCGACATGAAGAAAAAGAGACATAATATTGCCATCCAGACCAAGGGTTGTTTCTGACATACCAATACCCTTTGGCCAGCCATCCGCCATACACCCAACAAAGACTCAAAGTCAAGTATAGTCGTCCTCACTGATGCTAAGAATCAAAAAATTGAGCATCAGACTATCCGATGGGAAGACTCAACATTTCCAGAACACTTGGTTATAAATAATCATAAGCCTCTTATTCCTAAAGCTATAACCTCCGCTGCTATCATAGAACATCCGTCTTCTACAGTTATCTCTTTCCCTAGAAGATCTACAATTGACCGAAGACGAATAGAGTCAGCCTGTAAACAATCCAAATATTACAGAGATCCTTGTACAATTGATACTGTTTGTTCTACTTCATCTTTTTGTAAGCATAATCCTTTGTATAAATTAGCCCAACTTGTAAATTATTGTTCTTTAGAAGTTAAATGTCTAGATTGTTAAGAACCAGTAAATCTGCTTACTCTGGTAGAGTCTGACATCCATGTAAACCATAATCCCAGAACTGGTATAGCCCCTCCTTCCACTTCTATGAATTCATGCCCAAATCCAAAATGCTCATACATCCCCTTCCCTCATGAACCGGATGTTGATCATGTACTCATGATACATGAAATTGTTACCATAGAAGGAGAAGATCCTAGAATGACTGAAATGATGTGTCCAATGAGACCACCTAAGCCCAGATATGGTTTGCGATACCTTGAGCAAGCAAATGGCCTGATTCCAGATTGTAGATTTCGCCCTGTTCCTTCTGACTACAAAAAGCCTGCAGTAATGGAAATGCATAAATTCTTCTCTCTCATGAATGGATGCTTGAAGTCTGAAATTAGTGCCAAGTGGATAAAAGCCATGTTAAATTGGGATCTGTACACTAATCCTCAAGAAGATGAATTTGACCAGAACTATACTTCAGTAGAGAAGAAACAATTTTCTGAAGATTGGAAGCACTATATGGAAATGAATAACACTTGGATATCTTTCTATTCATGGAAAGATAATATTGCTCCATTAAATGTCTTCACTGGTTCAACCAGTGCCCTAGCAAGTAAACATGCTTGGACTTCACTAGATGGATTAAAAGTTGAAACCCCTACAACTTTTCCTCCTTATAAAGGAATTGCCATAGGATAAAATCAAAATGCAGCCAAAGCCATCCCACTCATCCAGAAAGATGACACTGCTTTAGGCATTGATGGCCGAATACAAAAAGCCAGTGAACAAATAAACTGGACAAATACTACAGTAAAAGTCTTAGAAATGAATGTTGCAAAATCAGCAGAAGTTAAGGAACAAATTGATACTCTCCAAGTATCAATTAATGATGTAAATAAATGTTTGTTCAAACAATGTATAGTTTGAATCTAGTATGCTTCGTTCTTATGCTAGAGATTCTTTAACAAAGATAGAAGGAGTTGAAGAAAAATTAGTTGATCATTTAGATGCAACTAAACATAATATAACGGGTTCAACAAACAAACTTGAAAAGATGAATCTGCCCAAAATTAACAAACTATTCCCAAACTCTTTTCTTGTAAAAAGAAAGATAAGAATTCAAGATCCTGTGAAATCTGTAGATAGATTTCCAGCATTATTTCCTAAAGAGGTAGCCACATCATCAGACTCTGAGGCTACAAATAAAATCACCATTGCATCCTTATTCAAGGATGAAGAAGCAGATACAGGGAAAGAACCAAAGATCAAAATACACAGATCATTCCCATATATGAACCTCTTGATCATAGGTTCACCAAATATCCTGCACCTGACATAGAGGGAAAAGGAAAGACTCCTGAAGCACATACTTTTTTCCCAGATTCCCCCAGAGAATGGAATATAGATAACATGAGTGTTGGCCAAATCAGGCAAATGATTGACATAATGTATACAGAATATAAACTCATGTTTCTTAGAGGGAAATCTGAAATTGATGCTTGCAAGACAATTATTCAGTGTTTTACAAGGACACTCCTCAAGTGTTGGGAGACAGAATCATCTCCAAAGCTTATTGAAACAATGGAAGTAGAAGTACTTAAAGATGAGAAAGGAGATGTAATACATAATCTTAATGGCACAATTATCAGCAACATGATAGGAGCACTTACATCAATGATCTTAGAACATTGGTATGGAAGTGAAACAGAAATTGCTGAAAAAAATGAAGTTATTCTGATGAATTTAAAGTGCCATAAAATGTCCCAATATGATGACTTCCACAGGGATTAGATGCGGAGGATATATGAAGTCAAGGACTCAAAGAACCTGTTATGGAAACAGGTATATATTGCAGCCCTGCCATCTAAATTTGTTGACTATATAAGAATGCATGAAGTCTTCCAATTACCTTTTGAGTCATACACATGGGGAACGATTTATGCTCTCATTACAAAGACAATGGTCAGTCTTTGTACTAGCTCAAAGGTAAATAAGTCTCTGGAAAAACTTTCCAGATTACCTGATAAGAAATCCATCTGCAGTAAGTATCGATTAACAATGGATGATCCTTTGGTAAAACGAAGGAAGGCTAAGAAAAGAGCCAGAAGAGAGTTTAAAGAAACTTTCTACAAAAACCGAAGAAATTATCCAAAGGCCAAAAAGAGATATTCAAATCTGAGGCAAGGACAAGCCTCCAGAAAAAGAGAGGGTATTACAAGTATGTTCCCAGGACACGCTATTATGATCCCTCAGACATTCATTTGCATACTACTAAGCAAGACAAATGGAATAAAATTACTTGTTGGCTTTGTGGGAAAACTGGACACACTTTCTCTAGATGTCTAGAAGGAGAAGAATCAAAGCTGAACAAAGGCAAGAAATCTCAAGCCTTTGCCCAAAGAAACAAACAAGTAAAGCAAGAAGGAAGAAGGCCAATAGCATGCATGAAGTGTGGCTCTCATGCCCACAGCACATAACGCTGCCCAAATTTCACAATCAGAGATATAGCCCAGCAGCATCAAGTAGAAGAGTCTTCTTATGATTCTTTCAGTTCTTCATCTGCAGAAGAACTCCATGCTTATATGGAAAAATATCATATACGCCTGCTACTTAATAATTTAATAATTGTAGACCTTAACTGTGTTCTGACTAACCACTTTTTTGTTTCCTAAGTAAAGATTATAGCAGGTTCACATGGCCTACAACAAGGAATCTTCATGAACTCTTAACCTCATAGATATAACCCTAGAAAGTAGGGTTTTGAGAACTAGGAGCTCGATACTCTCATCTCCCAAATCGTGGCACTTGCAAACTGATTCCATGAGCTAAAATATAAGCTTTCTCTTAGCCTCACCCCCGATGTTACCATGTCAATTTTTGCATGAATTCGAGAGATGGTTCCACCATTTTTGGGAATTTTTATTTGTAGATTGGAATTATGGGTTTTAGTATGATTTCTGCATCAACTAAGTTGAAGGAAATAGGCCCATCAACAATAGGGCAGTGGAAGGACATTCGGTCTATTGTTATTGCTACTCGGAAGGTGGTTATGCGATCAAAATATTATCCACATTCTTCCATGAGCTTGGAGTTCTCGCACCATGAAGAATTTTTCCAGGGTAGGCCTTATTATAGCCCTAAATGGGAATTTAAAGATAGGGTGACCTGCGATTCCACCATTGATTGATCTATATTGAGTCTTCTCCGTTTATTGAAGAACTATATGAATGCATTACAATCCATTAATACAACACAACATATCATCCCACCCATTCTTTTTATTTATTATAAAAAACCTATTATTTTTCGAGAAGCAGGAAAATAAATTAGTTAAAAAAAAATAAAAACTAGAAAAAGGAAAGTTGAGACAAAATTGTTATTTCGTCTCAAGGTAATGTCTCAAAACACCCTATCCTATAGTAGTGAACTATTATAATAGTTATTCTAATTTTATTAGTCACAAGTTTTTAACCCTATTTGTGGGTGTGCAATGCTAATTTTGAAGGTTATATTATTCCTCACAGTCATTGTTAATTTCCAGGATATATGTTTTCAAAAATTTATCAGTAACAACCATTATCACAAATGGAAAAACAAAGTGATATTCTCTCTAAGTTTTTTTGGTTCAAACCCATGACCTGAAATAGTTAGAAGCTATAGGAGGTAGCATCCACCATAGCTTTGTCAAGGGAGACCGTGCACAATAAACATAGAAAATCCAACATTCTAAATCAAACAACTAGAGGAAAAATTCCTTTCAAGAATGCTCGCCCAACAAACTATAAGATCTTAATGATCCAATTGAAAGAGAAAACCCTATAATTGGAAACTGTACAAAAGTATCCATTTCTATTTGGCCCTCCACATTACATCAAACTCCCCCATCCCTTACTGACGTGTAAATCTATAATTTCCAATAGAAAACTCCTATGCTGTCTAATTTACTATGTCTAATTAAGAAACTTAGCTATAAAGAAAAATAGAAATTAATGACTCTTACAAAATACATAATAATAAAGAATATCACATATCTAAAAGGATTATCCTTAAATAAAACCAATCCCATTTCCAACATCTCGAAAAAAGACTAGTGAAACTCCTCAAAGCACCATTTCCATTGCAATTTATTAATGTGGTAGACATTGAAACTAAAAGGAAAAAGAAAATCTTGGAAGTGAATGGAATTTTTTCCTACCTCCCATTTTAATTTTCCAAAGGCAAGGTGAGAGAGAGCTAAAACCAAATTACAACACCCATACATCAAGTTGCTCCTAGCCTAACCTGATGCTATACTTTGCTAATCTTAATAAACCAAAGTAATTTTGCACTTGATACGATATGAATCCACATCTAATAATAGTTGGAAATATTCATAGAAGGAGGGCCCTTGAAATGAAATCCTTATCAAAAGGAGGGAAAGGCTTAGTCCTCCTTGGATGGCCTCAAGACGGTTTCCTCTTCTAGCCTATGATATTTTGTTCTATTTTTTCTTTCTAATGGTGATGTTCTAGAATGGAGGGATACGATCAGTGATTTTTTTTTCGATAGGAAAGGTCCCTGAGAATGTGGGGATATGAGTCTTGTTAAGACCATCCTTATAAGTGGGTGAAACAGGAGGAGGTACATGTCTAAGAGGGGTAAAAGGGTCTTCAATCGAAGAGCTAGAAGGATGAGAAGGGTTGTTAGAGGGATATGTCATGGCTGAGGAGTGAGCCACCAAACTTGACCAGTCAATAGGAAGAGTCAAAGAAACAATGGTTTTGAAGAGAGAGAGAGAGGTGCATACTGGTTTTGAAGAGTAGTGTAGTCATGGACTTCCCATTTGATCTCATAACTAGGTTTTTGCAGGTACCTAGGGCTTTGTAAAAAAATCTGTCAAGAGTTGATGAATTATAAAGTTGAAATTTGGATGTGTTTTGAGAGATTGAGTTTATTCTTTTCAAGTTGGTCGATAAGCATCAAATATTCGAAAAATTAAAAATTTGATAAGAGAGCTAAACTGAAATAGACACTTGATATATCCTCACTGCCAAAAATGGATACATTTGAAAAAAAAATTCTAAGGATGAGAAGGTGGACATACTCCAAGAAATTTTTTCCCTCCACATATTTGTTAATGTCATTTTGTTGGGCCTCATAAATGTCCTCATTTTCAACATATAACATTACCGTTTATAAAGCATATTCCTGCACTTTCTACCATATTCATATCCATTTCCTCTAACTCATGTCTAAAACCATCCTTTTCATATCATGATTATATATCATAGTTTTATTGTGTTTTGAATGTCTTAAGTATGATTTTTCCATGATTTTCTAATGACAGTTTTTCTAAGTTCCTTTATCGTAGGGTTCTATTGCCAAAATTCTTCACAAGTCAGTGAAATTAGTTACTACAAGATTGAGTATGGAATGAGGTTGTTGTAGGAGAAGTATGAAGTTTGTGATCAAATGGTGAAGAATATTGAAATTCTGACCCGTGGGTTTTATTCAGAGCACTCTCTTTCCTATACCCCAAAGTTTGGCAAAATTCATTACCATGAAGGATCTATGGTCATGGGATATTCCGACACAGTTTTAAGTACAAAATTTCAAATTTACCTATTTTCGGCCACAATTAAGGTTTGGATAAAACTCTTATGCTCAACGAGGAGTTCGTTTCATTGTTTAGGCTGAGATTGGGACCATGCTAATGTTAGTGCTTGGTTTTAAGTAGTTACGCCATGAAAAGCAAGAATGTTCTCGCAATCAGATTGCGAATTCTAATATTAGTTTTAGTTTTCTGAGTTTACCATGTAAATGAATTCATTACTATTTTATGTATAACGATATTGCCTATAAAGGCCAGCACAGGAATAAGTTAGAGGGGATGGGAATTATCAGTTGTTGAATGCAAAGCTTTGAGCTGTTGTAGACCTTTTTTTTATTTTAATCAAAGACCTTTGTTCTAGTGATTTAACATGGGCATGTGTTAATTCGGATTATTGCGAGTATAGTCACAATGAGTTTTTAATTCGAATGCATTAGATTTCCTTTTTACTGCAAGTTTCCTAGGCTTACCCAGGTGTGGCAAGGGCCCACCACAATTTGGGATTGAGCTCTTTGTAATTCATAGGTAGATCAACTATATTATTGTGTTCACTTTCATTCCAATAATGCGTGGATTGATTAAAATTTTAGTGTGATTACCTAGATTTTGAATTGATCTTAGTGTATTTATAATCCTTTTTGGTATTGTGTTGATTTGGTTTTGAAACTACGCTCTATTCATTTCATTGTGTGCCCAAATTTTTCCACAGAGCAGTGCTCTGTCTCTTATCAAAATGTTGAGTTGTATTTCAATATAAAGCCATGCTTTGTTCTGTCATTTAAAATATCATTCATTTATAGTTGTGATTGGATTACCTATTATAGGTAAATCAATTAATGAAGTTCACGATCAATATTGTGGATTACCTTGTGTATACCAAAGAGATTGATTTATGGTAAGCATTTGGATTATGTTTTCGAACGAACCTGAGTTAGTCACAATAAGGATTGAACTTTCCATTTCCACCATTGAATTGTTTTATTTCTTGCAAGCATTATGATTTAGTTTTCACAGTGTGATTTACTATAAATCATTTCTTTAAAGAGTGTTGATTGGAGTAATTAAATTATCATAGGATAATTCAAATTTATTCTCGCCTAATATATTAAGATTGATTTCCATTTTCCTTACTGTAGAATAAAGTTTGATTTCAAGTATTGAACTGTGTGATTTATATTTCCAGTGTGATTTGATATTTTACATTACTTTGAGTTGTTTGAAGATAATCATAGACTAGATTCCCATTTTAAATGCAACAACATAGAATTCGATAGCAACAATCTCAGATAACTTTGTCAAGCACTTGATTTTATTAACTTAGTTTAGATTTAATCCTTATCCCTTTTGATTTCGTGATTCATGTTTTTTCTTGATCAACATTGGAATAGATAAATGAGTTTTTCCCATTATACATATTTTTGAATCCCGTAATTAGCATTTTTTAAGTGTGATTTTACTAGAAATGGTGTTTGATTTGTTTCTGTACTTAAACTACAAGTTGATTTCTTACTCTAGTCTAGGCTAGATGCTCTAATCCTACGTTCCCCACACTTTTTCCTCAAAACTTATGAGTCTCGAATTGATAATTTAATGTTGGAATTATTACACATATAATTTCCCCAACATTTTTGGCCTCATTGTTGGGGAGGTGCTAAAGGGATGAGAGCATAGTTTCCTTCACAAGTTTTTGGTGTAATCTTAGTTGCATGGAAATCAAATGGCAAAGAGTGTATGGTAAGACGTGATTGAAGAGCCACGCATCCACTATAGTGGGGTTGCTCCAAATTTTGGTTGTCCAATTAAGCAATTTTGGTGAGTTTTCTTGCAATTAGCGATTTTTTTCATTTAGATTAAAAATTCCAAGCTCTTAAAAACAAAATATTTTTGGGGTGCTGTAAGAACCCCCAAGTACTAATCCATGTGTGGAGATAGGGATTTCTAAACTAGAAAACATGATACAAGAATGATTAAGAATTTGAAGGAGTTATCTCAAATCCTAGGAGTAGTTGGGCTCTCTGCCTCTCAAGAAGAGTAGATCTTGTAGCAGTCAAAAACCATTCTACCTCTCCAAAAGTGATCGGAGAACCTGATTTCCATGAGCCACAACCACATCAAGAGTTGGAATCCTCTAATAATCATGTTTTCCAATCGTTAGAGGAAATTGAGGACTTATGGACAACATTTATTGGAGAGAAGCCCGTAAACCTAAAGATCGAAGAGTGCAAAGAAGAGGACATGCAACATTGTCCAAATGAAGAAATGGACCAAGACCACTATGATTACATCGAGAATTGGTTCCAAACCAGTACTCCAGCAAGGAATCATTCTGTCCTTCACACTTTCTTAGCATCATATAATTTGTAGCTGCTAGTTTTACATGCTCATGTACAATGTCAAGTTTATATGTTAAATCTAAGAATGAATATATCCTTGTACCTGATCTACACATGGCTTCACTGGAAGTTCTCTTTCTCTTGAAGGAGGACATCTTTTCTCTGATATAGGAGGTAAGTTATTAAATAAATAAATGAAAATAGTAAGGATAAAAATAAGTCCTTTTGTGAAAACCAGATTGTCTAGCGCAACTAGACAAGGACTTTGCTTGAAACCTAGGTAACTAGCGGGCAAGGTTCCCAATAAAGTTTGTAAATTTGTATGATTTCTTAAAATCGTGTATCTTTCAATTCATTATGTTTTTACTCAAGTTGGTTGATGTGGGATTCCTTAAGGCCCACCCGCTGACAAGCCTTATCCCATCGACATTAGCCCATTATCTGGGACTAGGGTTAGGGTTAGATAAGGTACCTGGGAGCCTGCATGCCTTAATGGTAGGTATCTTTGTAATCTACTATGGAAATACATCAATGTTTCTTGGTGGATGCATTCTGCAGTCCATTCAACTTTGATAAATCCATTGATGGCCAGTAGAATACACCTTGATTCCCATTAACATCAAACGTGGGATATCTCGCATTGGTTAGCGATCTCCTCAATGGTCAGTAATGCCATGATTATTTCTTATGTTCGACATCAACACCATTTTCACATATGAAACATTGCACACAGGTGTGTAGCGATTGAAGACTATATAAGTTTGAGATCTTAACACAGATTTGTAGGAGTTTGGATTTTTGTATTAGCATTCCATATTAATTTGTAGCAACAATCACCTTTCCTTAGTTTTTTGGGGACATACAACTCCTCAGGAATGAGGGAGATGGGGACCTTCATCTTCTTTTTCAACCTTCAGTTCATCCTTCAGCAGATCCGAATCAACATCCATTGTAGCTCTAGAACTTCCTCTTAGATCCATATCAGTACACTTCATCTTTCACGGCATCTTGCAGCATCAACACATCAAAGTAAAGGTAAACCTGAGGTAAATTGGTTTAAGATTCTTTAGTTCATTAAGAATGCAAGGAAACATGATGGTTAACCACTTTCCACTTCATATATTCTATCTTTCATCACCACTATCATCCACCTCCATTTGAAATCTATTTTCATAATAAAATGCATAAGTGCTCTAATGAGGCCATATGAATGAAAAGTAGATCATATTGGTCCACTAATACAAAGAAACAACCATAATGCCTTCTCTTCCTACATCATAAGTGTTATAGACATTTTTGTGCCTTATAGCATTGAGCATGAAATGTCCATAAACTAAGGGATCCAAAGTCCCTAAACATGTTGTTCCTACCCCTAGAGGAACAAGGAAAACCAACCACAGCAATTCACAGAAGTTCTCCACCTGAAAACACTCAAAAACAAGCCAATTATGGATCATGTCAACTGCTCCACTAAGCATCTGCGCTGAATGTCAACTGCTCCACTGTCTACCTGCGTTGAATGTCAACTCCAACAAAGGCTACCTGCTCTGAGCGTAATTGGACAAGTGGCAGGCTCATTCCTCAATGTGTCAATGCCCAGGAAGCTTCCAAAATGACACTTGCATCAAGGAATTCGACTGGTGATGAGTAAGAGGTTCCAAATCTCCAAGTGGAAGCAAGAACCTCCAAGTGGACTCAAGAACTGAGAGAGGGAGAGGACACTAGTCAGATCTCAAGCTGACTCATCCTCTCTCCAAACATCTATATATAGATCTCTCCTCCATGAGATCTAGAGGCTGGAATTTTGTTATTGCAAAGAATTGTTGTTGGTTTGAGACTGGATCATTGGGTGCTTAATGCTTTGAAGGGAGCTGAAGAAGGAATTCTATTCTGCTGGGAAGGAGATGCTGGATTGGAGCCCTATGGGTTGTATCTCTTCCTGAACCCTGTTATCAATCAATAAAGCTATCTTGATTCTTTCCTATACGCTGGTGTATTTTGTATGATTGCATTGGTGTATTTGATTTACTTCTGATCCTGAATCATTTATGAATATGTATATTTGCCTTTGTGTTGCGTTCTTCTCTTGTCGCAAGTAGCTGTTCTCTTGTCACAGGTAGCTGTTCTCTTGTGATCTCGTGGGAATCAAGTAGCTGTTCTCTTGAGCAAGCGAGGAGGAAAGTAGCTGTGGACACCCAAAGAGAAGAGGATCTAGATCGAGGGACAACCGGAAGACAACGGTAAGTCTACCAATCTCCCCTCTTTCAGATTTCATAAAGGAAGAAATCATAATAGATGTATTCGTTTGTTGCTAAGGTACTGTCACACCTTAGGTGGATAGGATCGTCCTGCATAGGCATTTTTCCCCACAACAAATTGGCGACTCCACTGGGGAGAACTTGTTTATTCATTTCATTTGTGTTTCAGTCATTTGTTTACTTCATAGACTTGACAGCAACTATTGAACTGCATCTTTCCCGGATGCAAAGTAGAAAGTTGTTGTTTTGATCCAGTCGCTGGACTTGTCTATGATCTAAACTAGATCCACAAATGATTTGATGATCCTTGTGATAGTATTTAGTACCCTCTCAAAGAATCCCTCTGTTTATACCTTGCTTGTGTTCCTGATTTGGCCTGAAACAGTTGATTTTTGAGCATTTTGTGACCCAGAAACCAAGGGAAACGAGAGTTTCTCCTTCAGCGCAGGCACTGTGAAGGCAGTCTGCATTTCAACGCAGGTCCCGAAGGGGCTATCTGCGCTGAATGTCAAGTCCTCAGTGTTGGACTTGCGCTGGACCAGTTTAGCCTTGTGCAGCTGGGGTTCTCTGCTGTCTGTTGCCCTGTTTTGATCTCTGGTTTTTGCAGCCTTTAACCAGCATAGGTACCAGTCAGATAACTTCTTTTCCTTACTTAGATTCCGCCTCCTTTTGTACAAAAAGACTGTGAATGTTTTTATGTGTTTGTGGCGTCATTTACAGTTTTCCTTTGCATGAGTAAAGTAGTCATCGTGTAGCCTTTGATTCAGATCTGACTGTTAGTGATCTTAGAAGAGAGTTCATTGGCTGTGTTCAGATTGATTATAGATTTACTTTCGCTTATTGGTTTGAATTTGTCTCTTTCAAAGTGTCAAAACAAGTCTTTATTTCGAAAATCGCTGATTGTAATCTCTTCTACCCTTGTTGATTTCGAAGAAAGTGAACTTGTTTGTATTGATCATTTTAAAAGCAAATTCAAAATTGTACAAAAAGCTTTCTTTGTAGGCATTTATACTAAGAAAGTGGAAAACAAACACCTGCATTGTGCATTTTGCATTTGATAGTTTGCATGTTGGATTTAGGGAAAGTGCATTAGAGTGTGCTGATTTCTCTTTGAGAAAAGATAGTGTTATTCTTTTCCCTTAGTAGCTAGGATTTTCAAAGTTGAAAAGATAATAAAGCTTGCTTATCATCTTAGACTGCATTTAGGAATTTGTATCATACATCTCGTGGTGAACCTTGAAAGGCAAACTTTAAAAAGATCAACCTAAAATAAACTGAATGAACCTAACAACGCGTTGTAACATAACGCACAACATAGAGGTCTAGGCTAGAGACATGTTCCAGCGTCGTTAAGCCTAGTGACTGTCGATCTCAAAGAAGGTGGGTGATTCCTCCTGAGAGGCGATAGCGCTAGTACGGATTTGTGCTCCCACGTACCGTCGCGTATATATTGGGAGACCCCTATAGGCATATATCTTTTATCCTTAGGAAGCCGTGTCGGCCGCCCTACTGATCGCAATGCAGTGAACACAGCATTCACGAAGATCGACCGCCCGTACCTTAAAAAGTATTTTGCGGTTTTGCGAAAAGTTTGGCACACCCTCTGCCTAGAACTCCAGAGCAGTTCCTTTTGGCCTTTTTCAGACTCTATAACAGAAAAAGTCCATCCGAGCATTTGTCACTTCGGGCTCGTTAAAACATCGAAGGAGACTAGAGTCATCTTTAGCTTTTTCTTGACTCTTTAAAACTGAAAAAGCAAGTTGTGTCTAAAGCGTCTAATAAAATTCATTCAATTCGGAAACACCAATTTCCCATTTTTGTATTTTGGTTGATCGAGTAATCCGCAATCGTGGAAGAAAGTCAATTGAAACCCCGTCATTCGCGGAGGCTTACGAGTCAACCGTCTTTGTCTCCGGAATTGAAAACAGTACGGACAAAGCGAACTCGTTTAACCGGTTCAAAATCTCCCATCAAGGTTAGAACAAGTGTTCCAACTACATCTGAGATTCTGGTTACTCCAAACATTTCTGGAAACCCTGCCCCTATAGAAGAAGTTCAACAGCCACAGAGGGACAGTAATACTGATCCTAGTCTGGGGGCAAATACTCGCATTACTAAACCAGTTCCATCTATAACCGTTCCAGAGAGTTTTGTTCCTCAAACTACTGTCGCTGTCGAAACAACCCCTTCTTCGGCACCAGAAATATTTTACGGACCTGACGGTCTTCCTCTTCCACCTGGTTTGATTGCGATAGAGGAAATTGTAGAGGATCCGCAAGCAAGCACTCCAACCCATTTTGGAGTCGGGGTCACTCTATTTCCTTCATCAGAAGTTAATCCACCACAAGTGGAAGTTCCTGTAGAATCGTTAGGCAATCTATTGGATAGAATTAAGATGTCTGAACAACCGTCAACATCTAGGACTGTGTCAAACGACACAGCGACAGCAGAAGCCCCTGCTGTCACTCCGACAATGTTTGCCGGCATACCATCTATCCCGACTAGCTCGCAACAGCTAGAAGGAGTCCACCAAGGGACTATTTCGACAGTGTGGTCTGTTCCAGTTTGTTCATCCGGAATACTATCCGGCAACTCTTATGTTGAGACTCGCCAGATTGATCCATTTGGAGGTCAGTTTGGGCAATCTAGTCCCCAAGGACAATCAATCCCCTTGAGTTCTGGATTGCTACCGTATGGGGGGCAGTATGCCCTTTCATTACCCCCTCCGGGAGGGTATCCATACGGGAGTTCACAACAGTATTCAGGTTATACTGGAATTACATCAAGTGGTTGGGTACCTATGCTACCTCAACAACCAAGGGTTGTATATTCTATGCAACAGTGTGTACCTATGTCGAATATCCCGACCACACCGGCTATTGTAACAGTGTCACAAGTTCAAGCGATGCCTGTTGTATGTCAACCTCAGATTCCTCAGGTTGTAATGCAACAGCCCCTTGACCCTGGGTCAAAACCACAATCGCCAACTGGTGGGGCGACACAGGTCCAAACAGGTACAATTACCCCACACCTTGGTCCAGCAGTTAGTATAGCACAACAGAACATGGCTTCGCAACCGTGGCTAGTGCAATACCAACAACCACAATTCCAGCAAGTATACCAAGGTTCTGAGCAGCAGATCTTTGCGAACAGTGGACAACAATATATTCAAAACGGTCAAAACCAACTGCTTTACAGTGGTCAAGTCCACCAACCGTATCAGTCATACCAACATCAATTACATTATGCTGGTATGCAAAGGCCCACTGCTCAAGCGATTCCATCGTACCCCTGGTTACGCTTCACCTAACCTGAATCAACAGTTACCATTCGTGGCAACTTTAGAGTTACCCGATTTACATCGGTTAACCAACAATCCGATTGCTTACGCCCCTTGGTGGCCAGCGATTCCTCACAAACTTCCATCTGACATTCCTAAATTCAATGGAAATCCAGGTGAAGACCCATCGAATCACGTGATGACTTTTCATCTGTGGTGTTCATCGAACACCCTAAATGATGATTCGATAAGGCTTCGCCTTTTCCAGAGGACGTTAACGGGTCCAGCGGCAAAATGGTATATTGAATTACCTAGAGCCTCGTTCGACAATTTTAGCTCCCTAGCCACGACTTTCTTAACCCATTTTCAATTACCGATAAGGTATGAAACGGGAACAGAAATATTAACCAACTTCAAGCAGACAACTGCCACTCATATATCAGATCATATACATGAATGGCGTCGTCGTCGTAGGATGGTTAAAACATACGTTCCCGATCAGCTGTTAGCTGAATGGTTTATAAAGTCATTACTTCTTGCTATAACAGAAGATGTGGAAAAGGGGGAGTCGTAACAGAGGAGCAAGTTATTGCTCGTGCACAATATCTAGACTTAGTTTATACTCAGTCTGGCATGCTCTACGACAAAATACCTGACGCCCCTAGACCGGAATTTTCAATTCCTCCTCCTCCTAAATCCAATAGTGACTCTCATGCCGGTGATGGCGTGATTGGCACGGAAAACGTGAAATCGATAAAGGCTTCGTCTAAGAAAGCCCGTAAGAATTCGGATCAAAATGCAAAAGAAGAAATTCTTGCTTCGGAAGTAAGTGCTGTATCAACAGATAAAGGCAAAGAAACCAATCAACCAGGAAGCAAGAAAAAGCAAAACAAAGGGAAGAAGAAGAAGCAGGGTGAGTCATCTCCCGGAAAAACTTCTTCGAACCCTCCTGGAAATAGGAAATATCCATGTCTAATATGTGATGAGGACGACCATTGGACAGCAAATTGTCCATACAAAGCTGAGTTAAAAAGATTCTTTAAGAGTCCAAAAGATCCAGCTGTGTTAACTGATCCATTTCCCAACCCAGGTCAAAATCTGGTTGATAGTGGAAATGCTTCCCCGTCGCAAGTGCTTATGTTGTCGGTTTCAAAACAGCAGAATGATGCTTTGATTTCGACAAGGAACAAAGATTACAGGAATCCGCAGCTATCGAACGACAAAGGTAAAGATCAACCGAGTAGTTCGACAACAACTTCGACAGAAGTTGTACCGCCCATCATCCCTGAATTAACAATAAAACCGCCAAAAGGAGTAGTGCACAAGTCGACGTTTAATCCTCGCGCCAGAGAGGCGCAACATTATAACATAGTGGAAGATTTGGCCCAATCGCCATCCGCTATGTCAACTCTTGAAGTACTACAGAATTGCCCATCCCAAAGGCAGGCTTTGTTATCGGCTATTGGTGGGGTTGATCCTAAGGATTCCAATCTTGTATCCTTTGATCACAAAGGATACGATCCTCAGTTACCAGCTCAACTAGCTTTCCTTATTCAAGTGAAAGCCCTCAACAAAACTGTTCACAGAACAATTATTGATGAGGGGGCATCTACATGTATTATGTCGATGAGTTGCTGGAAAACTTTAGGATCTCCAACCTTGTCGCGATCTTCGACGACATTAAAAGCTTTCGACGGAAGGACTTATACCCCGTACGGTATCCTTAATAACTTAAAGGTTGAACTGGGAGGAAAAACAATAGAAATTGATGTTGAGGTCATCGATGGGAATCTTGACTACAACATCCTACTGGGTAGACCATGGATCTATGCCATGGCAGCTGTTGTGTCGACTTATTTTAGGAAGATCGCATTCCCATTTGAAGGAGGGATTACGGTCGTCGACCAACAGAACTTCCTCCCTAATGGTTCACAAGTTACAGGAAGCATTCCCATGATCCATGAGAGCAACCATTCGCTTCAAGATATCGGAGTAGGTCTACTGAAAGACCCCACAATGATGGGAACTTTCGCGCTTCCACCTCCTATATACATAGGAAATATAGCGTTGGTAGCAACCTGCAACATGATATCTTCCACGAAGGTCGCAAAAGATGATATCGACATGGATCATGCTATGGTTTTGCCCCCAAGCCCTATAGAAATATTGTAGCAATCAATGTTTCGGGCATGGGAGGCAAACCCAAATCAACGCTCGTCAAGCGTTTGGGTAGATAGGTCTAGAGAATATGGTACCCCATTAGATCCTTGGTCGAAAGTACATGGGACTGACGAAGGAATTCTACAATCAATGTTGATTGAGGGGGCACCATGGAATGATCACCACCATCGTTCCCTTCTTCCGGAATATGAAGAAGATACTCAGCATGACCTTTATCACCCTTCAGTTTTTGAATTCCTATCAAATACTGTAAATACGGTGGATTCCGAGCGAAACTTATCCAATATTGAAGAGACTATAGCCATAAATATCTCGACTAAAACAAATGTTGTAGAGAATATTTATGTCGGCAAAGGTTGTTCTCCTTCAGAACTGGAAATATATAACACTCTTTTTCGCGAGTTCAGAGATGTCTTTGCTTGGTCATATGCTGAAATGCCAGGCATTGACTCGAGTATTGTTGAACATGAAATTAAAATGTATCCTGATGTCAAACTAGTAAGACAACGGCTTCGGCAGGTGCACCCCAAGAAAGCCGCTGCCATTAAGGCGGAGGTTGAAAAACTTCTCCATGCTGGATTCATCTACCCGGTTCCTCTAACCGATTGGGTATCGAATATTGTCCCTGTTATGAAGAAACAAGGAACAATTAGAGTGTGTGTCGACTATAGGGATGTAAACCAATCTTGTCCGAAGGACAACTACCCTACACCCTTCATCGACCAGATAATTGATGAATGCACCGGATGTGAAATCTTTTCATTTATGGATGGATTTTCTGGGTATAATCAAATAAATATCCGCCCACAGGACCAGTCAAAGACTGCATTTATTTGTCCATGGGGCACATTCGCTTATCGAAAATTACCCTTTGGTTTAAAGAACGCAGGGGCGACGTTTCAGAGGGTAATGAATTATGCCTTCCATGACATCAAGAACAACGTTCAACCTTATCTTGACAACCTTCCGGCTCATTCGCGAAAGCGGACTGATCATCTGCAGCATTTAAGAGCGATATTTCTACGTTGCCGACACTACAAGATAAGACTCAATCCGCACAAATGTGTGTTTTGCATCGGTTCTGGTCATTTACTTGGCTTTGTAGTCTCTAAGGATGGGATTCGTCTCGATCCTTGCAAGGTTCAGGCAATCATTAATTTGCCTCCACCTTCAAATTTGCTTCAGATTCAGAAACTCCAAGGGAAAGCAAACTTTCTGAGGAGGTTTATTCCAAATTACGCAGAACTTGCTAAAGGTTATACTCGTCTTTTGAAAAAGGATGTACCTTTCGTCTGGGACCAGGTGGCGCAAGCTTCCTTTGATGCTCTGAAAGATTGTCTAGTAAAAGCATCATTAATGTATGCCCCGGACTATCAAAGAGATTTTAACCTGTATCTGGCTGCAGCGGATACGACCATTGCGATGGTTTTAGTTCAAGAAGTCGATGGAATTGAACATCCTATATATTATTTAAGTAAAAACTTAAATGATACGGAAAGTAAATATTCTTATGTTGAAAAAATAGCGCTTGCAGCTGTTCAAGCGATTCAAAGGTTTCGACATTATGTCCTCTTTCGGAAAACTACCATTTTATCAGATTGCAACCCCATGACATATATACTGTCGCGACAGTTGCTGGGGGGCAAATATTCAAAATGGATAGCGATCCTTCAAGAGTTTGATGTGGAATTTGTAAAATCCAAATCAAAGAAAGCTCTAGTTTTCGCAGAATTATTATGCGATCTCCCATCGTCGTCCAATGATGAAACCTCCGAAGAATCAATCGTGGATGAAACTTTGTTTCTGATATCTGCAAGCAATGAGTGGTATGGAGATATCATAATTTATCTCCAAACCCAAAAATTCAGGCCTAACACCTCTCACTTAGAACAGAAACGTATACGATACCAAGCTAAAGACTACATGATCGTCGGTGATACGCTTTACTGTCGTGGTATCGATACGGCCCTGAGGAGGTGCCTTACCCATGAGGAGGCCGAAAAAGCCCTGAATGAGTGTCATTCAGGCGCGTGTGGGGGGCATCAATCTGGATATGCAACAGCACAAAAAATATTACGAGCAGGATACTTCTGGCCAACCATGTTCAAAGATTGCATAATCGCAGTCAGAAGTTGCCACGCTTGTCAAATTTTTGATAGCAAAACCAGAAGACCACCCGCACCTTTACAGCCAATAGTTGCTGTTGGGCCTTTCGCCAAATGGGGCATCGATTTCATGCAATGTAACCCCACCTCGACCGGGGGGCATGGGTATATTATTGTCGCTGTTGACTATTTTACCAAATGGGCCGAGGCGATGCCTACATTGGATAACACTGGTGAAACAGCTGCCCTTTTCTTTTTCAATCATGTAGTTGCCAGGTTCGGCGTACCACCCGCTATAGTGACAGATCATGGATCGCATTTTCGCAATCACATGATGGTTGAATTAGCTGCCAAGCTAGGGCTATCTCACGACAGCTCTACCCCGTATTATCCGCAAGCCAACGGACAAGTTGAAGCAATCAACAAGGTCCTGAAGCGTATGTTGCAAAGGATGATCGGGGTTCATAAAAGAAGGTGGCACCTAATCCCGTACTCAGCCTTGTGGGCTTACCGAACGTCGGTAAAGAACGCGACCGGGTTCACACCTTTCCAACTGGTGTATGGCCTGGAAGTAGTCTTGCCAATCCAGTGCGAAATTTCGTCGCTAAACTCGCAATTGATCTCCTCCCCGGAACTTTGGAAGAAGAGGCTCGTTTCTTGGAATTAATCCAATTGGATGAAATCCGTCGTGATGCCGCTTTGGCTAACGAAGCCCATAAGAAACAAGTCAAGGCGCAGTTCAACAAAAATGTCAAACCCCGTGTCTTCTCAGAAGGTGATTTGGTCTTGCTTTATGACCAAGAATCCGATAAATTGGGAGCAGGTAAATTTAATTCCTTATGGATGGGTCCCTATATTGTTAAAAGGGTGTTAGCAAAAGGAGCCTACGAGTTAATGGATTATGACGGAATTCCACTGGCGCAACCCCGCAACGGGTTGTACCTCAAGCGTTACTATGCTTAAATAGTAACCTGTATGCTTTTGTTGTATTTTGTTTTCGCTAAAGTGTTTGTTTTGGTCGAGTGATCCAACTTTTTCATTTGTTGCAGATGTCAAACCTTCTGGAGATATGTGTTGGATATGCCGACGGAGCGAGTCGTAGTTCGTGGAACCTATCCTCCGCAGCCTAGGCCATTTTTGATCCAAGCGGTGAGTTAGTAAGTTTCAGAGGTGTGTGTATTGGGCAATCAACGAATAACATCGCTGAGTATAGCGCGTTGATAGAACTACTCTCTGATGCCATCACCCGTGGCATACGCCAACTAATTGTTAGGCTAGACTCACAGCTTGTAATACTACAACTCAATGGTATATATTCCATTCGCAATCCAGCTAGTTATCGCATGTTCCTAAGGGTTAAGATTTTGGAAAGACAATTTGATTCAATTCAATACTAGCATATTTCCAGAAACTTAAACACATTAACCGACTCATTAGCAAACTATGTGTTGGATAGACATTTGCGACATTTATAAAAAGAGACACAACATCAATGATTGTACATATGGATCATATAACTCAACCAGAATAAAACTCAAAAATCAAAATATATATAAGTTGTTTATCGTTCATACATAATGTTCTGTAACCAAGACAAAATCGGTCATATGACCCAAAAACTCAAAAGTGCTAGGGGGCACCCTAGTCTAGTGATGCTCATGATAGCACGTCACGGCCTGTGCAATCATGCGCAAGAGACGAGTCCATCGTCTAGGCACGCCAGTAGTATGCCGCTGCAACTGTAAAGGTAACTCATCAATCCTCACATCGGGAATGCCGAGAGTAAGGCTCTCAACCTGCTCCTGCACAGCTGTAAGGATCTCAGCTACGTCGAGGTCGTGGAGAATAACTCTCCCAGCAGTCTCCCCTGCTGGGGCAGCAACTGGCACTCTCGGGCGAACTGCTGGACGAACAGGACCAACATCTACATGCACACATGAGTTTGATTAAAGTCTTGATAGAATAAAGCACAAGAACATTATAAATAAGAACAGTAAACAGTAACATGGTCAAAGATTTTACCAATAGCGCCCCACTGTTCGCCATCCGGCAGTACCAAGTCTGGATCACCTCGGAAATCCATACCAACATATGGATACTCAGAATAGACCATCTCCTAGCGCTCGAACCACCTGAAGAAGGTATCAGTGAAAGTAATCTGAGATTGACCAGCATGCCTAGACATGTGGTCGACCCATCTCTGCATGCGTGGCTCGGTAGGGGAAGGCAAGTCGAGTGCAATATACTGAGGCTGCATCAATGGTATTTTCTCCAAGGCAAAGGCAGTCAAAATAGAACCAAATCCAAAGTTCTTCAGCTTCCCATCCTTTACCTTGGTCAATTGACTTTTCATCTGAACAAGTACTGCATCACACCAGTTGAATACTTTCGGTTGGAGACACTCCAAGGCGTGCTGAACATAAGACCTGTTGGCAACATGTAGAGATGCACTACCGGCCATCCTACCAATAGTATACAGAATGGACCTGAGAGACCTGTCAGTGATCTCACGGATAACAACCTTGCCGTCTCTGCTCGGCTGGGAACCTTCCCTGCAATACTGGCAGACATAATCTCTCACGGAGTCATTCCCCCTGGCCGAACCTGACAAAGAAATGGGGGCACCCCGCCTTGACAACCCAGTCAAGAAGTAAATGTCCACTATGGTCAAGGGGATGGATTTTCCCCTAATCTGGAATACTTGGTTAATAGGATCCCAAGCATCAAGCATATACTGCAGTAAAGAGATCTGTGCTCTCATACTAGAGATACGGAAGAACTTCAGCAGGCCACAGTTCCGCAGCGCGTTCACCGTGACAGGGTCATGGAGGGCAATCATGTCCTCCTCTTCATGTTCTCGTTCTCGCCATGTAAGGGACATTTTTTTCAAAGATCCCTGCAAAACAAACAAGAGAAGGAGTAAGTTCCTAGATTTGATGAGAAACTGGCGAAATTTCATCAAAAACTGTGCCACAAAATCAGTTTTCTAGTCCCAACGCAGGTAGACAGTGTTCCACCTGCGTTGAAGGTCAAGCTGCCTCAAGGCAGCTTGACATTCAGCGCAGGTTTCGAATGGACTGCCTGCGCTGATGGCAGAGCGCCCTAAAAAAACCCCAGGGGCTCATGGGGACAGGAAAACAGGCATAGAATGGAAAAAGGAAACCATGAAAAGAAAGAGCTAGAGTTTAGCTCCTACCTGGTCCAGACGGCACCGAAAATCGTCCGCAGAATCTCTCGGAATCAGCTGGTGAAAATCAAGGGGGAAGAGGCACCTCCAGAGCTCCAACAAACCAAGTTCAAATGAAATGGTAAAATGAGAGGTAAAAACACCTTTTAATGGCTTTTTACATAGTTCAAAGTGAAATATTAGGGTTATAATCTCATTTTCATGCAAATGTTATTCATTTCTAACTAAGTTTTATGCAGCAATTGAGAATGCAGTACTATCATTGAAAAGAGAAAATCTAGTTATGGTAAAAAATCAAAATTTGACTATATTATTCGAACAGTTTTAGCATAAAGTTCATGCTCGTTAAAAAATAAACGCAAAATCGAGCAGTTTTAGCATAAAGTTCATGCTCGTTAAAGAATAAACGCAAGATTCGAGCAGTTTTAACGCAGAATTTATGCTCGTTAAAAAATAGAAAAGCGATTGTGAGCAAGTTTTCCCCTAGAGTTCAAGCTCATCCAGAAAAAATGAACCAGTAAATAACCACTGTGATCGTAAATTTATCAGCCATAAAAGCCTTGGTCGTGTTTGCACCTGCCACCTCCACTTTTCATTTGGCCGATCGTTCACCTCCATATGATTGTTTACCCATTTTGAGGAACAGCTGCGAAGAGTGATTTCACCTAGCCATCCTTGTGACACTGCCGTGATTGGAAAATTCCAACCTGTACCTGGAATCTGCTGCTAACCCTGTTCATCACTCGTTCCTCAAAAGACGAGTCTTCTTTAAGTTCTTTTCAGCTGACTCGTAAAATATGAAAAGATTGCCGCGTTTTGGCCTTCCAGCTCGTTAAAATGACCGGAAGTGCTATCCCTCTTCTAGATTTTAATCTTTTTGGACCTGAGGGATTATTGCACAAAAAGGTCGAGCGCTTGTTTTATTCGGCTCGTTAAAATTATCGAAAACTCACCCCTTCTGTATTGTTTTATACTTTTTCGGACTTAAGGGATTAGATGACGAAAAAGGAATTTTGGAGTTGACTTTATGTACCTTTTCAGACTCTCTAAAGATGAAAAGGACCGAGTTATCCTTGTCGTTAGACTCGTTAAAATCATTAAATAGCGACAAACTTGTCTTTAGACGAGAACGAGTTTCACTATTGCTAGGCTCGTTAAAACATAGTGATGGGCCTACCCGAAGGGCAGGTTATAGAACAAGCATATGTTATCCTCCTCAAGCTTGACAAAAATAAAGAGGTACTGGTCAAAAATGACTGGGGAAAAATTGGGAAAAAATCAAGAAAACTTTGATGGTAGCAGGTCGCTCTTGAACATGACACTTTTCCTCCGTATCATAATCGGGTTGGGTTGTTTCATTCACCGGTCACATCACCATGGTCTCGCCATACCATCCATATTTGGGGTAATGCTACCGATCCATCGCATCAGTGTCGCCATATGTTCAAGAGAAGTCGTTCAGAAAGAGTCAACCGGGTCCTATCCACTGCCATACATTATCCTTCATCCATTCATGACTGCCACCCTGGATCATATGTCACAGATCGTTTTCACCTCCATTAAAATCATTAGCTCCGTTCCGTGTCACTGATGTGGGATTCATCAAGGCCCTCCTTTGACGGATCGCTTCTTGTCGACATCAGCTCATTATCCAAGAAGTTGATCTAGGAACAACCCCTTCAGTACTTTGAAGCTTGCATGCCTCAATGGCAAGTTTCTCACTTCCGGCGACAGGTATACATCAATGACCTTCGACCAGAAGATTTTGCGTGGTGTTCGACGCCAAGTCCTTTATTCACACCACGTGAATTGTACTGCAGTACCTTGAGGGTCATTATCATTATCGGTGATTCCTCTCGCGCTTGTTAACGGTTTACATCATTGACCGGTAATCAAGCGATGTCTTTCCATGTTCGACTTCAGCACAATTCTCACATGGATCGACTTGTACTTAGAGTGAAGATCGAACGAGTTTGAAGACCCCGGATCTAGTTTCATCCATCCGGGCTGCGATATATATTCAGGAAAGATAAAGACATTTGACATGTACATCATTGCAGCAGATGATCATCCTACTCAAAGGATGATAATTTCGCCAAAATTATCAGTCTACCATCAGACGATCGTCTGTTCTATGTACAAAAATGAATTTATAAAGCTGAGCATGGGAATGCCCGCCTCAGCTAGATCATGAAAGCAGTATGAATCATAATGTATTGTATTGTATTTTATTACAGGTCTCCTCCCAGCAGATGGATGAACTTCGGACCCTCCTGGATAAAGCATTTCACCCGATAAACGACCTCATACTTTAGGGGGAAACTGTTATAGACATTTTTGTGCCTTACAACATTGAGCATGAAATGTCCATAAACTAAGGGATCCAAAGTCCCTAAACATGTTGTTCCTACCCCTAGAGGAACAAGGCAAACCAACCACAGCAATTCACAGAAGTTCTCCACCTGAAAACACTCAAAAACAAGCCAATTCTGGATCATGTCAACTGCTCCACTGAGCATCTGTGCTGAATGTCAACTGCTCCACTGTCTACCTGCGTTGAATGTCAACTCCAACAAAGGCTACCTGCGCTGAGCGTAATTGGACAAGTGGCAGGCTCATTCCTCAATGTGTCAATGCCCAGGAAGCTTCCAAAATGACACTTGCATCAAGGAATTCGACTGGTGATGAGTAAGAGGTTCCAAATATCCAAGTGGAAGCAAGAACCTCCAAGTGGACTCAAGAATTGAGAGAGGGAGAGGACACTAGTCAGATCTCAAGCTGACTCATCCTCTCTCCAAACATCTATATATAGATCTCTCCTCCATGAGATCTAGAGGCTGGAATTTTGTTATTGCAAAGAATTGCTGTTGGTTTGAGACTGGATCATTGGGTGCTTAATGCTTTGAAGGGAGCTGAAGAAGGAATTCTATTCTGCTGGGAAGGAGATGCTGGATTGGAGCCCTATGGGTTGTATCTCTTCCTGAACCCTGTTATCAATCAATAAAGTTATCTTGATTCTTTCCTATACGCTGGTGTATTTTGTATGATTGCATTGGTGTATTTGATTTACTTCTGATCCTATATCATTTATGAATATGTATATTTGCCTTTGTGTTGTGTTCTTCTCTTGTCGCAAGTAGCTGTTCTCTTGTCACAGGTAGCTGTTCTCTTGTGATCTCGTGTGAATCAAGTAGCTGTTCTCTTGAGCAAGCGAGGAGGCAAGTAGCTGTGGACACCCAAAGAGAAGAGGATCTAGATCGAGGGACAACCGGAAGACAACGGTAAGTCTACCAATCTCCCCTCTTTCACATTTCATAAAGGAAGAAATCATAATAGCTATATTCGTTTGTTGCTAAGGTACTGTCACACCTTAGGTGGATAGGATCGTCCTGCATAGGCATTTTTCCCCACAACAATAAGCATTCATAACATGTGGGAATGTTATTTTCATTCTTTTGTTAGCATTTCAAGGCATGAACTTTGTTCTTGCAGGTTGGTTACCACAGTGGAATTGTACTATTTGTATCACAAGTCTATAGTATTATCACATGACAAAATTCTATATGTTGTGACAAAGTTGACATCAAAACATGAAGTCATTGTTGCCCAAAAAGAGAAGAACCACATATAAAACTTTGGCTTAGAGTATGGAAGAATTTGTATCCACCGTTCCCATTATCACTTCATGATTCACGAGATACCTCATCTCTTCCTTATCCACTTAGTGTTTGACCTCAATTTGATCGATCCCCACTCTATGGCAGTCAAATATGAATAGTGTTGCTCCACAATAACCAACACATCCAAATCTCTTGGCATTTTGGCACAGATGTGGTGCTATGGTACAGGTGTTGTCCTTAATGGCAACTCACTTAGGTGACAAATCTCAGTTCAAGTGCTCAGAATGAAGGAAATCTTGTATACGCAGGTACACCTTGACAAAGACGCGTATACACGCGGTTTATACGTTCCGAAGTCGTGTATGCGTATACACGCACTTTTATGCACATAAAAGCGCGTACATGATGGGAAACTTATTTTTGGTCCGTGGTTGTTAGTCCTTGGAATTTGAACCTTTGGTTGTGGACCATGGTATCTCGGCAGAAGAGTTGAACCCAAGTTTTTGGCCCTTGGTATTGGTTTATTATGGTTTTGGACTGTGGTATTGAGGAAGGCCTAAAACTATAAAAGAGGAAGTAGATCATGTGGCAAGGTATCCTCTGAATTATTGAATATCTGATATTGTGATAGATCTGGAATACGGGTGATTGGGTTATGGTGCAGATCTAGATCTGAATGAAGGTGGAACCTGAGCGCAAGAAGGATAAGGACTATTGATGAATCTAAATCTCAAGGCTTGAACATTGGTATCTCTGTATGATTTTGATCTGTTATATGTGGCGCACTCTTGATCTATAAATCTGGGCTAACTAATGTCTGAATGCTTGAAAGAATAAATTATCCTTTATAGATCTGTATGCAGGTTCAGTGAATTGAAGCTGCGTATATACCCGTTTTCTGTGAATGAAAGATGCGTATACGCAGGTTGGTTGTGGTACAGAAGCGTATACTCGCAGGTTGATGAGCAGAGAAGTAGCGTATATGTCTTGATTTATTTTCTAGCTGCTTCTGCTTTATTGCTGTAGTGTTCTGGGTTCAGAATCGGTGTTTGATTACAGTTACTGTGTTCTGGGATCAGTGGTCAGAGAAGTGCTTAGTTGTTTCAGCCCTCAATTGGTGAAAAGGAGTTTAGGTTATTCTTGATGTTTGATTAATGTTATTTGTGGATCCAATCTGAAAATTAATGAAACGAGGTCCCTGAAAGCAAAGATAAGGTTGTAGCCTTCTGCAGGTAGGAGCCTGCGTACTAGTATCTCAAGCTAGTACAAGAACTAAGGGGGTTGGAGCTCCCTTCCAGGGAAGCTGGAAAACGAGAGAGAGTTGTAGCTCTCTGCAGGTTGCAGCCTGTGTACTGGTAAATTCTGCTCCAGTACAAGACATTGTAAAGAGAAGTTTCTAATTAAAAAGAAGATAGAGACGAATTGCAGCAGGGGGTTTTCACCCACATTGGGTTTCCTCCTTATATCTTGTGTTCTTGTGTGTGACTGTCTTCTGCTCTGTTTCACTGTTTCTGGTACTGTTTATGTGCATCTGAATCACAGATTAATAACTGACATCTGAAAGATAATTCAAATTATAAGTCTGATTTATATACGCATTTTTCTTTATCTGTAGTTGCGTATATATGAGGGTTGTATTAACTGAAGTAGCGTATATCATCTGGAATTTAAAAAGGAAATATTTGGCTTGATAATACTGATTCACCCCCCCTCTCAGTATTATTTCCAACAATTGGTATCAGAGCCGGTCCTTCAGAGAAGCTTGATCGCTTGAAGGAAGATCATTCATCATGAGCAACTACGAGAGGGAAGCATCAATCAGGCCTCCAATTTTTGATGGGACAAACTTCAATTATTGGAAGGTAAGAGTTACTGCATATCTTCAATCTCTTGGTACAGAAGTATGGGATATCATAGATACAGGCTACACTTTTCCTTCAGCTACTCCTACAGATGCGGCCGAGAAGAAGAAATATGAAACAAATGCTAAAGCAGTCAATACTCTGCTAGGATGCTTATCTCAAACAGAATTTGTGAAGGTTATGCAATAAATCTGCAAAAGAAATATGGGACAAGATTGTCTTGAGCTACGAAGGAGATGAACAGGTAAAGCGTGCTAAACTTCAAACCCTCAGAATTCAATATGAGAATCTCAGAATGTATAATGATGAAAGTGTGGCTAACTATTTCCTTCGGGTAGATGAGATTGTTAATTGCATGAAAAACTTGGGTGAAGAAATAAAAGAGGCTATTGTGGTTGAAAAGGTTCTAAGATCTTTGTCCCCCAAGTTTGAATCTAAAGTGTCTGCTATAGAAGAAAAGGAAAATCTACGAACACTTACTATGTCTCAGCTACACGGAATTCTAATTGCTTATGAAATGAGGAAAGGAGGTCCATCTGACAAGAGAGAAGCTGCCTTCAAGGCTTCAGGCAAAGGAGAGTACTATGAATCAGGACATGGGTCAGAAGAAGAAGAAGAATCAAATTTTGTCAGAAATCTTCAACGGGGTGCTGGACGGTTCAGAGGTAAGTTGCCCTTCAAATGCTTTGCTTGTGGAAGAGTAGGTCACTATGCTGCCAAATGTCCTCATAAGGATAAGATCGACAAGGGAAAGGAACCTATTAGATGGAACAAGAAACAGAACGCAAATAAGAAGAGCTACTACACTCATGAAGATAGTGATGGTCTATCAAATAGTGATGAAGATGAACGAGGTAATGACTATAAACTGTTAATGGCATTTGAAGATGATGATTATATGGATGCTATAGATGTGGATAGCCTTTATGAAGAAACTACTAGACTCAAGAGATGTATAGAAGAAAAGAATATGATCATTGATACTCTACAATTTCAAATTGATGAAAAGGAAAAACATCTTGAAAAAATAGAAGGTGAAATTGTTGGCCTTAGAAAAGAGATTGAGAAAACAAAGGCTATTAATCTTAAATTTGTCAAAGGATTTGAAACTCTGGATGAGATCATCAATGTACAGCGTTCTCCACTAAACAAGACAGGTTTAGGGTATAATGGAGAAACTTCTCAAGCATCCACCTCAAAGAGTTATCTTGATGCAGCAAGAAGAAATGAGCAAAAGCACAATGGAGATCACCAGGTAAAGCAGGGATGAATTACATCAAGAACAAACAAAGACTCTCAGGTAAACCAGGGGCAATCCTTCTTAAGGGTGAACAAAAGCTACAACCAGCCACAGGTAAAATCTTGTCAATTTGCTTCAAGAATGGATGACAATAGAAATTACAATCATTTGGCTGGTAGATTTGATAACCGCAGAAGTTTCTTCAATGGACAATGCTTCTCTTGCCATAACTTTGGTCACAAAGCAGCTCAATGTGTCGCATATAAAACAATCATGACTAGAGAAGCTCAAAAGCAAAGAAGTATGACTGGGATTACAAAAATGACCTATAACAACTTTTCGGCTCTTGAAAATGAAGTTGAATGTTCTATTTGCAATAACTTTGGTCATGAAGATTCTGAATGCAGAAGCAGGTTTCAGAAGACAAAGGAACAAGCCTCAAGCACCAAAACATGGAGAATAAAGGAACCACAAACAGAAAGATGTGGGATAGCATTTTATGCAGAGGGACAGGAAAATCTATGGTACATTGACAGTGGATGTTCGAAGCATATGACAGGTGATAAAGAAAAACTTGAGTCATATTCTGCTCTAGAAAAGGGAAAGAAAGTTTCTTTTGGAAATGATACTCCTACAACTATAAAAGGAAAAGGCATTGCTCAGTTAAAAGAAAAGGTCAAGGCTGGAAATGTTTTGTATGTTGATGGATTGAAACATAATCTTCTAAGTGTCAGCCAGATGTGTGATCAAGGAACCGAGGTGATATTTAGAACAAATGGATGTCTTGTTCGTGATCTTGATACAGGTAAAACGGTGATCAAAGGTAAAATAACTCCAAATAATGTATACATATTTGAAGAAGGACAACAGCAATGCTATCTAAGCAAGGATGATGAACACTGGTTATGGCATCGAAGGTTGGGGCATCTAAGCTTTTCACAAATAAGGAAAGCATGTAGATATCAGGCAGTTCGCGATCTTCCAGATATCAAAATTCCAGACAACACCATATGCAAATCATGTCAGTTTGGAAAGCAAACGAGAACTAACTTTCCAGAAAAGGAAGGATCAGCTAGCATGCCTCTTGAGCTAGTTCATACAGATACATGTGGTCCATTCAGGAAAAGGACACCTCAAGGAGAAGAATACTTGATATTATTCATTGATGATTTCTCCAGGTTTGTCTGGTTAGGACTTATGAAGCACAAAGATGAAGCATTCGAAAAATTCAAAACCTTCAAAGCCTTGGTTGAAAATGAATCAGGATACAAAATTAAGTGCCTCAGATCCGACAGAGGTGGGGAGTTTACCTCAAATGAATTTTTCGATTTCTGTGAAGAACATGGGATAAGAAGAGAATTCTCTATAGCTAGAACTCCTCAGCAGAATGGAGTTGTGGAAAGAATGAACAGAACTGTCCAACAAATGGCTCGTGCTATGCTTGATGAGTCGGGAACTCCCGCAACTTTCTGGGGTGAAGCTGCACATGCTGCAGTTGTTATTCTCAACAAAACAAATGTCTGGGTGAACAGCACTCAAACCCCTCATGAGCTCTGGTGTGGTGAGACTCCTTCGGTAAAGCACTTCAAAATCTTTGGGAGCAAATGTTATATTAAGAATACTGATGAGCAACTTGGCAAACTTGAACCTAGAGCAGATGAAGGCATTCTTCTTGGTTATTCTCCACATAGCAAAGCATACAAGTGCTACAATAAAATACTTGGCAGAATTGTTGACAACATTGATGTAGTGGTTGATGAGAAGAGATACATTCCTAGGCAAGTACATCATGAAGACATCGAAGAAGATGAAGGCTACCCTCAAAGATAGAATGATGAAGAAGAAGAACCTCAAGAAGAACCAGAGGAGCAGACAAGAATAGAAGAGAAGACTCCATCCAGATATGTTCAGAAGAATCATCCAGAATCTCAGATTGTGGGGCAGAAAGAAGAAGGTGTACAAACAAGAAGAACAGTTGCAGAAGCTTCAAGCTATTTGGCATTACTCTCCTCCACTGAACCACAAAATGTGAAAGAGGCATGCAAAGATGAATGTTGGGTGAAAGCAATGGATGAAGAACTTGAGCAGATCAAAAAGAACAAGACTTGGGAACTGGTTCCTAGACCAAAGGATAAGAATGTTATCGGAAAAAAATGGGTCTTCAAAAATTAATTGAATGAAAATGGAGAAGTAATTAGAAACAAGGCCAGACTTGTTTGTAAAGGGTATGCGCAGCAAGAAGGAATAGACTTTGAAGAAACCTTTGCTCCTGTTGCAAGACTTGAGGCCATCTGAATGTTCCTTGCTCTCTCAAGCTTTAAAAACTTCAAAGTATTTCAAATGGACGTGAAATCAGCCTTTCTGAATGGAGACTTGGAAGAAGAAGTATACATTGAGCAGCCAGATGGCTTTATCCTTGGAAATGATCCAAATCTTGTATGAAAACTTAAAAAGGCTCTCTATGGGCTTAAACAAGCTCCAAGGGCTTGGTACTATCGATTGGACAAATACCTTCATCAACAAGGATTTTCAAAAGGATCAGCAGATAGCAATCTTTATATAAAAATTGAAAATAAAAAATTGCTAATACTTGTTGTGTATGTAGATGATATTATCTTTGGGAGCAATGAAGAAGCTATGAGTCAAAGCTTTGCCTTGGTGATGCAGAAAGAATTCAAAATGTCATTACTTGGAGAATTGACATATTTTCTTGGATTGCAAATCCAACAAAATGAAGGCGGTATTTTCTTGTCTCAAACCAAGTACCTCAAGCAGATCGTGAAGAAGTATGGCATGGAAAATTCGAAACCAGTATGTACCCCCATGGTTACGGGATGCAGCCTTAGTGCAAATGATGAATCAGCAGCAGTGCATCAACCAACCTATAGATCCATGATTGGGAGCTTGCTTTATTTGACAGGTACACGACCAGATATTATGCATGCAGTGGGAATAGTTGGAAGGTTTCAAGCCAACCCAAAGGAAACTCATCTTCAGGCAGTCAATAGAATCTTCAAATACCTTCAAGGAACTCAAAACTATGGCCTATGGTATCCTAGAGATACAGATCTCACTCTTCATGCTTACACAGATGCAGATTGGGCCGGAAGCGTGGATGACAGGAAGAGCACAAGTGGCGGTGCATTCTTTATGGGTTCCAGATTAGTATCTTGGTTCAGCAAGAAACAGAGTTCGATTGCCTTATCTACAGCTGAAGCGGAATATGTGGCTGCTGCATCCTGTTGCACACAACTCCTTTGGATGATGCAAACCTTGCAGGACTTTCAAATCACTTGTAATCCACCTGTGTCTATCTTATGTGATAATACAAGTGCAATAAGCATTTCAAAGAACCCAGACATGCATTCAAAAACCAAGCACATATCGATCAAGTATCACTTTCTCCGGGAACAAGTGTTGGAACAAAAGGTCAAATTGGAGTATGTTCCTTCTAAGGAACAGGTTGCTGATATACTCACCAAACCACTGCCCAGGGAAACTTTTGAATATCTCAGACAGAAGCTGGGAGTTGTTGATGCTTCATCCTACTGTTGAAGCTTGTCTGTTCCAAGAAAAGTTGGTGTACGCGAGTTGAATGAGGGGTATCCGCGTACATACGCCGATTTAGTCAGGTGCAGTCGCGTATATGGAGTTCTGAAGAAAATCAGCAAGGGTAGACTCTGGTTGGAGAGAGTCTGAGATGGGTCTGTCAGAGACCATCAGGCACAGATTTAGGGGGAGCAGATAATCTTCTAATAATGCATTGTTGGCATTACCTTAGAAGCTCTTGGGTCTAGTACTCAAGTTGTTTTTTGACTCAGGTGGATCAGCTACAGAAAGAAGGTCAGAAGGTGAACATGATTGCTGATATGTACAGTGATTGTCAGATGTTGCTGATAGTAGTTATTGGTCATAAGTCTTGATATTTCGTCTCTATGTCATGTATATTTGCTTATCAAGGTCATGTAACGGCCTATTTTTGGTTTCCCCACTATGCCTGGGATGATTGTTCTGACCTATTGTCATATGTAAATTTCTGATGTATCCCCACTTGGTTGGGTGATGGTTGTATGTATCGAGTCTTTTTTTTTGGATAAGAAGGTCTTTTATGATGTATACGCCATGGTTCTTCTTGAAGAACATCTTTTTGCAGATCCTCCCTACAGTCAGGGGGAGCATGTTCATCACAGCAGAGCAGAGATATCAGCATGCACTCAGGGGGAGCACAGCCCTTTACCCTTGATGACAAAGGGGGAGAATGACTTTGAGGATCTTGGGGTTGCCATCAAGTCCAAAGGGGGAGATTGTTGGCATTTTGGCACAGATGTGGTGCTATGGTACAGGTGTTGTCCTTGATGGCAACTCACTTTGGTGACAGATCTCAATTCAAGTGCTCAGAATGAAGGAAATCTTGTATACGCAGGTACACCTTGACAAAGACGCGTATACACGCGGTTTATACGTTCCGAAGTCGCGTATGCGTATACACACACTTTTATGCGCATAAAAGCGCGTACATGATGGGAAACTTATTTTTGGTCCATGGTTGTTAGTCCTTGGAATTTGAACCTTTGGTTGTGGACCATGGTATCTCGGCAGAAGAGTTGAACCCAGGTTTTTGGCCCTTGGTATTGGTTTATTATGGTTTTGGACCGTGGCATTGAGGAAGGCCTAAAACTATAAAAGAGGAAGTAGATCATGTGGCAAGGTATCCTCTGAATTATTGAATATCTGATATTGTGATAGATCTGGAATACGGGTGATTGGGTTATGGTGCAGATCTAGATCTGAATGAAGGTGGAACCTGAGCGCAAGAAGGATAAGGACTATTGATGAATCTAAATCTCAAGGCTTGAACATTGGTATCTCTGTATGATTTTGATCTGTTATATGTGGCGCACTCTTGATCTATAAATCTGGGCTAACTAATGTCTGAATGCTTGAAAGAATAAATTATCCTTTATAGATCTGTACGCAGGTTCAGTGAATTGAAGCTGCGTATATACGCATTTTCTGTGAATGAAAGACGCGTATACGCAGGTTGGTTGTGGTACAGAAGTGTATACTCGCAGGTTGATGAACAGAGAAGTAGCGTATATGTCTTGATTTATTTTCTAGCTGCTTCTGCTTTATTGCTGTAGTGTTCTGGGTTCAGAATCGGTGTTTGATTACAGTTACTGTGTTCTGGGATCAGTGGTCAGAGAAGTGCTTAGTTGTTTCAGCCCTCAATTGGTGAAAAGGAGTTTGGGTTATTATTGATGTTTGATTAATTTTATTTGTGGATCCAGTCTGAAAATTAATGAAACGAGGTCCCTGAAAGCAAAGAGAAGGTTGTAGCCTTCTGCTGGTAGGAGCCTGTGTACTAGTATCTCAAGCTAGTACAAGAACTAAGGGGGTTGGAGCTCCCTTCCAGGGAAGTTGGAAAACGAGAGAGAGTTGTAGCTCTTTGCAGGTTGCAGCCTGTGTACTGGTAAAGTCTGCTCCAGTACAAGACATTGTAAAGAGAAGTTTCTAATTAAAAAGAAGATAGAGACGAATTGCAGCAAGGGGTTTTCACCCACATTGGGTTTCCTCCTTAAATCTTGTGTTCTTGTGTGTGACTGTCTTCTTCTCTGTTTCACTGTTTCTGGTATTGTTTATGTGCATCTGAATCACAGATTAATAACTGACATCTGAAAGATAATTCAAATTATAAGTCTGATTTATATACGCGGTTTTCTTTATCTGTAGTTGCGTATATACGCGGGTTGTATTAACTGAAGTAGCGTATATCATCTGGAATTTAAAAAGGAAATATTTGGCTTGATAATAATGATTCACCCCCCCTCTCAGTATTATTTCCAACAAAATCTTCACGCAATGTTGCTCCACAAGAACCAAACCTACCCAAGGTTATGATGTCATAGAATCTATAAATGAGCAAGGGATTTGTTTCCATGAGGACATGAAAAATCGTAGGAATGGAGGGGAGTTGGGCCTCAAAAATGCCCTCATTTGCAACATATAACATTACCATTTATAAAGCATATTCTTGTACTCTCTACCATATTCATATCCATTTCCCGTAACTCATGCCTAAAACCATCCTTTTCATATCACAGTTAAATATCATAGTTTTATGGTGTTTTTAATGTCTTAAGGATGATTTTTCCATGATTTTCTAATGACAGTTTTGCTAAGTGCCTTTTTCGAAGGGTTCTATTGCCGAAATTCTTCACAAGTCAGTGAAATTAGGTACTACAAGGTTGAGTATGGAATTATATTGTTGTAAGTGAAATATGAATTTTATGATGAAATGGTGAATAATCTTGAAATTATGACACGTGGGTTTTGTTCAAAGCACCCTCTTTCATATAACCCAAAAACCGTTTGGCAAAATTCATTACCATGAAGGAGCTATGGTCATGGGATATTCTGACACAGTTTTAAGTACAAAATTTCAGATTTGCCTATTTTCAGCCACAACTACGGTTTGGATAAAACTCTTATGCTCAATAAGGAGTTGGTTTCATTGTTTATGCTAAGATTGGGACCATGCTAATGTTAGTGCTTGGTTTGAAGTAGTTACGCCATGAAAAGCAGGAATGTTCTCGCAATTGGATTACGAATTCTAAGATTAATTTTAGTTTTCTAAGTTTACCATGTAAATGAATTCATTACTATTTTATGTATAACGATATTGCCTATAAAGGACAACACATGAATAATTTAGAGGGGATGGGAATTATCAGTTGTTCAACATAAAGCTTTGAGCTGTTGTAGATATTTTTTTGATTTTAATCAAAGACCTCTGTTCCAGTGATTTAACATGGGCATGTGTATATTTAGATTATTGTGAGTACAATCACTGCAAGTTTGCTAGGCTTACCCAGGTGTGGCAACACAATCTGGGATTGAGCTCTTTGTAATTCATAGGAAGATCAACTATATTACTGTGTTCACTTTTGTTCTAGCAACACATGAATTGATTAGAATTTGAGTGTGATTACATAGATTTTGAATTCATTTTAGTGTGTTTATAATTCTTTCTGGTATTTTGTTTATTTGGTTTGAAACTATGCTCTATTCATTTCATTGCTTGCCCAAATTCTTCCACAGAAGTTCTTTGTCTCTTATAAAAACACTGAGTTGAATTTCCATATAGATCCATGCTCTTTTATGTCATTTAAAAACACATTCATTTATATTTGTGATTGGAATACCTATGATAGGTAAATCAATTGTGTTTTGGAATCACTTAACATGATCTCTATGTGTTTAATTCGATGTGTCTGTCTCTTTAATGAAGTTCATGATCAATAGTGTGGATTGCCTTATGTATAACAGAGAGATTGATTTATGGTATGTGTTTGGATTGTGTTTTCGAATGAATCTGAGTTAGTCACAATAAGGATTGCATTTTCCATTTCCACCATTGAATTGTTTGATTTCTTGCAGGCATTATGATTCAGTTTTCACAATGTGATTTATTATAAAGCATTTCTTTAAAGACCGTTGATTGGAGTAATTAAATTATCATAGGATAATTTAAATTTATTCTGACATAATAGATTAAGATTGATTTCCATTTTCCTTACTGTAGAATAAAGGTTGATTTCAAGTATTGAACTGTGTGATTTATATTTCCAATGTGATTTGATATTTTACATTGCTTTGAGTTGTTTAAAGATAATCATAGACTAAATTCCCATTTTAAATGCAGCAACATAGAATTCAATAGCAACAAACTTAGATAAATCTATCAAGAATTCAAGTTCATTAGCTTAGTTTAGATTTAATCCTTATGCCTTTTGATTTCATGATTCATGTTTTGTCTTGATCAGCATTAGAATAAATAAATGAGTGTTGCCCATTATACATATTTTTGAATCCTGTAATTAGCATTTTTTTTAAGTGTGATTTTACTAGAAATATTGTTTGATTTGTTTCTATACTTAAATGAGAAGTTGATTTCTTACTCTAGTTTAGGTTAGATGCTCTGATCCTGCGTTCCTTTCACCTCGAAGCTTACAAATCCCAGATTGATTATTTAATGTTGGAATTATTACACATATAATTTCCCCAACACCTTTTCTACAACAACCTCAGATGGGTTTTCACCACCTGTGCTCAGGTAGATGTTCAATTCCTGAGGAAGATGTCCAACAATGGAAGATTTATCATCAACCAAAGTAACGTTGCTAGAGTTTAGAATTTCCGGATCACCTCTATCCACCTCTTTCAATGCCTTAGAGGATATGGGGAATAGTAATCAATCTCCAAAATATTTATCCACCTCTTTCACTGCATGCATGGAGAATGGGACACGCCACCAAGCTCCAAAGACATCCAGGGGAAGAGAGGGGGGCCTTTTAGGTGTCGGTGGAAGGAAAAGTCTTACTTGAAATTTATGTGGGTCTTGAGTTCCATAGAAATTGAGGAGTCACACAAGAGCTAGCCAAGTGTCCCATTTCCCTGTAGAAAACCTCAGTAGTCTCGATGTCTTTGTCAAACTGGAAGGGAAAAACCTGATTTGTGGCAAATCCATTTTGAACCTCGGATCATCAAGAGTGGTTGAATCCTTGAGAACACTTTGACACCCATAAAATATTAAACATAAAACTATTCAATTTGAATTATGAGGAAAAGAAAAGCTATTACATGAACATCAAGTAGAAAATAAGCAGGAAATCACTAGATAATTCTATCATCAAAAAGACTCACAAGACTCATTCAACCATTCAATTCAGTTGCATCACCACCAACCAAATTTATTGGCAAGGCCTTCCCATATTCACTGGTGGAAATTGAATCCTCGTATACCATTAAACTTTCAATATTTCATAGTATCCTTTGATATAGCCTTCATTCATCCAATAATCCAAGCCACCATCAAAACCCCAAGTCACATGCATATTCAAATCCTTAACCCTACAATTTTCCTTTACCCATGATTCACTAGATGTACGTGCAAGTCTTACATAGAATAGATTCATCGGGGGATACGTTTTGTCTATGCACCTAAGGCCAACCGTATAAGGGAAGAGTTACGAGGTTTGATCCCTTGGTACTACGCTTTTCTGGCTTTCTTGTTTGGATGGTTCTTCAGATGGTTCTTTAGCTCAATGATGGACTCCCTATCATCCCCTGTAAGGATGATTTCGTCAACATAAACTAGAAGAAAAATAAGTTATTTTAATAGCCTACTAAAGGGCACTAATCATTGGGATTTGGAGTTAATAGAAGGATAATGGAGTTACGTGAACCCATAACAAACCTCAAAATTTTATCCAATGACGTCATACATGGGCGGCCTTTTGAGTAAGTTAAGATGAAATGTCTTGAAACAAATTGTCTTAATTACCCCATAGGTATGTAATAATAATGTTTGAGACAAAATAATAATTTTTTCTTCAATAAATGTCTTAAAAACCTCATTCTTGTAATAGTGCAAAAGTGCCTTACAACCTTGGACGTATGAGCCTCTCTAATTAGTTGCAATTGATCACTTTTATGAACACATAAATTATCCAACCTGTAGAGTAACCCATCCTAGAGATGGTAGTCAATGATCTTCTCACCATAGTGCACATGACTCTAGCTCAACAACTTCTAAAACACCTCCTTGAATTCCTCATCCTCTGAATATGCCTCTCTATATGCATCATGCGTGAATGGATCCATGTGCATCAGAGTTCCAAAGTTGTGATATTTGATGTGGGTGGCCTTAAAATCATGCCAGCTAACTTGTTTGAGATACCCTTCATATACTTGACCATTAAATGAAATTGTTGTGGAAATCCCATCCACCTGTATTACATAGACTATTATAGCTTACTATAGGCCAAAAACTATTATAGTGATTAGTTATATGTGTGGCTTATTGTCTCATTTCCCATAAGATAGTGTTTCCACTTCTTCATAGCTTGTACCATAATATAGAGCTCCTTATTGTAGGTAGGGTAGTTAAGAAATTCCTCATGAAATACTTCAAAATGGTAGCATATAGGCCTTCATCCCTGCACCAAGACCACTCCCATAGCATACATGCGTGTATCTATCTCCACTTGGAAGGGCTACTACATGTTCAGTAATACCAAAACTAGTGCTTGATTGATATTCCTCTTTAGCACCTAAAAATCCCTATGTTGACCATTTCCCCACTATAAACTCTTTCCACTTATGGTTATGGTGTGGAGTGGTGTTGCTACCACTAAAAATTAGGGTATGAATTTCCTCATGTATTGTGCTTTCCCATTGAAACTCATAACCTTATAAACATTTGTAGGCATCATCCAATTCATGATTACATCCATATTGGCAGGATCTATCTTCAAACCTCCTCCACATAACACATACCCCATACACAGCAATATTGTTTTCAAACTCATATACTTCTTCAGATTTGCTAGTAGCTAGTGCTTCTTTAATGTCTCCAAAACCTATGTAAAATGTGAGATGCTTTCCTCCCATGTAACACTATATATCAATATATCATCCAAATAAATAATTACAAATGAATCTATAAAAGGGCACAATATATCATTCATTAACCTCATAAATGTAGTTGGTGCATTACATAGGCCGAATGACATGACCAACCACTCATGCACACCTTTCCTAGTTTTCAAGGTGACCTTCCAGATATCTTTTTCTCTGAGTTGAGCCTAGAAATATCCAGACTTTAAGTCCAACTAGGGGAAGTATTTCACTTGTTGCAACTAATATAGCGAATCATCTATTCTAGGAAGGGGGTACCTATTCTTGAGAATAATTTTGTTTAACGTCATGTAATATATATACATTAGCCAAGTCCCATGCTTCTTTTCCATAATGATGACGGGTGACCAACATGGTGATGTACTCAGCCAAATGACACTTTATTATATTAGTTGTTGCAAGTATTTGTTCACCCCACTTGATTCTATAACAAAATTCATGTACATCCCAATGTTTGGAAATGTGGAGTCTGGCAATAGCTATATTGCATGCTCCACTTCCTTCTTGGGTGGTAGCCCTTCAAGTTCCTGGAACACATCCTTATATGCTTGTAACAACTCTTCAAGTTGTTGTTTCTATTTCTTAGTACACACATCTAGTGATGCTTTTTCCCTCATTGACTCTTCTACAAACATATTTTCTCTTAAAACTAGAAAAATATACTTCTTGCTAGAACTGATTAGTTTCTTGGCCTTGTTGTCACTTACCAACAAAATTTTAGACTTGCCTTTATGCACATTGATGGTGAATGATTTTCAATACTTGAAGAGTCGCTACTCACTGGCTCTCCAAATGAATATTACATCCCACACATGCATGTAGGGACTTCAAAACACCACTCCACTTACATCAAGGGAACTACATCTAGCTTTACTTCATCAATAAATAGGAGTACAACTAGATTCTTTGGGGAGATACTCAATATTATGGCCACATTTCTGAATTCATTGGTGTACTCTTATGCACTCAACCTCTACTTATGCTTAAAGTGGTGCCATTGGATCCACTAGTCTACTACATACCCAATAGGGTGAAATTCTGATTTTATGAGGGTTTTCAAGTCCTACCACTTAGTTAATGAAGGATCTCCCTCCAATCTCAAGGTCATTGTGTGGATTTTCCAACTAGGTCACGAAATGGACCTCTAATTTCAACCATGTAAATGAAATCCTATGTTATTCCTCTATATGATGAACATTGAAATAAGCTTCTAATTGTTCCAGCTAGTGATTTAGCTTCAGAGCATTGATCTCACCTCGGTACGGTTTGATATCAACTTTCACTTCCATTTTGAAGAGGGACTATGAATGATTCACAACACTTGAACCACATTGAGCTTTTTTTGGGTCCTTTCTTTGGTTTGTTCTTTATTTCCTCCCAATCTCCTAATCTCACCTCTTATCAAACCTCTACATTAGAACCCCCATCTTCTCCAAATAGATCAATCTTATTGGTTAGGGATACCATGAGGAGATTCACATTATGGTTTATATCTGTAACTTGTGCTTCCAACTATGAAAACCTCTCCTATGTAGGATCATGCAGATTATTTAGAGATTCATTGGCCATGACTGTGGTTTTATGAATTTTGGCTTAACTTATCTAGATCCCCTACAAATATACACAATATACCCAAAGAAACCTGCTCTACCAATATGATTTGTAAATTGTTGTGGATGTACCACTCGATAGTTTGTCATAATAGATCTGATAAACTTATCATTAAAACTCTAAAATATACACTATGAGGGTTTATTTCCCTTTAGATTTTTAAATTTGTGAATTATTTTTATTACATATGCATAAAAATTATAATTATGTAAAAAATAGATAAAGTGAAATAAAAACTCACAACCCAAGATTGACACAAGATATAACTTGGAAAACATTTTTAGGGGAAAACCCAGCTAGAAGCTGAGACTGCTCTACTCTCCTTGTTTGAATAGAAAATGGTTGCGAGTATAGAGAAGGCTTGTGGCCCATCAACTACTACAATTCAAAAACCCTCTCTGATTTCTCTCTCCCTATCACCCTTGGCTACTCTTCTTATATATGCAACAAATGCACTAGAAAAAATAGGAACCCCTTTTCCTCTTTGTGGCTCATTTATATCACAACTTCATAGCCTACTAGTGGTTAGGTTTGACACCTTTATCTCTTAAACATATTTACAGTATGGCCTTTTCTAGAGTCTTCTTCATCGTGATCATGTGGCTAGCCCCTTTTCCATGAATAATGGGGATTGATGTGGCATCCTCTTGAATTATGGTGGTTAAAACAAGAGGGTAAAATTCCACGTGGCACAACTTTTTCATATGGATCCCGATTGAGGAAATTCTTTTGCTATTGAAAATGTCTCTATATGTAGAATACAAAAAAAAAAAAAAAATTGTTGTGCTAAAGAAACAAAGTTACCCAAAAAATGCCATTTTATGCCTCAAAATTCTCCAAGAAGGTTTCAAACCCCAATCTACCAAATTGGGTCCCCCTAGTAAAAATAATCTTGTGATCTAATTCCTCCACTTTTCCACTCTAAAAGCAGTGAGATGGATGATAACTAATGTAATGATCTAATTGCAATCAAAATCCTCCAAAAAAGAAGAAAGGAGGAAACTACTTCTATTTTATGCTTTTGGGATCTGGAAAAGGAATTTGTTGAGGTACCTATTCTCGCATGGCTACTATGTGCAGCAACATTTCATCCCTCATGTAGGGGCATCTTGTTCTCTAGCATGCAAAGTATTTATTACTTATGCTTACATTTCTAGTTTCCTTTTGAAGAGACATTTCCATAACCCTATAGCATAGATTAGCCTTGTATTGAGTAGGATTTTTTCTTTCTTTGTACACAATGGATCATTCATGAGAAATATACTTTTTCATATTATGATGAATTTTGAAATAGCCCATATCATTACATCTTGAAACATATATGGAAAATATGAAAGTGTTGGATAATATGAAAGTTATAAATATTTTTTTGTTTGAACTTGAGAATGTTGATTTGGAGTAGCATTGGATGTGCTCTAAGCCTAAAATTTTGTAGGGAGGCTTGGTCACGGGTATTCCAAAGAACCCAGAAAGAGTTTTGGGAAATCCCACCTAAAACTAATTTTATTAAAATAATCAATATTTTTAATGGGGTTCCTAAGTCTAAACTTAGGAAAATTAAAATATTAATGGGTACTAATCTAATCAGGTGTGAAACTTCTAGAAAAATCCATGGATCAAGCCAAAAAGATCTGAGCCTTTCATTAAGATGTAATGTAGGTTGTTGGTTTTCCAACACAAAGATATAAGAAGGGGCTTGAGGGTCATTTGGAAAATACATAGGGAGATTGAAAAAATCGATTTTATAAAGTGAGAAGTTCTCAGGAGCAAAATCGATTGAGGAGATCTTGCAACAGAGGGGCAGCAAGAATCCGGGAGAAGGAATTTCTAGAGAGTACGTAGAAGAGGGAGAATAGAAAGACATCGAGAGGAAGGATGACATTGGCCTACACAGTGCTGATGCAGAGGCAATGCAATCCTTGAGGGGAAGTCGAGTTCCTGTTGAGGGAAGTCGAAGTTCAATTGTTGGAAGCCAAGTTATGAGTCTGGGAAGTAGAAAGTTGATTTATTAGCCTGCAAAGGACTAGAGGAGAGACAACGTAATACCGAGAAGGGTTGACGTAAAAATTGCCCAGGGTGACATAGTTCTGCACAAACGTCACACAGAGGGTGACACAGAACCTCCATAGCAGCAGGATCGGTCACTAATTCTCCAGTGACAGGGTGAGATCATTTCACCAGTATTTTTTTAGTATTCTCTCTATATCAAATTTCTAGTTGAGCATCCTAGAATTGTACTCAAAATTTTCTCCTCCATAATAATAAACCTTGAGAGTTCCTACATCGGTTTTCACAGATTGGGATTTTCTGGGGACTATTTGTCCAAAAGTAACTGTCTTATGTGTTGTATTTTTATTTCTTTCTCAATATTTTGTTTCCACATATATGTAAATTAAGTGAAGGTTGCAAATTTATTTGCTTTGATATTTACCATAGAACACAGTAAATAACTTGCATGACTTAAACAAGTAGGGGAAGTAACATCAATTTGCTATAGTAGGTATTTTGGCTTAGGAATTTTCACATAGCATGAGAGCTAGTGAGGGAGAGACAAGAAGAGGAGAACTAGAAACCTTAGTGTTGAGCAAAAGGGGAAATCAAAAAGCTGCAGGAGGCAACAAGTCTAAACCCCAGAGGGTTTGCAGAGTTCTAGCCGGAGGGCTGAAAATTCAAGGTAGTTTCTCTTCAAGTGAGTTTATGGAGAGAAACAACGTCTAGTTCAAATTTTGTCATGGAAGAGGAAGCAACGCTGAGTCTTATCATAAGGAGCAGTTGGTGAGATGCAAATTTTCAATTGGTAGTTTTTTTGAGCTGAAAGACATCAGAAGAAAGAAAAATAACATAGTGAGGGAATACATCCTCAGTGATTTGGAAAGAAACATTTTTTACCTGTTGAGTAGAAGAAGAGCAACGACTTACCAAGGAGTGCGTAAGTCAACCTAGCAGCTATGCAACTAGGAGTAAGAGGGAGGTGTTCGTCAATTTGCAGAGGATATGGAAACTAGTGGCTTGAGGGATCAGGATAGGTTGGACAAGGCTTCCAACTATGCCATCTGGAAGGATAGAATGGCATTCCTTCTAGATGAGCATGTCCTCAAGACTTATGTTGATAATGTGGTATTTTTCCTAATGGATGAAGATCCTTTGAAGAGGTACAAATCATAGATGGCTAATTCGAAGAGGATGATCCTAGATGGAGTCAAGGATCATGTGGTGTATCATGTTGCAAGCAAAGGGACTGCTAAGGATATATGGGATGCATTGGCCACATTGTATCAAGGATCTTTTGAGCAGTGAAATATGTACATAGAGAAGAAGTTGAGGTCTTCTCAGATGCATAAGGGATAAAGTTTGGATCTGTTCCTAATGAAACTAAAGGAGACCTCTGATAAGTTGTCAGCTGCAGGACATACATGTCAAGACTCAGAGTTAGTGAGATTGGCTCTAAATTTAATCTCATATGATTGAAATATCTTTGTCCAGAGTATCCTGGGCATAACAACGTTGCCAAATTGGGACGATATGCGGGAAACTTTGAAACAAGAAGAGTTGAGGAGAGACTTGCTCAAGGTTAGACTTGACGAAAGCAACAGAAGTAGTGGGTCAAAGCCCAAAGTAGATGAAGAGGATAATGCAACCCTTGCATCGAAGGGAAAATAGGGGCAATAGAGAATAAATAAGGATATATCCAAGGCAAAGTGCTTCATAGGTGGCGATATGGACCACTATGCATCGCAATGTCCTTTGAAGAAAAATGACAAGGATGAGAAGCATGATCTGAAGGTTGCAGTTGCAAATATTGATGAGGAGGATTTTGCCATGATAGCCGAGATACCTCCAAGAGGGACGTGGGCTAATATAGAACTATAGTTAGGAGGACTGCAGATAGGTAGGATCCTTGAGGAGTGCACCTCTTGGATCATCACCTTGTTACGGGAGTCCATGATTAGGAGTAGCGGGATGGTGAAGTTTCATTTGGTGCCATGGAGTGTTGATTCAACCAATTTAGTGGCTAGGAGAGCCAAAGACTAAGTAGTGCAAAACAGAGAGGCAACAATGCAAAGATTCATAGTGCAGAGGTTCAGCAGTGCATTGGCTTTATAGGCAGAGTGGTACTAGCAGCAGTCAAGATTTTAGCACCGAAGAGTATCCACTGGATAGTTGTCCAGTTTTGGGTATTTTCAGTTGCTTCTCTCAGTAGCTGAGGTGAAGTATGGATGCAGTATTAGCAGTGGCTTTGCTAGAAACATAGCAGATGAAACATTTCAGAAGGAGCTACAGTACATATGTAGCATTGGCAATGGAAGTGTTAAAGGCAGTAGTATAGTAGCAAAAACAATGCAGTGGTTGGTGGAAGTACATCAGACATTAGTAGTGAATAGATGATGCTTCAAAGTCAAAGCAGTATGCAGAAAGACAGTGCATTGCTAGAGCACATTCCTCGCTAAGAGGGGGTGTTGATTTGGGGTGGCATTGAATGTTCTCTAAGTTTCAAATTTTGTAGGGAGGCTAGGGAATGTGTATTCCAAAGAACCCAGAAATAATTTTGGAAATTTCCACCCAGAAGTGATTTTATTAAAATAATAAATATTTTTAATGGGGTTCTGTTGTGGCCACCAACAACCCCCCTCTTTGTTTAGTATTAGCGATAACACCAAGCAAATGGGGACCCTTAATAAAAAATCTAAAAAACATTTTATCAATTTTTTTTGTATTTTAACTCCCTAAAGCTGTATCGCATAGCAAGAAGAGAGTGAAACGTTTTCCTATGCGCATAATAAGCTGCGAAGAAGCAGCGCGAAATTCATCGCATCGCATATATTATGAAGCACTCTTAAATGAAAAAACTTAAGGAATCTCCGACGGCCGATATGCGACGTCGCATATCGCAACATCGCATAAGCAGCACACAATGATTGGATGACTAAGCGCGATTTGCGATTTGCGATCTGCGATGTTGCGATCTGCGATGAATGCGATCATCAATTCCTGCGATGACACATCTTGATGACGCGATCCTTGATACTGCGATGCGAGTCGCAGAAATCACCCATCGCAAAATTTCCTCGGCACAGTATTCAAGGAAAGCTGTCTGTAGACCAAAATTGGGTGCGTGCCTTAAAAGAAATTAATGATTGTACGCCAAAGTATCCAAGAAGGATTGTGTTGTGTTTTTCGAAGAGTCAGTTCATTATGGGTGTCATGATTATGCATTCATTAGAGCTTAAAGATTTCATGTCAATCTTTTCATCATTACTCTTTTCCTTTGCGTAAACTGTAAGACAACAAATAACATAAAGCAATGTGCAGGAAACATCTAAGGAAAAGGGGAAATCGTCAATGCTCGGAGAACAGAGAAGAGATGCCTTCACAAACGGATGCCGCATGCAACAGGATCATAGATTCCAGAGTATCACTCAACAGATACTGATGTCAATAGGCCATCCAAAACTCAGAATCAAAGGCGCACAAAAGCAGCATGTTTGCAAAAGATCCTGAAGCTTATGCCCGCTAAAGCAAAAAGAAAAAAGGCGCTAAAGAGGGAAAACGCACCAGAAAAGCCCGGAACAAAGAACGAAGGCAGTTTTCAATACAGAAAATTGTTCAGAGAGCAAAGTCCCTAACTTATTCAGTCATTCGCAAGGCTGGAAACCGAAATAGCAAAAGCAGAATCAGTTTGAGAGAAATTTGGGTTATTACCAAGTATACACACAGTGAATACACCAAGCCAGAGGAAGATTTTCGAAAATATCTTCTAGTTTACCAGAAAGTGGTGCCAACACTTGTTATTTCTATTTCCGTAGCTCAAACGAAAGGAGAAGACGACCAGCCGACTCTTCCCAGGCGAATGTTGCATGCTTACAGCACTAAGGAGCAAATACAGAAACGGTTAGGAATTAGATTCAATTTTTAGAAATAATTTTGCTTTAGTAGAAGGGCGGTCATTTAAAAACGTGTCCTAAATTTATGTAATTAAGATTAATTAGTTAGCAGTATTTAAACCCTTCTCAGGCATTTGGAGAAGGGTCCAGAAATTTGTCAAAAAACATGTCCTCAGAACATGCACTTTTGCACCCTCGGAGGGGGTTTTTGATGAATGGTTGGATCGAGATTTATCAATGTATGCATTTGATATCTGCTACTGATGTTGTACTTTTGTACTCTTAGTAGATGTTAGAACAAGTAGAGATAAATCGTTGTTGCTTGAAGCTTATGAGTGGAACCAGTCATAAATGGTACTTTTATCTCTTGACCATTTTTGCTTATATTCTTAAAGTGATATACAGTTTTCAGTTGTTTATATGTTAATGCATGAATGTGTGGGTTACCATTTGGCACTTCTATACGGTGGAGTCATTTATTTGTGTTTGATATATGAATAACTTATTATGCGATATGCTGTTCACAACTGTTTTGCTTAATTTTTTATGCAGAGTGGTTTATCTTAATTGATTTCTATTCTTATGATAGCTGAATGATCTTTATTACCAATTATTGTTCGAAATCTCTTTAGATCGCATAATAGAAGAAATACACCCCGGGTTAGCGTAGATTAGATGTGTTTTTTCTCATTAGATTACAATAGCATAGAGTTAGTTTAGAAGTTTGAATTAAATTAGCTTTAAGTACTCCTAGATCAGCATCATCCAACTCTACACACACACACACCCATTAGATTGGGAAACTAGTCCCATTATCCCCAGTCGGACCCGCTATACCAAACGGATAAGGAGCTGCCAACCAAGGTCCGGACCGGGTGGGTATCCCCCTTGTTGTCGACCCGATTTTCGGGGCTTCCACAGGTTCCTAAGTCTAAACTTAGGAAAATTAAAATATTAATGGGTATTAATCTAATCATGGGTGAAACTTCTAGAAAAAAGCCATGGATCAAGCTAAAATGATCTGAGCCTTTGATTAAGATGTAATCTAGGCCATTGATTCTCCAACAGGAAGATATAAGAATGGGTTTGAGGGTCATTTCGAAAATACACAGAGAGATTGAGAAAATCGATTTTATGAAGTGAGAAGTTCTCAGGAGGAAAATCGATTGAGGAGATCTTGTAGCAGAGGGGCAGTGAAAATATGGTAGAAGGAATTTTAGGAGAGTACGAGGTAAAGGGAGAACATAAAGACATCTAGAGGAAGGTTGATGTTCACCTATGCAGTGCTAACGTAGAGGCAGCGCATTCCTTCAGGGGAAGTTGAGTTCCTGCTGAGGGAAGTTGAAGTTCAGTTGTCGGAAGTGAGGGTGTGAGTCTGGGAGGTAGAAAATCGATTTCTCAACCAGCAGAGGATCCAGACGAGAGGCAACGTAATACCCAGAAGGGGTGACGCAAAAAATTCCCAGGGTGACATAGTTATACTTAGAGGCCACACAGAGGGTGATGCAAAGCCTCCATAGTAGCAGGACCAGTCACTGATTCTCCAGTGATAGGGTGAGATCATTTCACCAGTATTTTGTTTAGTATTCTCTTTGTATCGGATTGCTACTAGAGCATCCTAGAATTGTACTCAGAATTTTTTCTTGCATAATAATAAACCCTCACAGTTGCTACACCATTTTTCCCACTTCGGGTTTTTCCGGGGACTACTTTTCCAAAAATAATTGTGTCATATGTGTTGTATTTTTCTTTCTTGCTCAATATTTTGTTTCCGCATATATGTAAATTAAGTGAAGGCTGCAGATGTATTTTCTTAGATATTTACGGTAAAACACTGTAAATAACTTGCATGATTTTAAAAAGTAGGAAAAGTAACATCAGTTTGCCACATTAGGGATTCTGGCTTAGGAATTTTCACAAAAAAATACGTTCATTAATGTTTTAAGAAATACAATAGTACTCAATTAAGATAAGTAGAAAATTAATTAATACATAAATATATTAATTAAGACATTAATTTATTGATACATTATTGAAGATATTAATACTTACTTAAGACATAATTAATACATTAATATATTAATATTTAGTTATGACATTAATATAACATTAGAACATTTATATAAAATTATCCACACATTAATATAATATTAATAACATTACTATAACTCTTAAGTAACATTAATAATAGTTTAGAATAATATTAATGACATTTTTATCTATAATTTGATAATACATTAACAATACATCTATCTATACATTAAAACATGTTAATTATGATTGTATATACTTGACATCATCAACTATAGTCAACATGGACATCATAGTCAATAATAATCAACATGGTTGTCATGGTGAGCCATAATTACCATTGGCATCATGGTCTATCTATATGTGACGTATAATGAATTATATTAAACCATAATAGATGACCATGGTGGCCTATAGTGGATAACTACGTTAACCATAGTCAAACCATGGTTAACCATCAATAACCAATGCCACAATGGTAACCATTGTTAAATCATGGTCAATCATAGAGAAAACATGATTAAAAATTGTTAACCATAGTTAAACCATACTCAAACTATTGTCACCTATAATCAACACAGTCAACCATGGTTGAACATAATCAAACTGTAAACATGCCCCCTCCCAACCGGTTAACCCAACCAGAGTTAGAAGGAGGAGGTTATTATGCTGACCCAACTCCCAAGGTATAGTTATGGGAATGGGATCTAAAAATTTCAACTTTTTCCAACTTCCTTACTACATCACAAGGGAAACATCGTTTCGTTCGTCTCATCGACACAATTCAAAAGACATAAATTTCATCTCAATCCAACTCATCAATCAAAATTTAAGGCCCTTAAAATATTGGTCATTTCTACCCCACCACATCATCATGACCACCACATGGTAGCCTCTCAAAGGCCGACGTGGCATCTGATGAGTCCATACCCCACCATGACGGACCTACATGGCACTCAACACATAGACACCATGGTCATGTCCACGTGGCAGACACAAAATCCAAGGAGGGTCGAGGTCGGCTGATCTCTATTTGTACGATTAGTTTTACTATGCTATTAACAATTACATATTAATAAACATGTGCTTGCTTCTTTCTTTTTGAGTTGAGGTTTCCTTCGTTGTTGGTGCTTACAAGTAGGTAAATTTCCTTAAGTTAAACAAGACATTCATGAGAAAAATAGCTTCAGAAACTAATAATGAACAATAAACATGTAAAGTACAACAAACCATCAAAGAGACACATTAATGGAGTGTTTTTATGAAGGAGTTCACTCTTCCTAGGCTATATCTCCTTGGTCCATCTTCCATGGCTTGGGCCTCTGTATTAGCTCAATGTGGAAAAAAATTTGTTTACAAAGCTCTATGTCTCCTAATACCTACACCAATATGTTCAAAAGGTCCAAATTAGCTAAAAACAATTCTTTCTGATCTCAATTTCGACGAAAATTTAGTAAGTTATGCCTCTTTCAATTTTTCCTAGGAAACCTCCGCTAAATCTAGAGAGATTCTAGTTAAGTCTACCAAGTTTGGTGGTGTTTTTGGATTTGTTGGATCTGCCATAATTGCTGCCAACTTAGTCAATGGATTAATTAAGGCTAATCCTAGATTAATGGCTCTCTAAACGTGCTTAGTGCTAGTGCTGGCCTTTGGGCATGTGGTTTGTGGTTGCATGGAGAGGTGGTTGGCCACGTGGGGCTGGTTCCCTCCTCTCTGCTATCAATCAACAATTAAGGCTTTAAACAAATGCATGTGCCCCTCCATACAATGCATACAATCTGTAGCTTGATGGTAATGCATGGTTGTTACGACGGGGAGGTCATGGGTTCAAACCCGCCCTCCCCCAAATCACATTTTTTTAACATATAAATATATGCCAACGAACTTGGTTTAATGCGGCCATAAACTTTGGGTTGATTAATATTTAAGATATATATATATATATATATATATATATATATATATATATATATATATATAACTATATAATATAACATAAAAATTATATATAATAATATTTAATTAAATAGAAAAAATATCAAATTCCACCTTAGAGGCCAATTAGGCAATTTCCCTTGCACACAACCACACTAGCGAATCCGGAGATGACACTTTTCATAGCCCCATTGGGTGAAAATTGAAGAACATTCCCCTTGCTGACTGGACTGCTAACTCGACTGCCTTGTCATCATTCTATCCCATTCTGCAATTTTTTTCGTTGTTTAGGACAATGAATAGTAGGCCTTTTCTCCTTCATCCGGGCTCCGTTTTTTATTAAACAAATTGTGTTTCGTTCGCCTTGACGAGACAGACACAAACATATAGTTTTCGAGCCAATATGAGAACTTGGAATTTTGAGCTAAATACTGAGCACCTGATCATTCCTCCCCACTACAAGCCTTTTGGGCCCCAAAAGATACTATTTCCTGACAAGTATATGAGGGTACATCCCCCTCACCTTTCCAAGTTCAATCCAATGGGCTTTTGATGAATTTGTTTCCTTGAGCTCCTCTCTAAGGAAATCAACATTCTCTTGCCGTAAGGACCCCGTTCTCCTGTCACAGATGGCGTCTTGTTGATATTGATTTAATATTCTACAAGAATGCATTTAGAATGTGAAATATGAACATTCTCTCTTTATTCAACAACTTGAAGCCTCTTTTTTAAAACTGGCACTAGCTTGCACCGTCGACTTGAAACCTTTGATTGACATAATACCTGTATTTGTCTCTGCCACTTTCAAGTGGATCTTGCACTGTTTCTTGCACTATTTTCAGTCATTAATAGAAACTCATGGTTTTCTCCATGTCACCATCAAAAGCAACATGCTTCTTACCAACATGACATAACAAAATATAATGTAAATCGATGACAAATTTCACTACTTGGTTTACATCACTCAAACCCAATTGTACATCTTGAAAGTGTGAAATTTTCTTAACATAACTTTCATGTAAAACATAATGACGCTTGAATACAATAGTTACATAACCAATAGGCATAACAATGAACTTTTTGCTTATACCTCTTTTGTACCTTCGAAGAAAGTGAAATTTTTTACAAGTATCCATCCAATGAAAGTGCATCGATCGCTACAACTTAATCTTTACACCGTGAAAATCTTGTGAATGAAATAAGATGGTGAAGTTTCTTGCATAAACCTGAAACTCAAATGAACCTTTCAGGTTTGAAAGGGCATAAAAAATAATTGAACTAATCTTTTGGTTTGAATCAACACATGCATCTTTCTGTTTTCCTCCCCACTAGAAGACTTTTCACACACATGACAATGCATGCCAAGGAGCTTCGAAAGTATAAATGTCAACAACAAGTTTCCTCCAACATTGGGATGCTCCCAGCAAACCTCTTACCAAGATGATGATCTTTGGCATTGACCAATCAACAATGGCATCCAACATGGAGAGGCTTTCCTTCAACTTACCTCCTCCAATATCATGGCCCAAATGCATCAAAGAAGTGATACCCAACTTGTACTTTTATATCTTAAAAACATCAAACAATTTTCCTTCATAGATGACATGTGCATAAGAAAACTTTCTAAACATGTGTATGTCACCCAAGTGGACAATTTCTTCAAGAAATGACTCTTCTTTGCCATAATTCAAATACATGTATGTAGTAGAAGTGCTACAAAGAACATACAACATTAAAATCCATACAAACCATTCTTGTTTGGTGTTATGTATATTCTTGCACTGACTTCTTGTTACAGCTTTTCTTTGGCAAAAACTACTCCTTTTGTCCTGTTTCTTGAAATACTTACCATTCCTCTTTGGCACCATAACCATCGATGCACAACATGGCATAAGATATGATTGAATGAGCCCATTGTTCAACAAGCTTTTGCATTGCATTGGTGTCTCTACACTTTGCAATTTTTTCAACCCTTGCATGCTAACATCACAAAGAGAAAACTCTTGCTGCAAAGATATTTCATGTGAAGTTTCTTTCTCCTTGAAGGACGATTCTTTCACAACCTAAAATACTTCAACACTCTAATGAACTGAACCAACCAAATCAGAACTGAAATTTGCATTACATGCAACAACATTTTCATAAACAATATCATCATTTGGCTTGAACATAAGAAGTACTAAACTTTTACTTGAACTCACTAGTCTTTTTGCCTCCCCTACATTAACAACTAATATGTTTAGCTTTTTGCAATGGGCTTTCACCACCTACTCCAAACCATCCTTGAACAAGTGATACTTGTTTTCATGGTATTAAAAGACTGTTTTTCAGTCATACAAATATGGACTACCCAACAGCACACCTAAAATATCAAGCAGTACCACATCTAACTCTAATTCATCAAAAAAAAATGTATTGATTCCAAACTTAAACAAACATTTTCTTGTAACCTGTAAAATTGTGTCTCTTGTTATCCATCCCAAAGGGTATGGCTTATGGTGAGGTAAAATTTCAAGATTCAATCTCTTGACTAAGTCTTCGGAGATTAGATTCACATGTGACCCACTATCGAAGAGTGTGTCAATCTTAGTGTGTTTAGATATGACCCTAACATGAAATAACTCAATTTGTCTCTTTTCATCTGGAGTAGTAGTAGTGTTATAGTTTTGTGAATTAGTTCTTGAAATATCTTGCTTTCCTTTGATTCCCATGACAATGATTTTTTTTTCATCACCTGATTCAGAAGCTAAATATTCTTGAGTGATAGAAGTGGTTTTTTGTTTCCCTTTATTGTTGAACTTATTTGATCTCATTTTTGGATGCAATTTCCAGTAGTGGGCTTCATCATGCTATTCTTTGGAACAGTGTTTGCATGTGATTTTCTCCCCTTCTTTCTTCACACTTTCATTCTTCTTTCCCTTCCATTTTCCTCTCTCTTTCTCCTTACCCTTAGGTGGATTTTATTACTATCATCTTCATAAGTGTTCTTTCCTCTAGATTCAAGATGTGTGGCTTGCACACATACTTCATTTGAATTAGTTGGATTGAACATAAGAATAGTATGTTTAAGATAGGAATGTAAACCCCCAATATATTTCAACAGTGTATCTTGGGAATTCAAATTCACTCCTGATAACAAAGCTTTTTCCTAAACTCTTGTGTATAATCTGGACTGTTTGGCCTTTAAGCTGCCTAAAAATTTTCCAACTCATAATGGCTTTTTTCATATAGGCTAAAGGATAAAATTATCTTTTAATTGCATAAACAAATTCAACCCAAGTGATAGATATATTACCATGGATTCTCATTTCCTCTTGAGTCTTTGCTTCCCACCAAACTAGTGCAACTCCTTCTAGCCTTTGTGAAGCCAACTGGATCTTTATGTCATCTTCTTGAAGGTTCCGAATTCTGCAGTATACCTCCAACTGTTGAATCCAATTTTCTAACTTTTTTGCATTCACTTCTCCATTGTACACGGGAAGTTTCTAATTTTATGTCCAATTTCAATAATTGAGTTTTTCCTTTTGGGTTTTTGAATGAGTATGGGCAGTGGTGGTAGTGGACGATTATGATGTGCGAGATGGTGAAGATGATGTGGAAGATGATGAGGATGGTGGAGATGGAGGTGGCTTTCCACCATTCCCTTTCGAATCCTTCTTCTCATCTTTTTTGTCCTGTGAGCTTCCTTCTCCATGTGGAGATTTAGAACTCTCTCAAACCATTTTGGTTTTCCTCTCTTCATAGAGGACTTTAACCATCTCAGTCAAAGTGTAGAAATATTTATTGAATTCTTCCTCTTCTGAAGAGGGACCTTCATGCTCTCCTTGTCTAGATATAATGGCTATGGATTTAGGCTTAGAAATTTGTATTGATTGTACCTCTTCAATCTCAATTGAAGGCAAAACTTGAGGAACTTCAATTGCAACTAGAATTGGAACTTTGGGTTTTGGATATTGTGGCCTTGTGGCTCTCCTTCTTTTGGGCATTACCTCAGGAGTTGAAACCAATAGCTTCCCTTCTCCTCTCCGCAACTGTAACCCTGTAAGCATCACAATTTTGCAACCATTAAAACCCTAGTTGCACAAACTCAAGAAATCAAGCAATCAAGCAATTCAACCTTGACCTCTAATACCAACTTGATCTATATTTGTATTATTAGTTTTTTTGTGCTAATAACAATCACAGATTAATAAACATGATCTTGCTTCTTGCTTTTTGAGCTGAGGTTTCCTTAGTTGTTGGTGCTTACAAACAGGTAAATTTCCTTAAGTTAAACAAGACATTCATGAGAAAAATACCTTCAGAAACTAATAATGAACAGAAAACATGTACAGTATAGAAAACCATCACAAATACACATTAACATAGTGTTTTGATGAAGGAGTTCACCCCTCCTTAGCTACATATTCATGGTCCAACTTCCATGGCTTGGGTGTCTGTATTAGCTCAATGTGGAAAAAAATGTTGTTTACAAAGCTCTATGGATTTTCATACCTACGCCAATGTGTTACAAAGGTCAAAATTAGCGAAAAAACACTTTTTTATGATCTCAATTTGGTCGAAAATTGAGTAAGTTATGCCTATTTCAATTTTTCTTAGGATACCTCCACTAAATCTAGAGAGACTCCAGTTAAGTCTGCCAAGTTTGGTGGTGGTGCTGGATTTGGTGGCTCCGCCATAATTGTCGCCAACTTAATCAATGGATTAATTAAAGCTAATCCTGGATTAATGGCACTCTAGATGTGCTTAGTGCTGGCGCTGGCCCTTGGTCACGTGGTTTGGGGTCACATGGAGAGGGGGCTAGCTCCCTCCCCTCCATCGTCAGTCAATAGTTAAGGCTTTAAAAAAATGCGCATGGCCCTCCATACAATGCATATGGGTTGTATCTTTATGGTAATGCATGGGAGTTATGAGGGGGAGGTCAGGGGTTCACTCCCGCCCTCCCCCAAATCATTTTTTTTTAACATATAAATATATGCCAACGAACTTGGTTTAATGCGGCCATAAACTTTGGGTTGATTAATATTTAGTTAATATGTAAAATATATAATATATATTTATATTAATTATATTACAATATATAATTTAAAAACTATATAATATAACATAAAAATTATATATAATAATATTTAATTAAACAACAACAACAAAATCAAATTCCACCTGAGAGGCCAATTAGGCAATTTCCCTTGCACACAACCACATTGGCGAATCCAGAGGTGACACTTGTCACAGCCCCATTTGGAGAAAATTGAAAAAGATTCCCCTTACTCACTGGACTGTTGACTAGACCGACATGTCATCATTCTTTCCCATTCTGCAATTTTTTTAGCTGTTTAGGACAACAAACAATAGGCCTTTTCTCCTTCGTTCGAACTCAGTTTTTTATGAAACAAATTGTATTTCAATCCTTTTGAGGAGGCGGACGCATCCATATAGTTTTTGAGCCAATCTAAGAACTTTGAATTTTGAGCTAAATACAAAGCACCTAATCATCAATGCTCCTACTAGTGACGTGCTTTTACTTTTCAAAGATGAGCCTGACCTTTGACCTCCAATCTAAGTTGGGGTCAGCCCTATTCCCTTTGGCACTAAAATACAATGGGTCAAGGACACTCAACCCCAGGCCCGATTGACCTTCGATTTGTGAGTCATGGAGTGTGATAGGTACCTATAATACTAATGATTACCCCATTACTATTGTATTTGTATCCCTTATTAATATTGTTGTGCCCCTATTGTCCCCATATTTTTATTACTATGCCCCATAGAATCCCTCTATTGCTATTTTTGAGGTTTTATATTATTATTGTTAGGTCGGCTGGATTATATTGTGACTCCTTAGACTCCTATATATAGAAAGGAGGTTTTTTCATTTGAATCATCCAAGAATTGCTCATTTATGTAATGTAAAGGAGGTTGCCCCCTTGAAGAGGCTGAATTCTAAGGCTTTGATCTATCTTTTCTTGAGCTGGTTTCATAACATTTGGTATCAGAGCTTTGGATTCTAGGGTTTCGCTACTCCAAACAGGTCATCGTGGCATTTTCGCTATAAAAAAAAATTTGCGACGTTTCAGAAGCTAAAAAAAAAACATTTGAGAAGAAATCGCGCTGAATCTCGGGTCCGAATTTCAGAGCTTTTCGCACTATATTTGCGGAGATATGATCTAAGGAAGTTGGTCTTTTTGTAGACTCTTGAATTACATTCCAAACAGGTGACCTGGGGAAAATCGTCATAAATTTCTTTCAGAGCATTGGATTGAAATTTCGTAAGAAAGTACAGAAAGAGGACAAGATGTAGTTTCTTGTATACATTTTTCAGAGCCAAAATTCAAAACAGTGACTCGTGGCATGTCGTACAAGTTCGCTCTACTGAACTAGTGTATAATCAGGTCACTATGGGAGATTGTGCATAACTCTTTCTTGGAGAATCGAATATGGATCAGACTAGTGGCATTAGAAAGAGGATGCAGAGGGATACTACAGGTCGCAATTTCAGAATTGGATGATCCGAAATTACAGAGATACATCAGATTCAATATCAGGCTCCTACAAAGTGAAAAAAGGTGTGTATTTTTTTTTTAATTTTTGCATAAGCTTGGTTTGAAAAATTAGTTTGAAGGAATTAAAAGGGCATAGTAAAGCATTATTATCAGTAATTGATGCCCCGGGGAAAGAAAATGCAAACACCTAGTAAGCAACCTGAAAGCTCTAGCATGACTCATGAAGAAGAGGAAGAAATGCAACATGATATATCAAAATTACGAGACCAAGTGCAACAAGTGTCACTTGCACAAAAAGGAACAGAATCTAAGATGGATGGTTTAAAGAAAGATGTAGAAGCAAAGATGGATGGTTTAAAGAAAGGCGTAGAAGCTAAGATGGATTGTTTAAATAAAGGCGTAGAAGCTAAGATGAATGATGTGGAAGCTAAGATGGAAAATTTGAAGATAGATTTGAAGATAGACATGGAAGAATTGAAGATAAATATGAATAAGTTGCTACAAGAAATGGTCACTAATGGTGAAAGGGTAGTAAAGGAAATGCATGATGAGAACAAAAGAAATGTTAATCATGATTCCATAGACTCTAATGTTGGATCGAAGACCCACCATATTCCAAAAATCGATATGAGGAAGTTTGATGGCAAGGATCCCCCAACATGGATATTACAGATGGAGCAATTTTTGGATCTCAATAATGTGTAAAACACACAAAAGGTACGTATTGCAACTTTATATTTGGAACCAAATCAGTTTGTATGGTATCAATGGCTTTGCTCTCGTAAAAAAATTATCACTTGGGAAATTTTTACGGAAGAATTGATAGCACATTATGAGCATACAAAAAGAAACACTTTTTTTAGCCAATTGATAAGTCTCAAACAAAAGGGTTCAATAATGGAGCACATTGAGGAGTTCCAAAAATTGAACATAAGGGTAAAAAATATTCCAGAGGAGCATATGATTGATGTGTTCATAGGGACTTTAAAGGATAATATCCAACATGATGTTCGCCTTTGGGAACCTGATTCATTAGAAAAGGCATTCAGGTTAGCAAGAAAAATGGAAAGCAAAATTATGGCAACCAAGAAGCATACCAGTCATAACTATAAAGATGGAAGTGTTGTTACCCCTAGCCTTCCATAACCTATAATGTTATGAAACCAGCTCACAAAAAGATAGAAAAGAGAGATCCACGCCTTAGAATTCAGCCTCTTCGAGGGGGCAACCTCCTTTACATTACATAAATGAACAATTCTTGGATGATACAAATGAAAAAACCTCCTTTCTATATATAGGAGTCTAAGGATTCACAATATAATCCAGCCGACCTAACAATAATAATATAAAGCCACAAAAATAACAATAGAGGGATTCCATGGGGCACAGAAATAATAATATGGGGGTAATAGGGGCACAACAATATAAATAAGGGGTATAACTACAATAGTAATGGGGTAATCACTAGTATTATAGGGACCCAACATGCCCCTCTCCTTCAAAAAAAGTGTTGTCCTCAACGCTTGAGTAGTTCTGGATACTTCTGCATAAAATTCTCATCCTCCCATGTGGAATCTTCAGCGGATAAGTTCTTCCACTTGATAAGATACTCTGAAATTGATCGATTTCGTAGCTGTCGAGTTCTTGTTTCTGTGACTGCTTCCGGTTCCAATATAATTTTTCCTTCCTCGTCAAGTTCTGGCAATATTGTTTGAACTGGGAGCTTGTCGCCTATAACCTTCTTTAAACATGAAACATGGAAAACTGGGTGCAATCGAGAAGCTGCAGGAAGCTCCAATTTGTATGCCATAGTACCAATCTTTTGCAACACCTTGTACGGACCATAATACTTTGGTGATAATTTATTATCCTTCTTAGCTTGCTTTAGGGACATTTGCTTATATGGTTGTAGCCGTAGTAATACCCAATCACCTACATCAAAACTTCTTTCACTGCGATGTTGATTTGCCTGTTGTTTCATTCTATTTTGTGCCAACACGAGGTTATCCTTTAAGAGTTGGAGGACTTGTTGTTGATGTTCGATGTGATGTTCCACTACCTGAACCTTAGAATTTTCTCTTAAATATGATGTGATGGATGGTGGTTGATACCCATAAAGTGCCATAAATGGGGTCATTTTTGTTGCTGTATGGAAGGAAGTGTTATACCACCATTCAGCCAGAGGCAACCATTTGACCCATTGTGTCTGTTTATCAGATACAAAGCAACGAAGATATCCTTCCAAACATTTGTTTACTATCTCAGTTTGCCCATCAGATTGAGGATGATAAGATGAGCTATGAGCTAACTGAGTACCAAGACAAGAAAATAATTCTGTCCAAAAATTTCCAGTGAAAATGGGATCTCTGTCACTTACAATAATCTTTGGGTTTCCATGTAGCTTTTGAACTGTTTCCATAAATGCAGTAGAAACTGTACTGGCTTTAAATGGATGTGATAATGCACAAAAGTGTGCATACTTGGTAAGTCTGTCAACTACCACCATGATGACACTCTTTCCCTCAGACTTGGGTAAACCTGTGATAAAATCCATTGAAACCTCCTCCCAACGTTGGCTTGGAATGGATAAAGGTTGTAATAGACCTGGTGTCTTAATTGTTTCAACTTTATTTTGTTGGCAAACCAAACATTCCGCCACAAACTTTTGAATATCTGATTTAAGGCCATCCCAAAAAAATTCCTTCTTAACCCTGTGGTAAGTTTTTAAAAATCCTGAGTGCCCTCCTAAGGGAGAAGTGTGCAATTCCATAAGAATCTTTTGTTTTAGCTGGGAATTCTTACAGAGGTATAAGCGATCTTTGTACCATAACGAATCATTTTGCCAGCTAAATGTATCAGAAGTACTGGAATCTTGTTGTAGCTTTCGAATAAGTGCCCACACTTCTTCGTCATTCTTCCATTCCTCCTTTGCTTCATTTATCCAATCTGGTTGGATAATAGAAATGGCACACAACAATGCTTCCACATCCTCATCCTTTCTTGAGAGTGCATCTGCCACCACATTTTGCTTCCCTTTTTTGTAGATGATTTCAAAGTCATAACCCAACATCTTTGTGACCCACTTTTGTTGCTCTTCAGAGGATAATCTTTGTTCTAAAAAGTATTTAAGGCTATCATGATCCGTTTTTACCTTGAAGTGTCTTCCCATTAGGTAGGGTCGCCATTTCTTAAGTGCATGGAGTATTGCCAACATTTCCTTCTCATAAATAGCTTTGTTTAAAAACTTTCCCTTGATTGGACGACTTTCAAAAGCAATGGGTCTTTCATCTTGCATTAGAACAGCACCAATTCCATTTCCTGAAGCATCACATTCCACAATAAAGGTTTTTGTGAAGTCCGGTGTAGCTAAGACCGGTGCTTGGCACATTGCCTCTTTAAGATGTTTAAAGGCCTTTGTTGCTTCCGGAGTCCATGAAAATGAATCTTTCTTCAATAATGTTGTTAGAGGTGCTGCTATTCTCCCATAATTCTTAACAAACTTGCGATAATACCCTGTCAACCCAAGAAATCCTCGCAAATGCTTTATGGATGTGGGGATTTTCCATTCCTTAATGGCTTTAATTTTGCTAGGGTCTACCTTAACTCCTTCATGAGATACAATATGACCCAAATATTCCACCTCCTGGACTCCAAAGAAACATTTGGATCTTTTTGCATATAATTGTTTCTCCTCCAATAGTTGTAGCACCTTGTCAACATGTTCAACATGATCCTTCCAAGACTTGCTGTAGATTAGTATATCATCAAAAAATACTAACACAAATTTTCTAAGGAATGGTTTGAAAATTGAATTCATCAAACCTTGAAATGTTGAAGGTGCATTGGTAAGGCCAAAAGGCATGACCAAAAATTCATAATGACCCTCATGAGTTCTAAATGTCGTTTTCGGAATGTCTTCAATCTTCATTCTGATTTGATGATATCCCGAACGAAGATCCAACTTGGTGAAGTAAATTGATCCATGCAATTCATCCAGTAATTCATCAATGACAGGAATGGGGAACTTATCTTTAATAGTGAGCTTGTTGAGCTCCCTATAATCTGGACACATGCGCCATGATCCATCCTTCTTGTGCACCAATACTACTGGAGCTGAGAAAGAACTTTGACTTGGTTGAATTATACCAGCCTCTAGCATTTCTGCAACCATACGTTCAATTTCACTTTTTTGGACATATGGATATCTGTACGGCCTGATGTTTGGAGGAACACTTCCTGGAATCAGATGAATAGCATGATCATGATCACGCATAGGTGGGAGACCTTTGGGAGTCTCAAATACCTTGGAATGATTGTCTAGGACTTTTTGGAGATCTGGAGAAATAGATGATTCCAATGTGGAAACATCTAGCGAACATAATTGTGCAATTACACCTCTTTGCTCCTTTTTTAGAAGCTTTGTCATGCCATTAGAGCTGATTATCTTTCCTGGTTTCCCTGCAATACCCCTTAATTCAACTTCCTTTCCTTCCACAGAAAATTTCATGAAAAGTTCTTGAAAATTAAAAGCTATTGTACCCAAGGATTGTAGCCATTGGACTCCTAGTACAACATCAGCACCTCCCATTGGAATGGAAAGCATTGGGCTAGTCAATACATATTCTCCCATGGATAGCTTGATATTATGGCACTTTCCAGAACAATTTATTGTTCCTCCATTTGCAATCATCACTTGACACTCTGGTGCTGGATATAGGAAGCAATTCAATTCTTTTGCTACCCTACAATGAATAAAATTGTGGGTGCTTCCTGAATCAATCAACACTATTACCTTTTTCTTCTTGATTTGTCCTTCTATCTTGATGGTTTGAGGAGTGGTAATTCCCGCCAATGCATTACAAGATATGGTCGGATTTATTTGTTCTTCATCTAGGCTTTGTTCCTGGAATATATCCTCTTCTTTTGACCTTTCTTGCTCCTTTTCTTCTTCCTCTTCACAATCTATGTAGAATAATTTCTTCTCAGCACACTTATGACCTTTTGTGTATTTGCTATCACAATTGTAACAAAGCCCTTTTGCTCTTTTTTCTTCCAATTGTTGTGGTGTCAACCTTGTAGGTTGTGGAAGACTATGGGCAACAACACTTCCGTCTTTATAGTTTTGAATGGTATGCTTCCTAGTTGCCATAATTTTGCTTTCCATTTTTCTTGCTAACCTGAATGCCTTTTCTAATGAATCAGGTTCCCAAAGGCGCACATCATGTTGGATATTATCCTTTAAAGACCCTATGAACACATCAATCCTATGCTCCTCTGGAATATCTTTTACCCTTATGTTCAATTTTTGGAACTCCTCAATATGCTCCATTATTGAACCCTTTTGTTTGAGACTTATCAATTGGCTAAAAAAAGTGTTGCTTTTTGTATCCTCATAATGTGCTATCAATTCTTCCGTAAAAATTGCCCAAGTGATAAATTGTTTACGAGAACAAAGCCATTGATACCATACAAACTGATTTGGTTCCAAATATAAAGTTGCCATACGTACCTTTTGTGTGTTTTGCACATTATTGAGATCAAAGAATTGCTCCATCTGTAATATCCATGTGGCGGGATCCTTGCCATCAAACTTCCTCATATCGATTTTTGGAATATGGTGATTCTTCGATCCAACATTAGCGTCTACGGAATCATGATTAACATTTCTTTTGTTCTCATCATGAGTTTCCTTTACTACCTTTTCACCATTAGTGACCCTTTCTTGTAGCAACTTCTTCAATTCTTCCATCGAATCCTCCATCTTAGCTTCCATGCCCTTTATCTTAGATTCCATGCCATTTATCTTAGATTCCACGCCACTTATCTTAGCTTCTGCTAGCTTTTGTGAGCGTGACATTTGTTGCACTTGTTCTTGTAATTTTGAAATATCATGTAGCATTTCTTCCTCTTCTTCATGAGTCATGCTAGAGCTTTCAGGTTCCTTACTAGGTGTTTGCATTTTCTTCCCTCGGGGCATCAGTTACCGATAATAATGCTTTACTATGCCCTTTGAATTCCGTTAAACCAAGCATACACAAAAATTTAAAAAAAAAAACTACACACCTTTTTTCACTTTATAGAAGCCTGATATTGAATCTGATGTATCTCTGTAATTTCGGATCATCCAATTCTGAAATTGCTACCTGTAGTAGCCTTCTGCATCCTCTTTCCAATGCCACAAGTCTGAGCCAAATTGGATTCTCCAAGGAAGAGTTATGTGAAATCTCCCACAGTGACTTGCTTTTAGACTGGTTCAGTAGAGCGAACTTGTACGACGTGCCACGAATCACTGTTTCAACCTTTGAATCTGAAACACACACACAAGAAACTACAGTCCGTCCTCTTTCTGTACCTTTTTACGAAATTTCAATCCGATCCTCCGAGCGAGAGTTATGACGATTTTCCCCAGGTCACCTGTTTTGAATGTAATTTAGGAGTCTGCAAAAAGGTCAACTTCCTCAGATCATATCTCCGAAAATATCGCGCGAAAAGCTCTGAAATTCGGACCCAAGGTTCAGTACCAATTCTTCTCAAATGGATTTTTTTTTGTGACTTCTGAAACGTCACATAAAAAAAGTTATAGCTAAAATTCCACGATGACCTGTTTGGAGCAGCGAAACCCTAGAATCCAAACCTCTGATACCAAATGTTATGAAACCAGCTCACAAAAAGATAGAAAAGAGAGATCCACGCCTTAGAATTCAGCCTCTTCGAGGGGGCAACCTCCTTTACATTACATAAATGAACAATTCTTGGATGATACAAATGAAAAAACCTCCTTTCTATATATAGGAGTCTAAGGATTCACAATATAATCGAGCCGACCTAACAATAATAATATAAAGCCACAAAAATAACAATAGAGGGATTCTATGGGGCACAGAAATAATAATATGGGGGTAATAGGGGCACAAAAATATAAATAAGGGGTATAACTACAATAGTAATGGGGTAATCACTAGTATTATAGGGACCCAACATATAAGGTTGAAACCACAACAGTTGGAAGAAAAAAGAGCAAAGGGATTTGTTACAGTTGTGATAGCAAATACACTAAAGGTCATAAGTGTGCTGAGAAGGAATTATTCTACATAGATTGTGAACAAAAAGAAGAAAAGGAGCAAGAAAGGTCAAAGGAAGAGGATATACTCCAGGAACAAAACCTAGATAAAGAAGAAATGAATCTGACCATATCTTGTAATGCATTGGCTGGAATTACCACTCCTCAAACCATCAAGATAGAAGGACAAATCAAGAAGAAAAAGGTAATAGTGTTGATTGATTCAGGAAGTACCCACAATTTTATTCATTGTAAGGTAGCAAAGGAATTGAATTGCTTCCTATATCCAGCACCAAAGTGTCAAGTGATGATTGCAAATGGAGGAACAATAAATTGCTCTGGAAAGTGCCATAATATCAAGCTATCCATGGGAGAATATGTATTGACTAGCCCAATTCTTTCCATTCCAATGGGAGGTGCTAATGTTGTACTAGGAGTCCAATGGCTACAATCCTTGGGTACAATAGCTTTTAATTTTCAAGAACTCTTCATGAAATTTTCTGCAGAAGGAAAGGAAGTTGAATTAAGGGGTATTGCAAGGAAACCGGGAAAGATAATCAGCTCTAACGGTATGACAAAGCTTCTAAAAAAGGAACAAAGAGGTGTAATTGCACAATTATGTTCGCTAGATGTTTCCACATCAGAATCATTTATTTCTCCAGATCTCCAAAAAGTCTTGGACAATCATTCCAAGGTATTTGAGACTCCCAAAGGTCTACCACCTATTCGTGATCATGATCATGCTATTCATCTGATTCCAGGAAGTGTTCCTCCAAACATCAGGCCGTACAGATATCCATATGCCCAAAAAAGCGAAATTGAATGTATGGTTGCAGAAATGCTAGAGGCTGGTATAATTCAACCTAGTCAAAGTTCTTTCTCTGCTCCAGTAGTATTGGTGCACAACAAGGATGGATCATGGTGCATGTATCCGGATTATAGGGAGCTCAAAAAGCTCACTATTAAAGATAAGTTTCCAATTCCTGTCATTGATGAATTATTGGATGAATTGCATAGATCAATTTACTTCACCAAGTTGGATTTTCATTCAGAATATCATCAAATCAGAATGAAGACTGAAGACATTCTGAAAACAGAATTTAGAACTCATGAGGGTCATTATGAATTTTTGGTCATGCCTTTTGGCCTTACCAATGCACCTTCTACATTTCAAGGTTTGATGAATTCCATTTTAAAACCCTTGCTTAAAAATTTGTGTTAGTATTTTTTGATGATATACTAATCTACAGCAATTCTTGGAAGGATCATGTTGAACATGTTCACAGGGTGCTACAACTATTGGAGGAGAAACAATTATATGCAAAAAGATCCAAATGTTTCTTTAGAGTACAAGAGGTGGAATATCTAGGTCATATTGTATCTCATGAAGGAGTTAAGGTAGACCCTAGCAAAATTAAAGCCATTAAGGAATGGAAAATCCCGACATCCATAAAGCATCCATGAGGATTTCTCAGGTTGACAGGGTATTATCGCAAGTTTGTTAAGAATTATGGGAGAATAGCAGCACCTCTAACAACATTATTGAAAAAAGATGTTGTTGGGTCCCTATAATACTAGTGATTACCCCATTACTATTTTAGTTGTACCCATTATTAATATTGTTGTGCCCCTATTGTCCCCATATTGTTATTACTGTGCCCCATAGAATCCCTCTATTGTTATTTTTGTGGCTTTATATTATTATTGTTAGGTCAGCTGGGCTATATTGTGAGTCCTTAGACTCCTATATATAGAAAGGAGGTTTCTTCATTTGAATCATCCAAGAATTGTTCATTTATGTAATGTAAAGGAGGTTTCCCCCTCTAAGAGGGTGAATTTTAAGGCGTTGATCTATCTTTTCTATCTTTTTCTTGCGCTGGTTTCATAACATTTGGTATTAGAGCTTTGGATTCTAGGGCTTTGCTGCTCCAAACAGGTCATCGCGGCATTTTCGCTATAACTTTTTTTCTGCAACGTTTCAGAAGCTAGAAAAAAACCCATTTGAGAAGATATCGTGCTGAAGCTTGGGTCCAAATTTCAAAGATTTTTGCGCTATATTTGCGGAGATATGATCTGAGGAAGTTGGTCTTTTTGTAGACTCCTAAATTACATTCCAAACAGGTGACCTGGGGAAAATCATCATAACTTTATCTCTGAGCATCGGATTGAAATTTTGTAAGAAGGTACAGAAATAGGACGGACTGTAGTTTCTTGTATATATTTTTCAGAGCCAAAGGTCGAAACAGGGACACATGGCACGTCATACAAGTTCGCTCTACTGAATTAGTCTATAATCAGGTCACTGTGGGAGATTTGGCATAACTCTTCATTGGAGAATCCAATTGGGGTTAAACTGGTGGCATTGGAAAGAGGACACAGAGGACTACCACAGGTCGCAATTTTAGAATTGGATGATCTGAAATTACAGAGATACATCAGAGGCAATATCGAGCTCCTACAAAGTGAAAAAAGGTGTGTATATTTTTAAAATTTTTTCTTAAGCTTGGTTTGAAAAAATATTTTGAAGGAATTCAAAGGGCATAGTAGAGCATTAATATCAGTAACTAATGCCCCGAGGAAAGAAAATGCAAACACCTAGTAAGTAATCTGAAATCTCTAGCACGACTCATGAAGAAGAGGAAGAAATGCTACATGATATATCAAAATTACAAGACCAAGTGCAACAAATTTCACTCTCACAAAAGCTAACAGAATCTAAGATAAATGGAGTGGAATCTAAGATAAAGGGCGTGGAAGCCAAGATTGACGATCTGAAGATAGATTTGAAGGCATATTTGACAAATTTTCTACAAGAAATACTTACTAATGGTGAAAGGGGAGGAAAGGAAACTCATGATGCAAACAAAGGAAATTTTAATCATGATTTCATAGACTCTAATGTTGGATCGAAGATGCACCATATTCCAAAAATCGATATGAGGAAGTTTGATGGCAAGGATCCCGCAACATGGATATTACAGATGGAGCAATTTTTCGATCTCAATAATGTGCAAAACACACAAAAGGTACGTATTGCAACTTTATATTTGGAACCAAATCAGTTTGTATGGTATCAATGGCTTTGTTCTCGTAAAAAATTTATCACTTTGGCAATTTTTACGGAAGAATTGATAGCACATTATGAGCATACAAAAAGAAACACTTTTTTTAGCCAATTGATAAGTCTCAAACAAAAGGGTTCAATAATGGAGCACATTGAGGAGTTCCAAAAATTGAACATAAGGGTAAAAAATATTCTAGAGGAGCATAGGATTGATGTGTTCATAGGGTCTTTAAAGGATAATATCCAACATGATGTTCGCCTTTGGGAACCTAATTCATTAGAGAAGGCATTCAGGTTAGCAAGAAAAATGGAAAGAAAAATTATGGCAACCAAGAAGCATACCACTCACAACTATAAAGGCGGAAGTTTTGTTGCCGCTAGTCTTCCACAACCTATAAGGTTGACACCGCAACAATTGGAAGAAAAAAGATCAAAAGGGATTTGTTACATTTGTGATAGCAAAGACACTAAAGGTCATAAGTGTGCTGAGAAGGAATTATTCTACATAGATTGTGAAGAGGAAGAAGAAAAGGAGCAAGAAAGGTCAAAAGAAGAGGATATACTCTAGGAACAAAGCCTAGATGAAGAACAAATGAATCCGACCATATCTTGTAATGCATTGGTGGGAATTACCACTCCTCAAACCATCAAGATAGAATGACAAATCAAGAAGAAAAAGGTAATAGTGTTGATTGATTCAGGAATTAGCCACAATTTTATTCATTGTAAGGTAGAAAAAGAATTGAATTGCTTCTTATATCCAGCACCAGAGTGTCAAGTGATGGTTGCAAATGGAAGAACAATAAATTGCTCTGGAAAGTGCCATAATATCAAGCTATCCATGGGAGAATATGTATTGACTAGCCCAATGCTTTCCATTCCAATGGGAGGTGCTGATGTTGTATTAGGAGTCCAATGGCTACAATCCTTGGGTACAATAGCTTTTAATTTTCAAGAACTTTTCATGAAATTTTCTATGGAAGGAAAAGAAGTTGAATTAAGGGGTATTGCAAGGAAACCGGGAAAGATAATCAGCTATAATGGTATGACAAAGCTTCTAAAAAAGGAATGAAAAGGTGTAATTGCACAATTATGTTCGCTAGATGTTTCCACATTGGAATCATTTGTTTCTCCAGATCTCCAAAAAGTCTTGGACAATCATTCCAAGGTATTTGAGACTCCCAAAGGTCTCCCACCTATTCGTGATCATGATCATGCTATTCATCTGATTCCAGGAAGTGTTCCTCCAAACATCAGGCCGTACAGATATCCCTATTCCCAAAAGAGTGAAATTGAATGTATGGTTGCAGAAATGCTAGAGGCTGGTATAATTCAACCGAGTCAAAGTTCTTTCTCTGCTCCAGTAGTATTGGTGCACAAGAAGGACAGATCATGGCGCATGTGTCCGGATTATAGGGAGCTCAACAAGCTCACTATTAAAGATAAGTTTCCCATTCCTGTCATTGATGAATTACTGGATGAATTGCATGGATCAATTTACTTCACCAAGTTGTATCTTCATTCAGGATATCATCAAATCAGAATGAAGACTTAAGACATTCCGAAAATAGCATTTAGAACTCATGAGGGTCATTATGAATTTTTGGTCATGCCTTTTGGCCTTACTAATGCACCCTCAACATTTCAAGGTTTGATGAATTCAATTTTCAAACCATTCCTTAGAAAATTTTTGTTAGTATTTTTTGATGATACACTAATCTACAGCAAGTCTTGGAAGGATCATGTTGAACATGTTGACAGGGTGCTACAACTATTAGAGGAGAAACAATTATATGAAAAATGATCCAAATGTTTCTTTGGAGTACAAGAGGTGGAATATCTGGGTCATATTGTATCTCATGAAGGAGTTAAGGTAGACCCTAGCAAAATTAAAGCCATTAAGGAATGGAAAATCCCCACATCCATAAAGCATATGTGAGGATTTCTCGGGTTGACAACGTATTATCACAAGTTTGTTAAGAATTATGGGAGAACAGCAGCACTTCTAACAACACTATTGAAGAAATACGCATTTTCATGGACTGCAAAAGCAACAAAGGCCTTCGAACATCTTAAAGAGGTAATGTGCCAAGAACCTATCTTAGCTACACCGGACTTCACAAAAACCTTTATTGTGGAATGTGATGCTTCAGGAAATGGAATTGGTGTTGTTTTAATGCAAGATGAAAGACCCATTGCTTTTGAAAGTCGTCCAATCAAGGGAAAGTTTTTACACAAAGCTATTTATGAGAAGGAAATGTTGGCAATACTCCATGCACTTAAGAAATGGCGACCCTACCTAATGGGAAGACACTTCATGGTAAAAACGGATCATGATAGCCTTAAATTGTTAGGATATTCCGACACATAGGATATAGTTAAGTTCAACTTGGTCTAGTATAGAGTTAGGTTAGAGTTAGGTAAAGTGTGTTTCTTTACCGTTGTACATTTTGTAACTTACAATCCGACGGTCACGATATGTAGTGATCCGACGGTTCACTCTCACCTCGGTATTACCGACACTTGATCCGTGGCTTGACACCCGATTGGTCCATGAGTTCTATTTAAAGCGCATGGAGGGTCATTGTTCGGGTAATCCGTGCATGAGAGAAGCTTGTGTAATCTTTCATTCTTTGATTAATAAATTGCCTGTAGTACCCACGTTGGGACAGGCCGTGGACTGTTTCCCTCCTTGCACTTTGAGGGTTTTAACCACGTCAAAAATACTGGTGTATTGATTTGAGATCTGGTTGTGAGCGGTGTCCTTTTGGTATTCTTTCTGAGGAACTTACCCTGTAAATTCCTACATGGAATCAGAGCTATTTGAGGGCCGCGTCCGTTGGTGATCCAAATCTGAAGCCGGTAGAACTGCATGCAGCTGTCGTTTCCTAGATCTGTTGTTTCTGACTGCTTTCGGGCCAAGAGGACTGCTCTGTTGGGTTCGGAGCATCTGTTCCAGTGAGGAACCCCTTTCGTTTCACGCGAAAAGGTTTCCGGTAGCCCTAGCTGCGTCATTTTTCAGATCGGGAGGTATACAGTGTTTTTTTTGGCAGTTTACTGTTATTTTCTCTCTGCTTATTTCGGTTTCGGTTTATTTAGCCCTTTTTTTTTACCGAATCTATACCTTTCATTTCTGCGTATGCTCTTTGCCCTGCGACTCTGTGCGATCTGGGCAAATCAGAAATAGAAAGGAAGGATTTTTCTCATGCGTATGCTCTTTTCCCTGCACCTTAGTGTGATCTCGGAAAATCAGAAACATTGAGAAAAATATTTAGTTTTTCGGCTAAAGCTAACTTTGAGATTTTTTTAAAAAATTTCTAGTTTTTTGGCCAAAGCTAACTTCGAGCCGCAAGGTTCGTTTTTCTTTGCATATTCGTGTTGGGTTTTGTGTTTTGTGTTTTGTAGGGAAAAAGAGCATTCTCAAGGCAAGCACGCAAACCAAGCCCCCCCCCCCCTCTCTCTCTCTCTCTCTCCCAAATTTTTTGTATAGATCAATTGGTTCAAAGCTATTTTAAGAGAGTAGAGGTCTTGGGTTCAAGTCTCCATTTTGTGGGGGCAGATTTTTTCATTCCCGCACATTCGCGCACTTTGCCGGCAACTTCAACAATTTTTTTTCAAAAAGCCATAACTTCTTCATCCGGAAGCCTTTTTCAGAGCCGTTTTTTTTAAAACCACCTATTTTTTCGAGATCTATCCATTGGAACACTTACTTGCAGCATCTTCAGCTTCAGTTTTTTTTAAGATGGAAAGTCCATGCCAAGTCATTCTTGACAGCACTAACTACTTCCAATGGGTAGCCTACATGGAAGATTTACTTAGAAGTAAAGGTCTCTTCAGAATAGCCACAGACCAAGAGAAGAAACCGAAAGATGAAGACAAGGCGGCAAAATTGGAAAATAGACAAGATCAAGCACGTGGTTTGATAGGGATGTTTATTTCTCCTGATCTTAGATTCCACATTGCAGACCTTGAGACTCCTCATGAAGCATTAGAAAAACTTGCTAAAGTTTTTGGAATTAAAAATGAAATTAGAGCCCATCAACTTGAAAATGAGCTGCTTACTTTGGATCCTAATAATTTTTCTTGCATTGAAGATTTCTTGTCCAAATTCAAGACCCTTAGATATCTCTTGGAAGGTGTTAAAGTTAAGAAACAAGATGGTAACCTTATTTATTCCATCCTTACTAAGTTGGGACCAGCTTACTCTGTATTTGTTTCCACTTTCCATTCCACAAGGGAAGCTTTCATTTGTCAAGGACAAGAATACAAGGCCCCTTCCTTTGACTCCTTTTGTGATTCCTTAATAAGAGAACAAGAAAAACTCTTACACCTTGGTCTTCTTAATCTTGGAAACTCTTCCACGAAAGCGTTAGCCGCCCAGCAGCAACCAAATTCAAAGAATCCTAAGAATTCATATCCTCAAAAGAATGGTCCTAAACCATCTCAGCCTCAAAATGAAAGATCATTTCAGCAAAATGATAAGACCAATAAAAACAAATGGAAGAAGACTGATAGACATTGTAACTTTTGTAATCGAGATGGCCACTTAGAATCTAAATGCTTTAAGAAGATGGAAGCCTTGGAAGCCGCAATGAAGAAAAATAACATCCATGTGGAGCCTACTTCAACTTCAACTTCCGGAATGGCACTTTCTGCATGTCATTATCAATCATCTCAGTCTGGTTATGCATTAAATGTATCTTCTTCTTCTTCTCATTCTCATGAGTGGCTCATTGATTCTGGAGCCTCTTGTCACATGGCCAAAAACCAAGCCATGTTTTCTTCTTTAAATGATTGTAACACCAAAAATATATATATTGGTGATGATAGATCTCTTAATGTTGTAGGGACTAGAACTGTTCATCTAGACAATGGTCAGTTTAATGATGTATTATGTGTTCCAACCTTATCCTGCAACCTTCTATCTGTCTATCAGATAACTCATTCAGGTGAAGGTAAAATTGTTGAATTTTCACCTCATGATGTTGTAATCAAGGATCTAAAAGATCCTAAACAGATTCTAGCTACTGGTCTTGCTGATGATTCCAAAAGGTTGTATAAGTTTCACAACTTTGGGTCATCAAATCTTCCCTCAGTATTTGTTGCTCATAATGATGAAGTGAGCAAACTTTGGCATGAGCGATTTGGTCACTTAAACTATCGCTCCCTTCAGCATCTATGTAAAGAAAATATGGTGACAGGTCTTCCTATGGTATCTTGCAGAGATGGTGTTTGTTCCGGATGTGTACTCGGAAAACATCATCGGGACAGTTTTGACAAACGTGCCTCTTGGCACGCCTCAGCCCCTTTACAGCTTGTGCACAGTCATTTATGTGGTCCTCTTCCTGTTGCTTCATTCTCTGGCTGCAAGTACTTCTTAACTTTCATTGATGATTTCTCCAGACGCACTTGGGTATACTTCTTAAAACTCAAGAGCGAAGTATTTAACACTTTTTTGGCCTTCAAAGCCTTTGTTGAAAAACAATCTGGACATCAAATTCTTAAGCTAAGAACTGATAATGGTGGAGAATATGTTAAAAACACATTCATCAACTTTTGCAACGAAAATGGAATTCAAATGCAACATACTGTTCCATACACTCCACAACAAAATGGTGTAGCTGAAAGGAAAAATCGCACCTTAAAGGAAATGGCTAATTGTATGCTGCAATCTAAAGGACTCAGTCTTAGTTTTTGGGCCGAAGCAATTAATTGTGCAAATTATATAATCAATCGCACTCCTACTAAGGTTCTAGAGAATATCACTCCAGAAGAAGCTTGGAGTTCCATTAAACCAGATGTAAGTCACTTTCGTGTGTTTGGAAGTGAAGCATGGGCCCATATTCCAGATGAAAAGCATAAAGCTTTAGAACCTAAGAGTGAGAAATGTACTTTTGTTGGATATTCTGAAGATGTAAAAGGTTATAGACTTATTCCATTCAAGTCCAAAAATGTTATCATTAGAAGAGATGTAAAATTTGATGAAAATAAATCGGCCTGCGAGCCTAGTCCGGCGGATGTGCCACCTCTTCCTATCTCTTCTAATTTTGAAAACATTTCTTCTTCAGATGATGAAAGCGAGGATGATAATCCTCCCCCACCTTCTCAGGATCCTCAACTTCCAAGATGGGTCCGTGCTACTCGGGATGCAGCAGGTGATCTTGCCGGTGATCCTACAGATCAGCGATGTACACGTTCTCAGTTTGAAAGAGCCTCTTCTTTACTGGCTCAAGCTCCAGTAAATCATGATCCTGACACTTTTGCAGAAGCTTCAGGCCATCCACATTGGGAAGCAGCTATGAATGAAGAATATCATTCATTGATGACAAATGATACATGGGATCTTGTTCCTCTACCAAAGGGACGCAAACTTGTTAGATGTAAATGGGTTTACAGAACCAAGTATGGACCAGATGGGAAAGTTGATAAACATAAATCTCGTCTCGTTGCTAAGGGCTTTTCACAGGTTGAAGGCATTGACTACACTGAAACCTTCTCCCCTGTTGCCAAAATGAACTCTATCCGCCTTGTTCTTTCCCTTGCTGCCTCTTTCAAATGGGAAGTCCATCAGATGGATGTTAAATCTGCCTTCTTGCATGGGGACTTGCAAGACGAAATCTATATGGAACAACCCATTGGCTTCATACAAATAGACTCCAGCCTTGTTTGTCGACTTAAGAAATCCCTTTATGGCCTCAAGCAAGCTCCTCGGGCTTGGTATGCCAAAATGGATAGCTTTCTTTTAGAATCTGGCTTTTCTAGGTGTCATTCTGACAATACTGTCTACACCAAGAAAGTGGGCAACTCTCTTATCATCCTTGTTCTTTATGTTGATGATCTTATTCTTACTGGTAGTGATCCCAACCTTATAAACCATGTGAAGTCCAGCCTTAAAAAGAAATTTGAAATGACAGACTTAGGACGCTTACACTATTTTCTCGGTCTTCAAGTCTTGCAATCCCAAGAGGGTATTTTCCTTTCCCAGTCCAAGTATGCTTGTGATATTCTTCGTCATTTTCACATGGAAGACTGTAAGCCAGCCCCTTCTCCCTTTCAGTCTGGAGTCAAACTTTCAGTCTCTTGTACTTCTCCTGAAGTTGATGCTACCTTATACCGTCAACTTGTCGGAAAACTCTTGTATTTAACCCATACTCGTCCTGATCTTTCCTTTGCTGTTGGCCTTGTTGCTCGTTTTATGCAAAACCCCCGTGAAAGTCATTGGAAAGCAGCTAAAAGAATACTTCGTTATGTTCGAGGTACAGTACAGTTTGGGATTCATTACAGTGCCAAAGCAGCTCCTCTGTTAGTTGGCTTCACTGATTCTTATTGGGCTGGTGACCCTGATGATCGGAAGTCTACTGCCGGTTATGTCTTCACTCTTGGTTCAGGACCTATTACATGGGCTTGTAAGAAACAGGCTGCCATTTCTCTTTCGTCAGCAGAAGCAGAGTATCGTGGTGCCGTGGAAGCTAGTAAGGAAGCCTTGTGGCTTCGTCAGATCCTATCAGAGTTTGGCTTTGAGCAGCAGCATCCAACCACACTTTGGTGTGATAATCAAAGTGCCATTCAGCTTGCAAAGATCCAGTCCAGCATCAGCGCAGCAAACACATTGAACTACACATGCACTTCATCAGAAAGCTCATTCATGACCATGTTCTTGAAGTGCAATATTGTCCAATAGATGATCAGGTTGCAGACATCTTCACAAAGGCTCTCACAGAGGCGAAGTTCACTAAACTTCGATATATGCTTGGAGTTCAGGAAGTTGTCACTAAGGGGGGATAGGCTCTAGTGCCTCCTTCCTTCTCCTATTGTGTCATATTTGTAAATCCTTCAATCCTATCCCAAGTTGTTCTTAAGGGGGGATGTTAGGATATTCCGACACATAGGATATAGTTAAGTTCAACTTGGTCTAGTATAGAGTTAGGTTAGAGTTAGGTAAAGTGTGTTTCTTTACCGTTGTACATTTTGTAACTTACAATCCGACGGTCACGATATGTAGTGATCCGACGGTTCACTCTCACCTCGGTATTACCGACACTTGATCCGTGGCTTGACACCCGATTGGTCCATGAGTTCTATTTAAAGCGCATGGAGGGTCATTGTTCGGGTAATCCGTGCATGAGAGAAGCTTATGTAATTTTTCATTCTTTGATTAATAAATTGCCTGTAGTACCCACGTTGGGACAGGCCGTGGACTGTTTCCCTCCTTGCACTTTGAGGGTTTTAACCACGTCAAAAATACTGGTGTATTGATTTGAGATCTGGTTGTGAGCGGTGTCCTTTTGGTATTCTTTCTGAGGAACTTACCCTGTAAATTCCTACATAAATACTTCTTAGAACAAAGATTATCCTCTGAAGAGCAACAAAAGTGGGTCACAAAGATGTTGGGTTATGACTTTGAAATCATCTACAAAAAAGAGAAGCAAAATGTGGTGGCAGATGCACTCTCAAGAAAAGATGAGGATGTGGAAGCATTGTTGTGCGCCATTTCTATTATCCAACCAGATTGGATAAATGAAGCAAGGGAGGAATGGAAGAATGACGAAGAAGTGTGAGCACTTATTCGAAAGTTACAACAAGATTCTAGTACATCGGATACATTTAGCTGGAAAAATGATTCGTTATGGTACAAAGATCGCTTATACCTCTGTAAGAATTCCCAGCTGAAACAAAAGATTCTTATGGAATTGCACACTTCTCCCTTAGGAGGGCACTCAAGATTTTTAAAAACTTACCATGGGGTTAAGAAGGAATTTTTTTGGGATGGCCTTAAATCAGATATTCAAAATTTTGTGGCGGAATGTTTGGTTTGCCAACAAAATAAAGTTGAAACAATTAAGACATCGGGTCTATTACAACCTTTATCCATTCCAAGCCAACGTTGGGAGGAGGTTTCAATGGATTTTATCACAGGTTTACCCAAGTTTGAGGGAAAGAGTGTCATCATCGTGGTAGTTGACAGACTTACCAAGTATGCACACTTTTGTGCATTATCACATCCATTTAAAGCCAGTACAGTTTCTACTGCATTTATGGAAACAATTCAAAAGCTACATGGAAACCCAAAGATTATTGTAAGTGATAGAGGTCCCATTTTCACTGGAAATTTTTGGACAGAATTATTTTCTTGTCTTGGTACTTAGTGAGCTCATAGCTCATCTTATCATCCTCAATCTGATGGGCAAACTGAGATAGTAAACAAATGTTTGGAAGGATATCTTCGTTGCTTTGTATATGATAAACAAACACAATGGGTCAAATGGTTTCCTCTAGCTGAATGGTGGTATAACACTTCCTTCCATACAGCAACAAAAATGACCCCATTTATGGCACTTTATGGGTATCAGCCACCATCCATCACATCATATTTAATAGAAAATTATAAGGTTCAAGCAGTGGAACATCACATCGAACATCAACAACAAATCCTCCAACTCTTAAAGGATAACCTCGTGTTGGCACAGAATAGAATGAAACAATAGACAGATCAACATCACAGCGAAAGAAGTTTTGATGTAGGTGATTGGGTATTCCTATGGCTACAACCATATAAGAAAATGTCCCTCAAGAAAGCTAAGAAGGATAATAAATTATCACCAAAGTATTATGGTCCGTACAAGGTGTTGCAAAAGATTGGTACTATGGCATACAAATTGGCACTTCTTGCAGCTTCTCGATTGCACCCAGTTTTCCATGTTTCATGTTTAAATAAGGTTATAGGTGATAAGCTCCCAGTTCAAACAATATTTCCAGAACTTGACGAGGAAGGAAAAATTATATTGGAACCAGAAGCAGTCACAGAAATAAGAACTCGACAGCTACAAAATCGATCAATTTCAGAGTATCTTATCAAGTGGAAGAACTTATCTGCTGAAGATTCCACATGGGAGGATGAGAATTTTATATAGAAGTTGTAGTGTTCTATCTAGGGTACTAGACTAGACCATATTTATTATCGACCAGGATGCGTAAGCTTAGAGGCATGCGTCTAAAGTATATAGACATAAAGGATTAATAGCTAAGTGGTTATGATGTAGGTCACAGAACTTCTTTACGGAAGATTGGGGTATGTTACCTATCATCCAAACACTCAGGTCACTCTGCTAGTATACCTAATTACAATGCGGTCATTAAATTCATTCGCCAAATTAAACACTGAAACTAAACATTGTGTATCACTGCAAACCAAGATTTCAATCTCCTTACAGAGACATTATACATAAAACCCTTGTTCAGCAACACCCAGCATTCACTAATATTTATGCAAGATAAAAATATACAGAGATCATAAACAGATTTTGAAATAAAAACAAAGTTCATGACATTGCTTCAAAAGACAACACAGGGATCGAGTCCCTTACAGGACATGATTCACGATCTCAGTGATGGGCTATTCAAGCATTATCACAAACACAACCATATGCATTCGATTAAAGTCAATAACCAATCCTAACTATTGAAATCGGAAACCAATCTTAACTACTGTGCGAATAAAACGAAAAGGACAGTATACCGGTTTAACGCAGGGCCCGTCCGCGTTCCAGAGGTATACTGGACTGTATTCAACCGGTTATCAAATCAACGCACAAGACAAGGGTCGTGACTGTAACTGGGTTCTTAATATTAAGTTCAAAAACTCTGTTTCGGAATGATACAACCATTAACCATCGTTCATTACCCGAATTGTATTTACATATGTCTTTTTACAACACATTTCAAAAACACGAATGTACATACATGATATGGCTGTTGCCGCTTTTACTACATCGAGATTTTTAAAATGTTTCCATCCTAAACTGATTTCAAAAAGAACAAAAACTAAATCAAATTAGAATGCTCTGTTGTTGCTGCCTTTGTCGCCAGTGTGCCATGCTTTGACCTGTGTTGACCGCGCATGTAGGAGGGTCGATTCTGCTGTGGGATAGGTATTCGTCCATGCTTGGACATTCTACTTTTCATCCATGCCTTTCGCTCTAGCCCAGCTGTTGTGCCACATGTCAAACAATGAGCCAATTACAGGATGTTGGAACTTCCTGTAACCATTTTACCAAAAACTTCTAATTCTTTAACATGAAACTCCTAAATCAATTTCAATGCATTTTAATAACTATAGAACTATTAACTAATCAATTTTCAAGGATTCTAAGAGATATATGATGAAAAGGAATAGGCAAATGATATGTTTTAGGAGGAAAAAGGAGGTCATGGGATGGTACCAACATCTCTCCCCGACTTAAGGACTTAGCATGTCCTCATGCTAACCCCGAAGTACTTCCCTTGAACTCTGTCCCTGCCTGGATTTCTGCTGCCTTAAGTAATGTGTCCACATTCTTTTTCACCTGGGTATCTTTCTGACCCTTGAGCTCCTGCTTTAATCTTTTGTATTTTTCTTTGAGGGTCTTCTTCTGATTGTACCACTTAGTGGCCCAGTTAGAAATCTCTGTTTGCTCAGCCTCCAGTTCACTGATTCTCTCCCTTAACTTTTCATTCTTCTTTTGAGTTTCTTTACTCTGCGCTCGGAGCATTTCATTTTCTCTCTTGATAAATTTTTCTAGCATATTAGCCTCCATGAGCTCTTCCTTTAGTTCTTCAATTTGTTTTTCTAATTTCTTCTGTCTCTTAATGGGAGGTGGTGAACATTTTTCCTGCCTATTATTGCTTTCTACCTCTATATCAACTCCTGGCCCTGGTGGTGAGTGGTCACCACTCTCAACATCCATTTGTGCAGGTGCATTGGATTCAAGCTGGTCTTCTTGTAACTGGGCTTTTGGTATCCTCCTTGTTCTTCGTGAGTAAGTGGTGAAAATTTTATCTTGTTCTGCCCTCTTAGCATCTTCCTTTCTCATGTTCCTAGTCCTTATGCTGCCCACAGGTAGAGGTGCCTTGCTGGCTTTGGATACTGGGATTTCTTCATCAATATCCTTCATGAACCCTGAGTCCTCCTGCACTTCTTCTTTGTCTTCCTCATCTCTAATTTGATTAGCAGCTAGGAATTCTTTCCACGGTTTCCCTCTTCTCTGCAATTCATGCTCAATAAGAATTTTTATTTAAGCCAAAGTGATATAGGCTCTTGTCTCCATTCCCCTTCTGCTTCTGGATGGTCTTGGACATCTTGGTTAAGCTTTGTAATAGAAAATATGGTAGACTGATAACACATTGTCTCTTCAAGTGCAACAGTAACTTAATATGGTATAGATAGACAATACTGTAACGGCCTTCGCAGGTTATGAATTTTTGAAGGATATAGACCATCTCATCCCAGGGATGCATCAACCAACTTCTTGGAACACCTTTCTTCCAGTTAACTGATGAGACTCTGGATCTAGACATAAACTGTGTCCACGATTTCTCTTTAAATTGCTTTGTTTTAAAGTACTTCTCCCCTTCTGGACTAATCCCTATTGACTGAGCTATAGTATCCTCTGAAACCCTGAATGAGAAGTTACCTATCAGGGCTTTCTCTCCATTGAATGTGAAAGCAAATTGCTTGGTAACCTCTTCATTACTTCCATGAAATTTCTCTAAGAATGGTAACCACTTTATCTCTCTGAGAATTTCAATGCAATCTTCATGATATTGTGAACTGTCGAACACACTCGGCTCGACCCTATTAGTCATAGTGGCAGAGGGTCGTGCTCTAACCCTTCTCTGTTTATGTTTCTACAATTTCAACAAAGAAATTTCAAATTTGTTACCTGGTGTATCGCTTCCCTTAATCTTCAATATGATGCTCGGTCGGTCGATTGTCTCATGACTGTGGTGGGAGTCGAAACAGAGTGGTTATATTTTCCTCTTTTGGCGCTCACTGCTTCCAATCCTCACTGTGTAAGTCGAACCCAAATGGTAATACTTCTTCGGCGCTCACTGCTTCCGGTTCTTGTCAAAACCATATGATAATATTTCCTTCGGCGCTCACTGCTTCTGATTCTTACTGTGGAAGTCACGGGAAATCAAATGCCAACATAAGATAACCGAAAATGATGGTGGGATAACCAGCTGTACTTACTTCAGAGCGTATTCATTTTTAGAACAGAGGAGTGTTGTACGCTTGTATAGATGTCACCATAAGAGCGCTGAAGGCGTATATGCAATGCTGGGTATGATTTCGGGGAGTCCCTTGAATCATTTGGCTACGTCGAGTGGTGGAGTCATGATTTGGCCATGTGGAATACAATGAATAGGCCGCTTTACATTTGTTTCTTTCCCCTTTTATTTAAAAACACAATCTACCACGTGTCCTGTTTCGGTTGCCATTCAGTCAAATGGAGGATGTTGGTATGGCTATAGGATGCATTTAGCATGACAAGGTTGATGTGTTGGTAATGGGTTCAGAGGTATGAATAGGTTGAAGTATGAAAGAAAATGATAAGAATCGGTGGAATAAGGGATGATGGAAAATGTAGGTGTCCTTGAATTCGATCATAACAGTCACAGTCATCAAATTTACATTAAAATTAATCTAAGAAATTAAATGTTAAGAATAAGAAACATATTACTCTTTTGTTGGTTGTTGTTGTATTGACATGCTGAGTAGGACTAGTCCCTTTTTGACTATTCTTTTGCTTGTTGTAACAGGTCCCCTGAGAAAGATTGAATGCACAGGTCCCTTTAGAAAGATTTGAAGATGCAACAGGTCCCTTGAGAAAGATTGAATGCAACAGGTCCCTTGAGAAAGATTTGAAGATGTTCATGCAACTCCTTATATGTATACAGGTTCATTGAACTTGGGCATTTGATGGAGTCTTGGTGCCCAAATCCTTGTAGAAACTTGATGAAACTCTTGTAGAAACTTGATAAAACTTTTGTTGAAGTAGCCCCGGGTGTCAATCTCTTTAACAGGTCCCTTCTAGGTGTCTTAAACAGGTCTCATTACTGCTGATGTTGGTAGCATAGTCGTCTGGACAGAATAGGTCCCCCTTCATAATGTTTATAACCAGGTCCCTCTGAGATAAAACAATGACAAAACAGCTTATTTATTGAAGTCTGGAATGCTGGAACAAGCTGCTTTGGAAATTTACAGTGAAGAGATAGGATAAGAAATCTTTAAGAATTTACAATGGAGAGATAAAAGAACAAAATGTTGATGCCTCTCTCCCCGACTAAAATTTTGACTTGTCCTCAAGTCATGATTCAGTTGATAAATCAAATAGTGAACAAAAGAAAGAGAATTCATACCTGCCAACGAATTGGTTTTCAAGTAGGAATTCGGGGTTAGAGTGTGCCAGAGGCTGGTTTTCACATCTAACCCATTATTTTTTATATTATATATATATATTTTTTATTCATTTATTTATATATATTTTTTTTTAATTTCTTTTTGACTCTGAAATTAAAAGGAAATGAACTAAGGCAGTGATACTGCAGCTGAGGGCTGCAATACCTCAACCTCTCTTTGCTGAGATAGTGTATGGAGAAAATCTTGCTTGCTGATGGGCTTGGTGTATAGTTTCAGGCGATGACCATTGACAGTAAAGGAGTGACCTTCCCCATCAATAGTTTTGAGCTTGACTGAACCATTGTCGTAAGCCTGAATAATTTCATATGGGCCCATCCAATGGGTGGTGAACTTGGCTTTATGATCTCTGAATTTTGAGTCAAAAAGTAAAGCCCAGTCACCTTCCTTGAACTGCTTCTTCTTAATATGTGCATCATGCCACTGCTTCCTTTGTTTTTGCATGAGGATTGTGGTCTCCTCTGCTTGCTGCCTCATTTCATCCAGCTGGTTCAACTGCTGAATTCTTTCTTTTTGTGCTTGGTCCAAGTCAATTTGCAAATCTGCAGCTAGTTTAAAAGTATGTATTTGAAACTCAATAGGAAGCATTACCTCTTTGCCGTACACCGATTGATATGGTGTAAATCCGGTAGTATCTTTCCACGTAATTCTGTAAGCCCAGAGTGCATCTTTGAGCTTCTCTTCCCAATTCTTCCTGTTCATTGCCACAGTTTTAGTAATGATCCCCTCCAAAGTTTTGTTTGTGGATTCCATCTGCCCATTGGCCTGTGGATGGTAAGGGGTACTTTTCCTATGCTTGATTTGGTATTTGTCTGTGATGTCCTTCACTAGCTTTGAGGTGAATTGAGTACCTTGATCAGTCACAATTTCCCTTGGTAATCCATACCTCACAAAAATCTCTTCAAAAAGGAAATTTACTATTGTGTGTTCGGTTGCTCTAACCAGTGCTTTTGCTTCATCCCACTTTGTGACGTAATCAGTACATACTAAGATGTACTTCTTACCATTGGAGGTTGGGTTAATGGGTCCTATAAAGTCTAGAGCCCATTTGTCAAATGGCTCTAGGTGAACTTGGGGATGGAGGGGCATCTCTTTAGTAGCTGTTGGCCTGCCCATTCTTTGGCAGCTGTCACAACTCTTTACATACTTCTTGGCATCCTTGAAAATGGATGGCCAGTAGTATCCAAGAGCAAGAACTTTGAATGTTGTCCGCTTCGCTGCAAAATGCCCACCACACGGTTCATCATGGCAAGATTTTAAAATATCAATTACCTCATCATTTCTTACACATCTTCTAATAATCATATCATAACCAGTGTAAAATAAATCGCCATTAAGCCATGAATATCTAGCACTTTGTTTGACTAGTCTCTTCCTTTCCTTTGCAGTAAAGTGTGGAGGTGTCCTTCCTGTAGACAAATAATTGGCCAAATCAGCATACCAAGGAGTTACTATGGAAATTGCAAATAAGTTTTCATCTGGAAAAGAATCTTCAACTGGAACAACCTCACCTGGATTTTGTAGTCTAGAGAGAAAATCTGCCACCTAGTTCTCTTTGCCTGGTCTATCTAACACTGTGATGTTAAATTCCTGTAACAATAATAACCATCTGGTGACTCTGCCACTAGTTATTGGTTTATTCATTAAATGTCTAATGGCCGAATGATCAGTATGTACAAAGACCTCATAACCAGTTATGTAATGTCGGAATTTATTCACAACATAAATGATGGCAAGTGTTTCCTTTTCTGTAACTGTGTAGTTTAACTCTGCAGGTGTTAGATTTTTGCTAATGAAATAAATGGCATAAGTACAAGATTCCTCTTTTTGGCCTAATGATGCACCTACTGCAGTGTCGGATGCATCTGTAAAGATATGAAATGGTAGGCTCCAATTAGGCCCTCTCAAGACTGGTGCGGTTGATAACTTCTTTTTGAGTTGTTTAAATGCTTGTTGGCAGTTCTCATTCCAGTTGAAAAGTACATCTTTGGTTAGAAGTTTAAACAAAGGTAAAGCTATCTTACTAAAATGTTCAATAAATCTTCGGTAATAGCTTGCATACCCAAGGAAACTTCTTACCTCTCTTTGATTTTGTGGAATTGGCAAATCAGCAATGATCTGGATCTTTGCTGGGTCAACCTGGATGCCTTGAAAAGAAATATAGTGGCCTAACACTATCCCTTCGTTTAACATCATAAAGCACTTTTCATTGCTGAGGGACAGGTTAGCTTCAATACATCTTTTCAAAACTCTCTCAAGGTTTTCTAATGCATGTTCAAATGAATTGTCATATACTAAAAAATCATCCATGTAAACTTCAACACAATCATGAATGAAATCAGCGAAAATAGCTAACACAGCTCTCTGAAATGTAGTTGGAGCGTTGCAAAGTCCAAATGGCAAAACATTGTAAGCATAGGTGCCCCAAGGACAAGTGAATGTGGTTTTGTCCTGGTCTTCAGAGGCGATCCTGATCTGGTTGTAGCCACTGAAACCATCAAGAAAAGAAAATGATGATTTGCCAGCTAGGGTGTCTAACACTTGGTCAACAAATGGTAGTGGGAAATAATCTTTGAGCGTTGCTTTATTCAGCTGTCTGTAATCAACACAAATGCGCCACTTACCATTTTTCTTGGGCACTATAACCAATGGGGATACCCACTGACTGTCAGAAATAGGATATATAAAATTAACTCTCAAAAGTTTTTGCAATTCCTCTCTGACAATATCTTGGAGCATGGGGTTCATTCTTCTCTGTGGTTGCCTCACTGGTTTAATGGTGCTATCTGTATAGATATGGTGAGTGCATGTGTCGAGGTGAATCCCATGCATATCGGTGTAGTCCCAAGCAAAGGTGTTTTGGTATTTTCTCAAGAGTCGAATCAATTTCTCTTGCTGAGATGAGTCTAGGTGATTGCCTATGTTCATAGTTTTCCCTGGACTAATCTCTATGATCTGACTCTGTGTATTGGTGATGGATTGAACTGGAAAAATGTCGTGAAATGTAGTTTGCAAAGATTGAATGGTGCATGTTTCCTGAAAGCTTTGGGCCAGAAGCACATCTGCAGCATGATATTGTTCATTTCTCAAATTTTCAGACATATGAGGTTGAGAAAGGAATAATTCTACCAAATCATTATTGTCTTGTTCCTGGAAATCATAGATTTGGTCAATGCTAAAAACATATTGTACTCCTTCTTTATCATTAAATTTATCATCAAGCCACAAATTGTGTGTTACTGCTGGTGATTGTGCCGATGGATAAAGGGTGAGTTGTTTTCTTTCGGTCCCCCTTGAAATGATCATGTTGCCCGATCGACATCCTATAAATGCATCAGCAGTCGCCAACCATGGTCTACCAAGGATGATAGGGTGTCCTCCTAAATTGGATTTGGGTTGAAGGACTAAGAAATCCACTGGATACTCCCAAGAGTCCAATGAGACAATGATGTCCTCCAAGATCCCCTCAGGAATCACTTTAGACCTATCAGCTAGTTCTAGAACAATCGTTGTATGTTGCAAATTTATGAGCTGGAGTGTTCTCATGGTTTCAAGAGTCAGACATTGATTGCGGCCCTGAGATCTATCAAAGTGTTTGGAATCTGTATATTGTTAATGATGGTGGTCACTCTGGGGATGCCAGGATCAACATACTTCTCCATGGAGATGGTATTGGTCATAAGGCCTGCTAAATTTCCTAAAACATGAATGGTTTGAGGATCAATCCTTTTTCTAGCAGGCTTCTTGAGGCACATGTCTTTGATGGCTTTGGTATAGATAGGAATGTCTTTTATAGCTTGCAGCAGTGGAATTTTTATGTAGACATTCTTGAGTTCATCTAAGACATCAAACTGTGGTATAGACAGTGGAGGTTTTATTTGGACCAATCGGTCTGGAAAAGGTGGATGCAGTGGTTGCATCTATTTGTCTTTGGTATCATTGTTTGGTTTTCTTTGATTTGTCATTTCATTTTCATTTTCTGTGTTTTCTTCTTGCTTATCTGTTATTGGAGAATCTTTGTGGAGTACCCTACCATACCTCAAGTTAATATTTTGCAAAGGCAGTGTGGAATATGAGGTTCCCTCTTCTACATTGTAGGCTGGCCTCTCTGCTCTATTATTCGAATTTGGGATAGTTTGAGCAGGAATTTGAGTGGGTCTGGGAGGTTGTGAGTTAGCTGGAAATTGCAGTTGTGGTGCATTTATTGGTGGAGGAGCAGGCAGTGCTTGTTTAGGAGGTTGGGGCTGATAGACAACTTGCTAAGGATACTGCTGATATGGTTGAGAATGTGATGGATACGGCTGTTGGTATTGTTGATATGGTTGTGAGTAAGGTGGGTATGATTGAGGATATGTATGATAAGATTGGGAGTACTGTTGAGACGGTCTCCATTGGTGTTGTGGTTGGTTTTGGTGATGCCATGGCATGGGTACATTCCATGAGTTTTGTGCATACATTTGATCATTCATAGGAAATTGTAGATTTTGATTTGGAAACATACCTTGAGGTGCTGGCCTTGGCTGCCATGGTCGCTTTGTGCCCATGTAATACACGTTTTCCGTCTCTGTATTGGCTGCCATATTACAGTTCTGCAAAACTTTAACTTTAGGACAGTTAAACATATCATGATGTTCAGTACAGAAAGCACAAACTTGGATGTTTTCTAGAGGGCAGTCTTTTAATGCATGTTTCTTCCGACATTTTGGGCAGAAGATAGCCATTATGTGATCCTCATCTTCTTGTTTCTTCTTGGATTTTAAAGTGTCAATTTGGTTCCCTAGGGTGCTTAACAGATCTGTTTTAAACTCTTCTAAAAGATTCCCTATTTCAGCCCTTGTGACACTTGCAGAGGCAGATTTTGTGACCTTGGATGACAGGCTTCTCTTTCCCATTTTAGCTTTACTCCTTGAATATTTTTCGCACAACTCAGCAATTTCTTCAAAGGGTAAGGAAAAAATGTCACCTTTGCCCATCAAGTTAAGATCATTCATGTATTCCTCTCGGATACCTTTCAAGAATATTGTGCGGATCAGATCAAGAGGCATAGTTCAGTGTTTAGATTTTTGTAAGTTGTAGACAAACCGTTCTAAATATTCCTCTAAGGTTTCATCCTCTTGTTGGCTCATTCTAAAGATATCATCTTTAGAATCTTTGGATCTGCAATAAGGCTGATATTTCCTAAGAAATATTCTCCTCATGCCATCCCAATCAACTATAGCATGCTCACCAAGCCTCATGAACCATCTTAAGACTGATGCCTTTAATGTCGCTGGGAATAATCTAAGCCTATGAGCATCATCTGTATAGCCATATGTTTGACATAAAATGTCAAACTCGAACAAGAATGAGTCTGGATCCTCCGAAGCCATACCATAGAAGTTTGGTAGCACGGATGGGGGTATGTTTTTCATTTTGATCTCATCATCTTCCTGTGGTTCATGTATGGGAAACTTAAAAGTTGACTCCTCTTCATCTCCTTGGCGTGGTACTGATCCAGATCCTTCCTCAGCCATTCTAATAGGTCTCTTTGTGTCAGTGTCACTTGTTTGAAAAAGGAGATTAAAGAAAGATTTTTCGGTCACTGTGCTACTTTCTCCTTGTGTGGAAGGTCTAGGAAAGTGCTTCTTCTGAGATTTATGTGTAAATAAAGTTTGCCTTTTAATAAGAGTAAGTCTCTGTCCTGACTTTTGTTTTTCTTCCAATGCTTGGATAACTTCCTCAGCTAGTGTTGTATTCCCTAGAGAGTCTGCTCTTGATGATGATGCGTTAGTTTTTAGATGGTGGGGGGTTTTTACAAATCTACCGTGACTGTCTCTAAATCTAGGCATAAATGAACATGATTTCTAACTGTGTTTTTGTTTATTTTTGTGTATTGAAATTTTTTTCTTTTTGTTTGAATCCTTTAAGTACGCCTCCCCGGCAACGGCGCCAAAATGTAGTGTTCTATCTAGGGTACTAGACTAGACCATATTTATTATCGACCAGGATGCGTAAGCTTAGAGGCATGCGTCTAAAGTATATAGACATAAAGGATTAATAGCTAAGTGGTTATGATGTAGGTCACAGAACTTCTTTACAGAAGATTGGGGTATGTTACCTATCATCCAAACACTCAGGTCACTCTGCTAGTATACCTAATTACAATGCGGTCATTAAATTCATTCGCCAAATTAAACACTGAAACTAAACACTGTGTATCACTGCAAACCAAGATTTCAATCTCCTTACAGAGACATTATACATAAAACCCTTGTTCAGCAACACCCAGCATTCACTAATATTTATGCAAGATAAAAAATATACAGAGATCATAAACAGATTTTGAAATAAAAACAAAGTTCATGACATTGCTTCAAAAGACAACACAGGGATCGAGTCCCTTACAGGACATGATTCACGATCTCAGCGATGGGCTATTCAAGCATTATCACAAACACAACCATATGCATTCGATTAAAGTCAATAACCAATCCTAACTATTGAAATCGGAAACCAATCTTAACTACTGTGCGAATAAAACGAAAAGGACAGTATACCGGTTTAATGCAGGGCCCGTCCGCGTTCCAGAGGTATACTGGACTGTATTCAACCGGTTATCAAATCAACGCACAAGACAAGGGTCGTGACTGTAACTGGGTTCTTAATATTAAGTTCAAAAACTCTGTTTCAGAATGATACAACCATTAACCATCGTTCATTACCCGAATTGTATTTACATATGTCTTTTTACAACACATTTCAAAAACACGAATGTACATACATGATATGGCTGTTTCCGCTTTTACTACATCGAGATTTTTAAAATGTTTCCATCCTAAACTGATTTCAAAAAGAACAAAAACTAAATCAAATTAGAATGCTCTGCTGTTGCTGCCTTTGTCGCCAGTGTGCCATGCTTTGACCTGTGTTGACCGCGCATGTAGGAGGGTCGATTCTGCTGTGGGATAGGTATTCATCCATGCTTGGACATTCTACTTTTCATCCATCACTTTCGCTCTAGCCCAGCTGTTGTGCCACATGTCAAACAATGAGCCAATTACAGGATGTTGGAACTTCCTGTAACCATTTTACCAAAAACTTCTAATTCTTTAACATGAAACTCCTAAATCAATTTCAATGCATTTTAATAACTATAGAACTATTAACTAATCAATTTTCAAGGATTCTAAGAGATATATGATGAAAAGGAATAGGCAAATGATATGTTTTAGGAGGAAAAAGGAGGTCATGGGATGGTACCAACAGAAGCATCCAGAACTACTCAAATGTTGAGGACAACACTTTTTGAAGGAGAGGGGCATGTTGGGTCATTATAATACTAGTGATTACCCCATTACTATTGTAGTTGTACCCCTTATTGATATTGTTGTGCCCCTATTGTCCCCATATTGTTATTACTGTGCCCCATAGAATCCCTCTAGTATTATTTTTGTGGCTTTATATTATTATTGTTAGGTCGGCTGGGTTATATTGTGAGTCCTTAGACTCCTATATATATAAAGGAGGTTTTTTCATTTGAATCATCCAAGAATTGTTCATTTATGTAATGTAAAGGAGGTTGCCCTATCGAAGAGGTTGAATTTTAAGGTGTTGATCTATCTTTTCTATCTTTTTCTTGAGCTGGTTTCATAACAGATGCATTTTCATGGACTCCAGAAGCAACAAAGGCCTTCCAACATCTTAAAGAGGAAATGTGCCAAGCATACGTCTTAGCTACACCAGACTTCACAAAAACCTTTATTGTGGAATGTGATGCTTCAGGAAATGGAATTGGTGTTGTTTTAATGCAAGATGAAAGACCCATTGCTTTTGAAAGCCATCCAATCAAGGGAAAGTTTTTATACAAAGCTATTTATGAGAAGGAAATGTTGGCAATACTACATGCACTTAAGAAATGGCGACCCTACCAAATGGGAAGACACTTCAAGGTAAAAACGGATCATGATAGCCTTAAATACTTTTTAGAACAAAGATTATCCTCTGAAGAGCAACAAAAGTGGGTCACAAAGATGTTGGGTTATGACTTTGAAATCATCTACAAAAAAGGGAAGCAAAATGTGGTGTCAATTGCACTCTCAAGAAAGGATGAGGATGTGGAAGCGTTGTTGTGCACCGTTTCTATTATCCAACCAGATTGGATAAATGAAGCAAGGGAGGAGTGGAAGAATGATGAAGAAGTGTGGGCAGTTATTCGAAAGTTACAACAAGATTCCAGTACATCTGATACATTTATCTGGCAAAATGATTCGTTATGGTAAAAAGATCGCTTATACCTCTGTAAGAATTCGCAACTCAAACAAAATATTCTTATGGAATTGCACACTTCTCCCTTAGGAGGGCACTCAGGATTTTTAAAAACTTATCATAGGGTTAAGAAGGAATTTTTTTGGGATGGTCTTAAATCAGATATTCAAAAGTTTGTGGCAAAATGTTTGGTTTGCCAACAAAATAAAGTTGAAACAATTAAGACCTCGTGTCTATTACAACCTTTATCCATTCCAAGCCAACGTTGGGAGGAGGTTTCAATGGATTTTATCACAGGTTTACCCAAGTCTGAGGGAAAGAGTTTCATCATGGTGGTAGTTGACAGACTTACCAAGCATGCACACTTTTTTGCATTATCACATCCATTGAAAGCCAGTACAGTTTCTACTGCATTTATGGAAACAATTCAAAAGCTACATGGAACCCCAAAGATTATTGTAAGTGACAGAGATCCCATTTTCACTAGAAATGTTTGGACAGAATTATTTTCTTGCCTTGGTACTTAGTTAGCTCATAGCTCATCTTATCATCCTCAATCTGATGGGCAAACTGAGATAGTAAACAAATGTTTGGAAGGATATCTTCGTTTCTTTGTATCTGATAAACAGACACAATGGGTCAAATGGTTGCCTCTGGCTGAATGGTGGTATAGCACTTCCTTCAATACAGCAACAAAATGACCCCAATTATGGCACTTTATGGATATCATCCACCATCCATCGCATCATATTTAAGAGAAATTTCTAAGGTTCAAGCAGTGGAACATCACATTGAACATCAACAACAAGTCCTCCAACTCTTAAAGGATAACCTCGTGTTGGCACAAAATAGAATGAAACAACAGGACGATCAACATCGCAGCGAAAGAAGTTTTGATGTAGGCGATTGGGTATTCCTACGGCTACAACCATATAAACAAATGTCCCTCAAGCAAGCTAAGAAGGATAATAAATTACACCAAAGTATTATGGTCCGTACAAGGTGTTGCAAAAGATTGGTACTATGGCATACAAATTGGAGCATCCTGCAGCGTCTCGAGTGCACCTAGTTTTCCATGTTTCATGTTTAAAGAAGGTTATAGGCGACAAGCTCCCAGTTCAAAAAATATTGCCAGAACTTGACGAGGAAGGAAAAATTATGTTGGAACTGGAAGCAGTTACAAAAAAAAGAACTCAACATCTACGAAATCGATCAATCTCGGAGTATCTCATCAAGTGGAAGAACTTATCCACTGAAGATTCCACATGGGAGGATGAGAATTTTATACAGAAGCATCCAGAACTACTCAAGTGTTGAGGACAACACTTTTTTTGAAGGAGAGGGGCATGATAGATCCCTATAATTCTAGTGATTACCCCATTACTATTGTAGTTGTATCCCTTATTAATATTATTGTGCCCCTATTGTCCCGATATTTTTATTACTGTGCCCCATAGAATCCCTCTATTGTTATTTTTGTGGCTTTATATTATTACTGTTAGGTCGGCTGGGTTATATTGTGACTCCTTAGACTCCTATATATAGAAAGGAGGTTTTGTCATTTGAATCATCCAAGAATTGCTCATTTATGTAATGTAAAGGAGGTTGCCCCCTCGAAGAGGCTGAATTCTAAGGCGTTGATCTATCTTTTCTATCTTTTTCTTGAGCTAGTTTCATAACAGAGTGCCAGTTCGACCCATCATGGGTTAGGGCGAAGCTTGTTGGAAGTTTGGCCTTTTTGGCCAACCTCCTCACCTCCAACTTGGCCAACATACAAACCAAAAAAAAAAAAATCATGAATTTTTTCAACGCTTCTAGTTCTTTAACATAGTTATAATTTTTCTAACTTTCAAACTTTCTAAGAATTGCTTCCAATACCTAATGGACAACAATTCATAAGAACTTTATGAACAAACTTGAGAAACAATAAATCATAAGCATGATAGAAAATCAATACCAATTTCAAGCGAATTTATCCAAAAGAAATAGAAAGAGTTGTAACAGCTCATTAACAGAGAAGAAAGCTTGCTCTTTTTGGCTTAATAGCCTTCTCAATTGAGCAAATAAGTAAACCAGGCTCATCATCTCATGCATGTCTAATCAAAGAGTGTTACTGCAAGGGATGGAAATATGGTCTCCTTCCATTCATTCTTGAAAGGAGCAATCAACATTCAACAACTCTTCTAAACCTTATACAACAATTTGAACATGTAATCAACACAAGTTTATTAATCATTCCACAATGTCCATTGACGTTACTAAGCAGTCACTTCTACGACTGCAACCCATCACTATCACAGTAAAATAATCCCTACATCCAGGATGTTAGTGTAGGATCATTGATCTCATGAATTCATACATTCTGATGAATCTCATCATTGAGTAATTATATGGGAATTAATTGGCCTTAATTCACCTCCTAGCTTAGCCAAACCAACTATTCTCACAACTTATTGCATACTTTTGATTATATTATTCTTATGGGTTGAGTTAGAGTTGGATATTTTTCTTTGTGGTCTAATGTGCATATAATGCAGGAATAAGGGATAAAAGTAAATGAAATGCAAGGATAAAAGGTCAAAGCAAGGAACTATGGTAAAAGGCCTTGGTAGAAACTCAGATGAGACAAGGGAGAGGAATTACGGGAGGTAAATCCTCCTCATTTACTGCCCATCCATTTGAATATCCCTCCATCAGCTAAAAAGTACACACAGCCAAATCAGGAGTACTAAAAGACAGCCAAGCAAGTGGAAGTACAAGCAGCCTCCTTACTAGAAGGCAGTCGAGCTAGTGAAAGTGAAAGGACAAGTTATCATTAAGTTGGGAGTTGTACCTCCCTAATTTTGAGGGAAGTCATTGAGACTTCAGATGTATAAATAACAAGGCTTAGGACCTCAGTTTCTTTTGGCAATTAACCAATAGTCAGTGATTTAGTTAGCAAGAATTTAGACCTTTTGACTTGTAACAGTTGGAAGTAATACAATGTTCCTTGATAATGCAGATGAGTTTTGATTTGAGCCAGCACTAAGTTAACTCATAGGGTTGAATCTCTTGGGTTAGGACCCAACCCTAGTAGCCAAAGATGCTCTTTATTGTATTGTTAAGTAGCATAGCTTCCTGCTTTTTAGTCCATTTGTTTAATCAAATGCATTCTCATTACAATAGCAACATATATTCCTGCTTTCTGTCCATTTACTTAAGCAGTTCATTTCCATTATAGTAGTAGCATAGATGCATGGTTTGATTGTTCATATGGTTAGATAGGTGCATTTTCATTACAGTGGTTCAGCACAGATTTTTGGTTTCCTGTTCATTGACCTAAGTAGTTTCATGTTTCCTGTTCATTTGCTTGAATAGTTGCAGTCCATTACAACAAGGTAGAACAGAGTAGTTGTGTTTCAGTTTGTTCCATTTATGCTTTCTTCTAAGTAGTAGGTTGGAAAAGAAAAAGGTCTACAAGGTTTCTCACAGGTGTCTCGACCTCACCTCCTCCCTCTGGGACTATGGTGTTGTGGGGAAAAATGCCTATGCAGGACGATCCTATCCACCTAAGGTGTGACAGTGCCTTAGCAACAAACAGAGACACCTATTCTAGTATTCTTCCTTTATGAATTAAGAATGAAGAGAGATAGATGGACTAACCGGTGTCTTCCGCTTGTCCCTCGATCCGGTCTCTCTTCTCTTTGAGGGTTCCCAGCTACTTGCCTTCTCGCTCGCCCAGCTTCAAGAGGTTTCTGCAAGATCACAAGAAGAGAACACTACACAAGACATGGATTCATATTCATAACTAGTTCAGGATTAGAAATAAACTAAACATACTAATGCAATCATACATCAAAGATACATCAGTATATAGGAGAAACCAAGATAGCTTTATTGATGAATAATAAGGTTCAGGAAGAGATACAACCCAGAGGGCTCCAATCCAGCATCTCTTTCCCAGCAAATAGAATTCCTATCTTCACCCCCTTCAAAGCATTAAGCACCCAATGATTCCAATCTCAAACCAACAGCAATTCTTTGCAATAACAAAATTCCAGCCTCTAGATCTCATGGAGGAGAGATCCATATATAGATGTTTGGAGAGAGGATGAGTCAGCTTGAGATCTGACTAGTGTCCTCTCCCTCTGTCAGTTCTTGGTTCCACTTGGAGGTTCTTGCTTCCACTTGGATATTAGGAACCTCTTACTCATCACCAGTCGAATTCACTGAGGCAAGTGTCATTGAGGAAGATTCTGGAAGCTTCCTGGGTCTTGACACCTCTTGGAATGAACTTTCCATTTGGTAATTCTCGCTCAACGCACCCTGGTAGTGCTTCTACCTGCGTTGCAGTGCAGGTAGCCAGTGTTGGCTTTGACATTCAGCGCAGACAGCTAATGGAGCCACTGAATTGATCCTGAATTGACTTGTTTTTGAGCAGTTTCTGGTGGAGAACTTCTGTGAATTGTTGTGGTTTGTTAGCCTTGTTCCTCTAGGGGTAGGAACAACATGTTTAGGGACTTTGGATCCCTTAGATTATGGACATTTCATGCTCAATGCTGTAAGGCACAAAAATGTCTATAACAGTTGCCCCCTAAAGTATGAGGCCGTTTATCGGGTGAAATGCTTTATCAGGGGGATCCGAAGTTCATCCAATGCTGGAGAGGAGACCTGTAATAAGATACAATACAATACATTATTTTTCATACTGCTTTCATGATCTAGTTGAGGCGGGCATTCCCATGCTCAGCTTTATAAATTCATTTTTCTATACATAGAACAGACAATCGTCTGATGGTAGACTGATAATTTTGATGAAATTATCATCCTTTGAGTAGGATGATTATCTGCTGCAATGATGTACATGTCAATGTCTTTATATTTCCTGAATATATATCGCAGCCCGGATGGATGAAACTAGATCCAGGTCTTCAAACTCGTTCGATCTTCACTCTAAGTACAAGTCGATCCATGTGAGAAATGTTCTAAAGTCGAACATGGAAAGACATCGCTTGATTACCGGTCAATGAGGTAAACCGTTAACAAGCGCGAGAGGAATCACCGATAATGATAATGACCCTCAAGGTACTGCAGTACAATTCACGTGGTGTGAATAAAGGATTTGGCGTCGAACACCATGCAAAGTACTGAAGGGGTTGTTCCTAGATCAACTTCTTGGATAATGAGCTGATGTCGACAAGAAGCGATCCGTCAAAGGAGGGCCTTAATGAATCCCACATCAATGACACGGAATGGAGCTAATGATTTTGATGGAGGTGAAAACGATCTGTGACATATGATTCAGGGTGGCGGTCATGAAAGGATGAAGGATAATGTACGGCAGTGGATGGGACACGGTTGACTTTTCTGAACGACTTCTCTTGAACATATGGCAACACTGATGCGATGGATCGGTAGCATTACCCCAAATATGGTTGGTATGGCGAGACCATGGATGTGACCGGTGAATGAAACAACCCAACCTGATTGTGGTACGGAGGAAAAGTGTCATGTTCAAGAGCGACTTGCTACCATCAAAGTTTTCTTGAGTTTCTCCCAATTTTTCCCCAGTCATTGCTAACCAGTACCTCTTTATTTTTGTCAAGCTTGAGGAGGATAACATATGCTTGTTCTATAACCTGCCCTTCGGGCAAGCCCATCGCTATGTTTTAACGAGCCTAGCGATAGTGAAACTCGTTCTCGTCTAAAGACAAGTTTGTCGCTATTTAATGCATTTAACGAGTCTAACGACAAAGATAACTCGGTCCTTTTCATTTTTAGAGAGTCTGAAAAGGTACATAAAGTTAACTCCAAAAGTCCTTTTTCGTCATCTAATCCCTTAAGTCCGAAAAAGTATAAAACAATACAGAAGGGATGAGTTTTCGATAGTTTTAACGAGCCGAACAAAACAAGCGCTCGATCTTTTTGTGCAATAATCCCTCAGGTCCAAAAAGATTAAAATCTAGAGGAGGGATAGCACTTCCTATCCCTTTAACGAGCTGGAAGGCCAAGGACTCGGCAATCTTTTCATATTTTACGAGTCAGATGAAAAGAGCTTAAGGAAGACTCGTCTTTTGAGGAACGGGTGATAAAACGGGTTAGCAGCTGATTCCAGGTACAGGTTGGAATTTTCCAATCACGGCAGTGTCACAAGGATGGCTAGTGAAATCACTCTTCGCAGCTGTTCCTCAAAATGGGTAAACAAACATATGGAGGTGAACGATCGGCCAATGGAAAAGTGGAGGTGACGGGCAAACACGACCAAGGCTTTAATGGCTGATGATATTACATTCACAGTGGTTATTTACCGGGATAGTTCATTTTTTAACGAGCTTAAACGCGGGTGGAAACATTTGCTCGATCTTATGTTTATTTTTTAACGAGCATTAACTATGCGCTAAAACTGCTCGGATCTTGCGTTTATTTTTTAACGAGCATGAACTGTGTGCTAAAACTGCTCGATCTTGCGTTTATTTTTTAACGAGCATGAACTGTGTGCTAAAATTTCTCGATTACCCAGTCATATGATAAGAATGTCTCATTAAGATTCTATTTTTTATGGAGCTTCATCTTACAAAGCTATGCCCCACATCCTTTCATTATGCAAGTTCGGAAACGACTAATCCTACGAGTTTAAAGGGTTAGACCTACAGGTTTAAAGGGAGGACCTAAAAATTTAAAAAATAAATAGCCGCCCCTTGCTTGCACTCCGAAAGGTTTGCATGCCCCCAGGTATAAAACAGAGTTTCAAGGTTACCCCTACTTTAGTCCGGCAAAACAATTGTTTTACCGAGAGAGGCCTACCTCTTTCAGGTTACCCAAAGATTGTCTCGTTAATCTTTCAAACAAAACACTTCTTCGGTGATATCTACCGAAATAGACAAAGGCGAGAGACTTCGTTCGTCAACTCACATAACTTTGACAAAAGAATCTTATTCTAGAATAACCCTCTTCCAGCATGGGCGGGGTACAGACTAGTCATATTCTCCCGCGGAAACCTACCCTATACCCAAAGTTTTCCTGCCGAAGCAGACCAGGACGCATGCCCCCTGGGTTCCAGTCATATCCTCCCGGATTACTCGAGCTCATCAGGAGGACGGACCGTGGTTGAGACATTTCTTGCGTGAAGAGACCATTTAGGGATGGTATATGACTATTTGCGATGCGTGATCCGGGAAATGAAAGTTGGTCCACGAGCTTGACCACTCTTCCTTCATGCGAAAAACACATTACTCTAAAGAGTGAGGGGACGATGGCTCCCATGCAATATATATAGTCTCGTCCAAGGAGTAGGTTATAATCCAAGGGTCCTTGAACGACCATCACGTTCATTTGAACGGTCTTCCCTTTCAATGTTATGGGCACATTGGGGAGGATCCCTAAAGGTCGACTGGTTCCTTTATCAAAGCCTGATAGATTTCTCATTTCAGGCAAAAGCGCCGGCGAACCAAACGCTTTCCAAGCAATAGAGGAAAGGATACTCACAGATGCCCCCTCATCAATGATAGTGCCAGCCATTACCATTCTGTATATTTGAACGATAATTCTGAATGGTATGCTTGCTGGCAACCGGGGTCTGCCTAGTTGGTTCCAGTCGAAGGACACAACCAGGTTGCTTGGTGGTGGGACCGAATAGACGGCCGGGTATGACTCTGATGAAGTTCCTTCCTGCGATAAAGGAATGGGAAAATTGCCCCCTTGTTCGTCAGAGTCTATGTTGATGAAGAGAATTTGGACGGTGTCATCTTTATTCTCTTCTGTGATGGTATCATTCGAGGATAGAGCCTCTGAAGGCAAAACCGGGTCAACTGCCGCCTCAACCTTTTGACTTTCGTCAGGTATGGATTCAGACGGTTCATCCTCAATGATAGGTGCTTCGGCTGACCACCTGGGCGGGCCAACCGGGTTCTCAACTAGTGAAGGACTTGGCAGGAGTTTTTGATATCCAGGAGGAAGTTGCGCTCGTAAGATCGAGCGATCTTCCAAAACTCTTTTAGCCTCATCTAAGAAGGGACAACGGTGGATGGCATGGTCGCCTTCGCACAGTTTGCAGGGAAATCTAGCTTTCCCTCTCTGTCCTGGGACTTTACTTTCACTAGTTGACGGTGAGCTGTCAACATGGCTATCAGAGGTCGACGCCCCAGAATTGTACAAACGAGGAGACCAGTCCCTTAGTATCCGAGGTATGCAGGGACAATCTCTGTGGAAGTGGTCTCCCTGGCATATGACACATGGCGATTTAGGCCTAGTCAGTGCTGTGTGTGGATTTTTGTCAGACGACACTTGTTTGCCCCCAGTCGCTTTTGGCTCCTTCTTCTTCTTCTCTTTCTTCTTCTTTTCCTTCTTCTCCTTAGGAACTTGGTTTTTTGTTTTACCAGTTCCGTCAAGCGAAGAGGAAGGAGGAGAGGAAGAATTAGATGAAGTAGAAGGCTGGTGGGCAACTATGGTCTGGTATAACTGTTGACTCGACTGTTCAGGAATGGTGGTGTTCTAAACGACATTGGTTGAAAAGAGCCAGACCGGCAGGCCAATTGTCAGTCCTGGAAGCGACAATGTGGCCAAATGGGGCGCACCAACATCTCCCCAAGAGGAGAAGGGACTAGGATTTCCACCAAGGGGAATTCCTTGGTTGGTGTGCTCCATTTTTTCAACCTAAAGATCAACGCAGGAATAGGGGTGATTGTTCCGTTTAAAATAAATTTTAACGACGCTTTAGAAACAACTTGCTTTTTCAATTTTAAAGAGTCGAGAAAAAGCTAAAGATGACTCTAGTCTCCTTCGATGTTTTAATGAGCCCGAAGTGACAAATGCTCGGATGGACTTTTTCCGTTATAGAGTCTAAAAAAGGCCAAAAGGAACTGCTCCGGAGTTCTAGGCAGAGGGTGTGCCAAACTTTTCGCAAAACCGCAGAATACTTTTTAGGGTACGGGCGGTCGATCTTCCTGAATGCTGTGTTCAGTGCATTGCGATCAGTAGGGCGGCCGACACGGCTTCCTAAGGATAAAGGTTTTATGCCTATAGGGGTCTCCCAATATATACGCGACGGTACGTGGGAGCACAATCCGTACTGGCGCTATCGTCTCTCAGGAGGAATCACCCACCATCAACGAGATCGACAGTCACCAGGCTTTACGACGTCGGAACACGTCTCTAGCCTAGACCTCTATGTTGTGCGTTATGTTGCAAAGCGTTGTTAAGTTCATTCAATTTATTTTAGGTTGATATTTTTAGAAGTTTGCCTTTTGAGGTTCACCACGAGATGTATGATACAATTCCTAAATGCAGTCTAAAGATGATAAGCAAGCTTTATATCTTTTCAACTTTGAAAATCCTAGCTACTAAGGGAAAAGAAAGACACCATCTTTTCTCAAAGAGCGATCAACACACTCTAATGCACTTTTCCTAAATCAAACATGCAAACTATCAAAATGCAAATGCACAATGCAGGTGTTTGTTTTCCGCTTTCTTAGTATTGATGCCTACAAAGAAAGCTTTTTTGTACAACTTTGAATTCGCTTTTAAATGACAAATACGAACAAGTTTACTTCTTCGAAATCAGAAAGGGTAGAAGAGATTACAAACACTTAACGATTTCTGAAATGAATACTTGTTTCGACACTTAAAAGAGACAAACTCAAACCAAATGCAAAAGTAAATGTATAATCAACTGCAAACAGCCAATGAACTCTCTCCTAAGATCACAATCAACAGATCTGAATCAAGGGCTACAGGATGACTATTTCACTCTTGCAAAGGAAAACTGTAAATGATGCCAAAAACACATAAAAACACTCACAGTCTTTTTGTACAAAAGGAGGCGGAATTTAAGGAGAGAAAAGGAGTTATCAGACTGGTACCTATGCTGGTTACAGGCTGCAAAAATCAGAGATCAAAACAAGGCAAAACAGAGCAGAGAACCCCAGCTGCACAAGGCCTAACTGGATCAGCGCAACCTCAACACAGGGGTTTTGACATTCAGCGCAAGTAGCCTTCACAGGACCTGCGTTGAAATGTAGAACCTCTTCACAGGGGTCGCGCTGAAGGAGAAACAAGAGTTTCTCACTGGGTTCTGGGTCACAGATTGCTGATTAATCTACAGTTTCAGGCCAAATAAAAGCAACAAGCAAGGTACAATCAAAGGGATGCTTTAAAGGGGTACTAAGATCTATCACAAAGGATCATCAAATCATTTGTGAGTCCATTGTTCAGATCATAGACAAGTCCAGTGATTGGATCAAAGCAGCAACTGTCTACTTTGCATCTGGGAATAGCAGATGCAGTTCGATTGTTGCTGTCGAGTCTATGAAACAAACAATGATAGAGACACAAATAAAATGACTAAACAGATCTCCCCAGTGGAGTCACCAATTTGTTGTGGGGAAAAATGCCTATGCAGGACGATCCTATCCACCTAAGGTGTGACAGTGCCTTAGCAACAAACAGAGACACCTATTCTAGTATTCTTCCTTTATGAATTAAGAATTAAGAGAGATAGATGGACTAACCGGTGTCTTCCGCTTGTCCCTCGATCCGGTCTCTCTTCTCTTTGAGGGTTCCCAGCTACTTGCCTTCTCGCTCGCCCAGCTTCAAGAGGTTTCTGCAAGATCACAAGAAGAGAACACTACACAAGACATGGATTCATATTCATAACTAGTTCAAGATTAGAAATAAACTAAACATACTAATGCAATCATACATCAAAGATACATCAGTATATAGGAGAAACCAAGATAGCTTTATTGATGAATAACAAGGTTCGGGAAGAGATACAACCCAGAGGGCTCCAATCCAACATCTCTTTCCCAGCAAATAGAATTCCTATCTTCACCCCCTTCAAAGCATTAAGCACCCAATGATTCCAATCTCAAACCAACAACAATTCTTTGCAATAACAAAATTCCAGCCTCTAGATCTCATGGAGGAGAGATCCATATATAGATGTTTGGAGAGAGGATGAGTCAGCTTGAGATCTGACTAGTGTCCTCTCCCTCTGTCAGTTCTTGGTTCCACTTGGAGGTTCTTGCTTCCACTTGGAGATTAGGAACCTCTTACTCATCACCATTCGAATTCACTGAGGCAAGTGTCATTGAGGAAGATTCTGGAAGCTTCCTGGGTCTTGACACCTCTTGGAATGAACTTGCCATTTGGCAATTCTCGCTCAACGCACCCTGGTAGTGCTTCTACCTGCGTTGCAGTGCAGGTAGCCAGTGTTGGCTTTGAAATTCAGCGCAGACAGCTAGTGGAGCCACTGAATTGATCCTGAATTGACTTGTTTTTGAGCAGTTTCTGGTGGAGAACTTCTGAGAATTGCTGTGGTTTGTTAGCCTTGTTCCTCTAGGGGTAGGAACAACATGTTTAGGGACTTTGGATCCCTTAGATTATGGACATTTCATGCTCAATGCTGTAAGGCACAAAAATGTCTATAACATATGGTGTGAGGAAGAAACCTTGCAGCAACCCCAAAAACACAGGGTTTTGGTTTTATAGGGTCTGTCGTTTAAACACAGTTAGTGAATTCATTACATTGTCACTTTGTTCCTCTCATGATTATCCATCCTTTCACTCTCTCTTTCTGTCATTTATACCTCCACCCTCTTGCCAAATCTCTCATGTTTTCATTCTCCTTCAGCCTGAAACGCTCAACGAGAACTGTTAATTCATGTTTAAATGATTTTACTTGTAAAATGCCTTTCAAAAGCCAAATCGTCCAATCACCGCACAAATCAATTTTCATGTTTGACTTTCACCCTTTTAAATCCCAACAATCGATCTGCTTTGTCATATCTGATGGTTGTCGTGCACCCGCTCACCAACCTGCTCGGTCACATCCCCGTCATAGATCTACCTTGCTAGATTCGATGGCCATCTAACGATAGCGGTCGATTTCCGTCCAACTGTTATTGGGTTGAGGATACGTGATATGGGCAGCTTCCCCATGCTATGTGTCGGTCAGGGAGGCCAATCCTGCAAAATTATACAAAACCATTTACGACTCTGAGGGAGTGCAAGATACAGCTTACTGCCCTCCAAACTTGCTCGTCATTTCCACACATTTCTTTTCGCGCTCCAATCTTCACCACGATCTGCGCTGCCAGATCTGACGACTGTTGCATCACCCAATCGCTTTATCACCTTGAACTCTCCACCGTTGATCTGTCTCTTGATCTGACGGCTTTCACTTCACCTGATCACCAACTAGCTTGGCCGATCTTTGTCATTCATCTATCGATCACCTTCGCGATATAATCCCAGCTGTCCATCCTATTAGTCCGCCATGTCTACCCATTTGCATACGTACCCTCCTATTGTCCGATCTCAACCATTCATTTACACTTCACCCGCCTGATCCAATGGTCCTCATGCGTTGTTGCTCATTACATCCTCTTTTCACCATTTTTACCTCTGACTACTCTTCTATCTAAACACATGCTTAGCCTAGTTTCCATTGTTCACCCCTTAGTCTAGTTCTATGCTCTTCTACTTCCAAAACTTAGATAGTCAGTATTAGATTATTGTTGTTTAGCAATTCTTCCTAGCTTACTTGTTTTCATGATTAATTAGGTTATGGTGATTTAGGTTTGCATGTTGTTTTCTTCATTTCTATAATAGATTATCTCTCCCCTAGACTAGGTCTGCTCTCCTTCCATCAAAATTAAGCGTCTTTTGACCCTATAGAATTTTGGCTTGGAACCCCTTGGGTCTCTTGCTAGATGAGTAGTGACAACATGCAATGCCTTCACTTCTACTTATGAATATAGCACAGTCACCTCCAAGTTTGTACGAACCCCGGGTTGATAAGTAAAGCTTGTAGCCTTGGGAGTAGCAACATTCTTACTGCAATAGCTAGGCTCATCACTTTTTGGCGCCATTGTCGGGGAGGTGTCAGAGTAGTAGTGCTTACTGCTCATTTCTTCTATTTTCTAGTTTCCAACATTCTTCCATTAGTTTATTTCTGCAAAAGTAATCTAGTTTATTTCTTTCATTTTGTCATTTATCTGCTTTCCTTTCCATTATACAAGTTAATCTAGTTTCATTCGGCAATTTCAATTCAGCAAGTAGTTTCCTTTTTTTAGGTTTCTCACTCAATTAAGCAATTTCATTCTGCAAGTACTTTCCATTTTGTTAGTTGTTTTTCATTTAATCAATAATTTCCTTTCTGTAATTACTTCCCAACTTTCAAGAAAAACTCACAAAAAGCCAAAAACATTTCCTTTCATGCCTTGTAGGATTAGGGATACTTCAAGAATAGTCTTGCCAAACACCCCCACCTCATCCAACAGTCAACCTTATTTCTTCTTCACTGACAGTGAATTGGAAGCCCCTGTAGGTGAGCAACATGACATATGTGAGGAACCTATAGGGGAAGAAAAAGAAGGGGAAGAACCCATTCCTACTGAACCAATGGCTGAACACTTAAATGACAGAGGATATAGAGGGGGAATTGGGAGTGCCTTCCCCATTAGGGAAACTAATGGGGACACTAAAATGAAGAACATAAGCCCCTCTGCTCTACCTCATTTCCATGGCTTGACCATAGAGGACCTTGACACTTTCCTATTTCAGTTTGTTGTTGTGTGGTGAACCTATGACTACATAGATGATGAGCAAAAGTTGAAAGTGTTTCCATCTACCCTCAAGGAGGTAGCACTGAACTAGTTCATGGGTTTACCTGGAGATAGCATAACAACTTGGGCTCAGATGCAGCAAGAATTTAACAACAAATATAGGGACTATTGTAGGTCAAAGGACACTAAAGATAAAATTTTCAGGATGACCATAGGCCATGATGAATCCTTAGAATACTACAAAGAGAGATTCTATCTCAGTTACAAAAGGGCCACGTGCACACTTGACCCTGAGTCACTGAAGCTAGTCTTGCTTAGAGGAGTGAGGGAGGATATCCTAGACACCTTACATATGTTATCAGGAGGAGATATCTACCAACTACCCTATGAGGACATCAAGACTGTCTTTAGAAATCATTCTAGGGCAACGAGAAACAAGGGTAGAAGTAGTCAACCTATGGCTAGTACATCGTCCTCCAACTCATCCATCAAGGGTGAAATTGGAAATATGTTGGAGGACTTCAAAAGTGAGATGCTGCAAACCCTTACCTTACAATTGGATACCATGAATATCAGAAGAAATCAAGATGAAGTAGAGAGAGCCCTGGCCATCTTCTATCCTAAGTGCACCAAAATGCATCCTAGGAATGAATGCCCATTAAACTGTATTGAGATTTGTTGAGTTTGTGAAGAATACCACTCCATAGAGAGGTGCCCTTCCTTTCCTGGGCTAAAATCTGTATATCAAGGAGTTCAAGGGGTCACTTAGCAGCTTTGCTACATTAACCAAAGGAGACCTCCTAGGCCTAGACCATACCAACAGGTTATGCAAGGATCATCCCATGCATATTACGGACCCAACCAAAACGCAATTACACCTTCTTGGGGACCCCCTGCTAATCCTTCCTGGTCTACTACCCCTCCTTGGGCCTATACATCTCAATAACAGTCCTAGATAGCTTTTCTAGTCATTTCAACCGTACAATCAGCCACAACATCAGTGGAATATGCCACCCCGGGGTTGGGTGCCCCAATTCAACAATGTTCTAGCTCTATTGCCTCCATCACCTACTCAACCACAACTCCTGCACTCTGCTCCACCCAGACAACCCTAGATGCCTACCCAGCCAAATCCAAAGCCAAACAATAGGCAAGCCCAACAAACATACGGTGGAGAGACATCATACCTAGCTTATGTTGCTTAAATTCAAGAGATCAACCTGAGATCTGGGAGAATTATCCCAGATAACCAACCTCCCTCTCCACATAAGGAGGTTGAGGAAAAAAGAGAGGAAAACAACCTTAAAGCAAATCCACCCTTTCCTAAAAGGTTAGCCCAACCACACCAACCTACCCCAGAAGAAACTAAACTTCTGGGATAACTGGAAAACCTATTTGTAAAGATCCCCCTTCTCCAGGAAATCAAAGATGTGCCTATTTACAATAAATTGATTACGGAGAAGTGCTTCAAGTATCCAAGAAGAAAAAAGAGGGATGCCCCTACCATTAATGTCATTGGGCAGTTATCTGACATAATGCTGGGATAGGCAATAGGTCCAGAATACCTAGACCCTGGAAACCTTGTACTTGATGTCCACATCAATGGCACCATTGTCCCACACACTCTGATTGATCTTGGGGCTACCATTAATGTGATTAAAAAGGACACCATGCTCAAGATTAACATCCAAGGGTCATTAAGGAAGACCACAATAGTGCTGTAACTTGCAGACCATGCCACAGTCACCCCTGAGGGAATTGTGGAGGTTGTGACGGTCTCCATTGATTCTTAGGAGTACCCTATAGATTTCCTAGTTCTCCAGCCCAAGGTTAAGCTTACCAATTAGCCTCTCATCCCTGGCAAGCCATGGCTAGCCACAAATGATGCCTACATTAGTTGCAGAGCTGGGAATATGACCATTAATAATGGGCATATGTCCAAACAATTAGTCATATACCCTCCTGCTCAACCCTCCCTAGAACAGGACTTACCTTTATGGTTGGAGGAGGAGGAAGAAGATGAGCTTTATTCTGTCAAACTGTATACTTTGGAAGCCATCATAGGAGGAGGATAACAAGATGAGGACGATTTAAATGAACACCTGGTCTAAATTCCAAATCCTAGTTCATTAGCCCTAGAAGAAGAAGTAAAAGGAACACTGAATAGTCATCAAATTGACTTATTCTTAGCTGATTCCAACCCACTCCGAGTGAAAACCATATAATTTGGGCTAGAGAAAACCTTGAAGATTAATCTATCTCTCTCTGCTTCAGAGGAGGAAAAACTATGCAACTTGTTGAGGGAGAATCTATAATCCTTTGCTTGGAACTACAAGGAAATGAAGGGAGTACACCCCTCAGTGTGTACTCACCACATATACATCAAGGAAGGTTGCAAGCTAGTCAGGAAACCACAAAGGAGAATGAATCTAGCCCTCAAAGACACAATGAAAGAAGAACTACAGAAACTGTTAGATACAGGGTTCATTTACCCTATCTCTGACAGTGAGTGGGTCTCTCCTTTAGTGTTAGTTCCCAAGAAAAATGGGAAGTGGGGGATTTGTGTCAATTATAGGGAATTGAACAAGGCCACAAAGAACGATCACTTTCCCTTACCATTCATTGACCAAGTTCTAGATGGCCTGGAAAGGAAGGAGTTCTTTTCTTTCCTAGATGGATTCAGTGGATATAACCAAATCTAAATCTTCCTATAGGACCAAGATAAGACCACTTTCACCTATCCATAGGGTACTTTTGCCTATAGAGTCCTCCCTTTCGACCTATGCAATACTCCTGCAACTTTCCAGAGAGAAATCCTAAGTATTTTTGTTGAATTAGTTCATGATGTTGTGGAGATCTACATGGATGATTTTACAACTTATGGTTGTGATTTCCAAGAGGTTGTGACTAACTTAGGCAAAGTATTACACAAATGCATTGAGATGAACCTATCCCTCAGTCTAGAAAAATGTGAATTCTTAATGACTGAAGGGACTGTTCTAGGTCATTCCATATCTCAGCAAGGACAACAGGTGGACCCAACCAAGGTAGCCATCATCCAAAGGGTCCCACCCCCACAAAAACAGAAAGATGTTAGGAGTTTCTTAGGGCTAAATGGATATTACAGAAGATTCATAAAAGACTTCAGCAAGCTATCCCCTCCTTTGTTTGTTTGATTGGCCAAAGATTCTGAATTTATTTGGTCAAAGAGCTGTCAAGAGGCCTTGGACATCTTAAAGGGTAAGGTAACCACTGCACCAGTCCTTAGAGGCCCAAACTGGGCCCTCCCTTTTCACATTCATGTTGATGCCTCACATAAAGCCATAGGAGTATCCTTAGGACAGGTATAAGAGAAATTACCTTATGCCATGTATTTTATTAGTAAAAACCTATCAAAGGCTGAGCTAAACTATACTATGACATAAAAATAACTCATGGTTGTTGTGCATTCATTGAACAAGTTTAGGCATTACATTACAGGCTATCAAACATTTGTGCATATTGATCATTCTGCAATTAAATATTTAATGAAAAAACCAGATGTAAATGCTAGAATCATAAGGTGGTTACTTTTATTGCAGCAGTTTGATTTAACCATTGTTGATAAGCTTGGTAAAGATAATGTTGTTGCTAACTTTCTATCTAGAATAAATCTGCCTGTAGGTGAAGAAGGAATGGTGGATGATCAGTTACCAGATGAGCATTTCTTTGCTATTTCAGTGTTCTCCCCATGCTTTGCTGATATAGCAAACGATCTGGTGTCAACATAGTTCCCACCAAACCTGCCCTCCAAAGAGAAGAGCAAGATAATCAGGAAAAGTGCCCCTTTCACCTAGATTGGGGGCAATCTGTTCAAACTTGATCCATATCAAATCTTGAGAAGATTTGTAAGTGAAGAGGAGGTCTTTGACATCCTTGTGACCTGTCATGATGGATCTTGTGGAGGTCACTTTGTAGCAAAAATGACAACATTCAAGGTGTTGCAAGCAAACTATTATTGGCCTACTCTTCATCAGGATGTGAAGAATTATGTTAGTTATTGTGATCAGTGCTAGAGGATGGAAAGCCTACTCCAAGGGATGAAATGCCCTTGCAGACTCAAGTGACTTTTGAGCCATTTGACAAGTGGGGCATTGACTTCATTGGGCCTATCAACCCTCCTTTCTATAAAAAACAACACATCATTGTGTGCACCTATTACTTGAATAAGTGGGCAGAAACCAAAGAAATCAAGGCAGCAATAGAAGAAAAGGTGGCTAAGTTCCTAAGGGAGAACATATTCTACAAATTTGGGTACCCTAGAGAGCTAGTCATAGACCAAGGCAGCCGGTTCACCTCCAGCATGATTGAAGAATTGCTCAAGCATCACAAGATCAAACATAGGACCTCCACTCCTTATCATCCACAAACTAATGGGAAAGTGGAGGTGACCAATAGAGCACTGGAGAACATCCTAACCAAGGTATTGAATAGTAGTAGAAAGGACTGGGATGAGAGACTAGTTGAAACCACTTGGGCCTATAATAAAACATGGAAGACCACCACTGGATTTACACCCTATGAGCTGGTTTATCGAAAAAAGGCTTTGTTGTCCATTGAATTTGAATCTAACACATTGAGGATGGCAGCCCAACTAGATTTAGATCTCATTCATGCACAAAAAGAAAGGTTGTTCCATTTGAATGGCCTAGACAAATTCAGAATGGAGGCCCTCCTCCATACAAAGACAATTTAACTTTAGAGAAAGATCTGGCATGACAAACATATTAAGGAGAAGCTAATTCAAGAAGGAGACTAGGCATTATTATATGATTCATGGTACAAAGAATTCAAGGGCAAGCTAAGAACAAGATGGCTCAGACCATATGTGGTGGAAAGATACTGTGACAATGGTTCAGTGCGAATCAGGACTATAGATGAAGAAGCCATTCCATTGCTAGTTAATGGACACAAATTGAAATTATACAAGAGGCCTTCATATAAACAAGAGTTCATTGACAACATCAAAAGACAATGATGATGGTGGAGTAAGTTTCAGCTTCTCCCTCGTCAGGTCACTGAAAAAGGAAAGAAAAAAACAGAATAAGGATTCAGGTGAAAACCTCCATGAGGCACCTGAGTCCCATCTCTGGGTTGAAAACCTCCATTAGGTGGCCCAAGGATGAGAAAAAGGAAAGAAAAAGAATATCCCTAGGTGAAAGCCTTCCTCGAGGCGCCTAGGGAAGATACCTAGGGTGAAAACCTCTCTGAGGCAGCCTAGGTGTTTTTCAAAAAATATAATAATAAAAGAAAAATAAAAAAACATAATGGTTGTTTACAGGAGGATGAGGAAGACAATCAAGGAGCAAAGAGAAGATCCAAAGGGGGGCCTACCTCACATATGTTGATCTTCCCCACTCCTTAACATGCATCCCTCCATAAATTCCATTGTTTTTCACTTCACTATTTCAATTCGGGAGAAGATTATGTTTTCCACAACATCACCTGATCCATTACCATCATCCCTGCCTTTACACACACTCCTACTCCCTTTGTACATGCAACAACATATGATCTACAGTCACATACATCGTCAGCAAGAAGTAGAAGAGGCAGAAAAATGACCATACAGCAACAAACTCAACATCCGATCTGTAGTCAAGAAACCATTAGTAGACAACAGGGGAGGAAGAATATGACCATGAGCAGCACCTCTGATCTTTGACACTTGCAGTGTGGCATTAAGGCCACAAGTAAGTATCCTACTCACTCACTCATCTGCATCATTTGATCAAAAGTTGTAAAGGTTAAGAGGTAGTTGGTTTGTGAGTAAAAAGGTGGCCAGTTTCCTCTAAAAAGGCTATGCCCTCCAAAACCTCAGGATCCCTATAACATGGACAGTCTTCAATGACTTACCAGCAGAGGATGACATCAAAACCTTCATCTATGATGTTAGTCCTTTTGTCAGTAAGGAGGAGACAAAACAAGAAAACACAAATATAGAGATATATGAGGGGGAGATGGATACAGAAGAAACTAATACAGTGGGACATGATGGAGGAGAACACAAAGAAACATGATGTTAAAACAAAAGAGAAAGCAGATATTGAAAAAAAAAGAGCAACAAGAAACAAAAGAGCTAAGTCACCTTAGGGACAAAGAAGCAACTTAACAATCAAACCCCATGGCCCTAATCAACATCTAATTGCAAGTAATCCTCAGTTAGCACTTAGATATCTTGTTGTCCAAGGGCAAGAAAGTACACATTTTGAGGAAATTTTTAGGCTGATAAGAAATGATAATATACATGCCTTCTAAAAGAGATGAAACACTACCACATAGATTGAATATCTGAGAATATCAGTGGGAATAAAAAGAAAGGAAAGCAGGCTGCTATAAATAAGAAGAAAAGTCTACAGCAAAAGAATGATATGTTAGAGAGGCTACCAGAGCCACTAAGTTGGTCAGAGGATGAGCAACACTTTCAGTAGGGGGTTGATGATGAGTCTCATCATTAAGTAATTATATGGCCCTTAATTGACCTTAATTCACCTCGTAGCTCAGCCAAACCAACTATTCTGACAACTTATTGCATACTTTTGATTATATTTTTCTTATAGGTTGAGTTAGAGTTGGATATCTTGCTTTTTGGTCTAATATACATATAATGTAGGAATAAAGGATAAAAGAAAAGGAAATGTAGGGATAAAAGGTAAAAGCAAGGAACTATGGTAAAATACCTTGGTAAAAACTTAGATGAGACAAGGGAGCGGAATTACAGGAGATAAATCCTCCTCATTTACTTTCCAGCCATTTTAATATCCCTCCATCAGCTAAAAGTACATAGCCAAATCAGGAGTACTAAAACACAACCATGCAAGTGGAAGTACAAGCAGCCTCCCTACTAGAAGGCAGCTGAGCTAGTGAAAGTGAAAGGACAAGTTACCACTAAGTTGGGAGATGTACCTCCCTCATTTTGAGGGAAATCGTTGAGACTTCACATGTATAAATAGAGAGGCTTAGGACCTCAATTTTTTTAGGTAGTTAACCAATAGTCAGTCAGTCAGTTAGCAAGCATTCGGACCTTTTGACTTGTAACAGTTTGATGTAATACAATGTTCTTTGATAATGAAGATGAGTTTTGATTTGAGCCAACACTGAGTTAACTCAGAGGGTTGAAGCTCTTTGGTTAGGGCCCAACCCTAGCAGCCAAAGCTCATCTTTATTGTATTATTAAGTAACATACTTTTTCTGCTTTCTGTCCATTTACTTAAGCAGTTCATTTCCAGTACAGTAGTAGCATAGATGCATGGTTTGATTGTTCATATGGTTAAATAGGTGCATTTTCATTACAGTGGTTCAACACAGATTTTTGGTTTCCTGCTCATTGACTTAAGTAGTTTCATGTTTCCTTTTCATTTGCTTGAATAGTTGCAGTCCATTACAACAGGGTAGAACAGAGTAGTTGTGTTTCAGTTTGTTCCATTTATGCTTTCATCTAAGTAGTAGGTTGGCAAAGAAAAAGGTCCACAAAGTTTCTCATAGGTGTCTCGGCCTTACCTCCTCCCTCTGGGACTATGGTGTGAGGAAGAAACCCTGCAGCAACCCCAAAAACACAAGGTTTTTATTTTCATAGAATTTTTTGTTTAAACACAGTCACTAAGTTCATTGCATTATCACTCTGTTTCTGTCATGATTTTCCACCGCTTAACTCTCTCTTTTTGACATTTAGACCTCCACCCTCTTCCCAGATCTCTCATGCTGTCATTCTCCTTCAGCTTGAAACGCTCAGTGAGAGTTGTTAATTCATGTTTAAATGGCTTTACTGGTAAAACGAATCTCATAAGCCAAATCGTCCAATCACCACTCAAATTCCTTTTCACGTTTGAATTTTCACCCTTTTAAATCCCAATTGTCAATCTACTTTGTCAAATTCGATGGCTGTCACGCACCCGCTCACAAACATGCTCAGTCACATCCCCACCATAGATCTGCCTTTGCTAGATCTGACGGTCATCGTGCGATATCGCGTGGATTTCCATCCGATTGTTATCAGGCTGAGGGCACACGATATGGGCGGTTTCCCTGTGCTACGTGTTGGCTGGGGAGGCTAATCACGTAAAATTATACAAAACCATTTACGGCTTTGATGGCGTGTGAGATACATCTTATTGCCCTCCAAACCTGCTCGTCATTTCCACACATTTCTTTCATGCTCCAATCTCCATCGTCGATCTGTCCTACCAGATTTGGCGGCTATTGCATCACCCGATCACTTTATCGCCTTGAATTCTCCACCACTGATTTGTCTCTTGATCTGATGGCTATCTCTTCACCCAATCGCCAACTGGCTTGGCCGATCTCCATCATTCATCTGCCAATCGCCTCTGCGATATATTCCCAACTGTCCATCCTGTTAGTCCACCATGTCCGCCCATTTTCCTATGTACCCTCCTACTGTCTGATCTCAACCGTTCATTTACCCTTCACCCTCCTGATCCAATTGTCCTCATGTATTGTTGCTCATTACGTCCTGTTTTCACCATTTTGACCTCCTACTGCTCTTCCATCTAAACACAAAATTAGCTTAGTTTCCATTGTTCACACCTTAGTCTAGTTCTATGCTCTTCTACTTCTGCAACTTAGATAGTAAACATTAGATTAGTGTTGTTTATAAATTCGTCCTAGTTTAGTTGTTTTCATGATTGATTAGGCTATGGTGATTTAGGTTTGCATTTTGTTTTCTTCATTTCTACAATAGATTAGCTCTCCCCTAGACTAGGTTTGCTCTCCTTCCATCAAAATCAAGCTTCTTCTAACCCTATAAAATTATGGCTTGGAACCCCTGGGGTCTCTTTCCAGATGGGCAGTGACAATAGGTAGTATCTTCACTTCTACTTGTGTATATAGCACAATCACCTCCAAGTTTGTACAAACCTTGGGTTGATAAGTAAAGCTGGTAGCCCTGGGAGTTGCAGCATTCTTTCTGCAATACCTAGGCTCATCACATTCATATTCTCATGTGGATTATATTCAAAAGTTTACACAGAGAAACATGCATAGTGTTGGTGAGAGCTTGTTATCTACCATAAGATAGGATTTTCTTATTGGTTAATGCAATAGCATAACCATTACAACAACATGATATTCCAGTACCTTTAAAACAATGACAATATCGCATTGGTCAACCATGTAGATAATGAAATCATAAACCATGCTATCAATAACAACCTTTGAAACCAACTATATATATATATATTTCATGAGAACATGAGAAATATGTTTCTAAAAAATTAATGGGCAACTAAGTCTGCGACTACAACTCTCCACCCAACCATTAACAAATTGCAACCAAGCTTACTTGCAGGTGTCACCCCTTAGCCAAATTCCAAATATTGAGGGGCCTTTTTCTCAAGGATTTAAACACAATCATGAGTTGAACCATGGACTTTAGAGATTCACCCACTAGCTGATTTTAGTCAAGAGTTTTCACAGGGAGTCTATAGACCTGTTGTCTCCACCCTTCATAATTCAATAGCCGTAAACATGCCCCATGAAGTCCATATGCTTCAAATCCACCCCAGAGGCATGCAACCCAATGGTTCCACCCAATAAAGTGGATCCTTAACCCACAATAAAAACCAACTACAATAAGGATGCTTACAAAAATCCTCCAAAAGCTTCCTACGAATAGTTCCTCCATCCCATCCCTTGGGGATTTTTGAGAGACACCATGTCCACCCTCTTCATCAATTAGGGACCAAGGTGAAATTAATTCCTCACCTAGAAGAGATTTATTCTTTCTTCCTTTCCAACTGAAACAACATTCCTCTGCCATTTAGTATTCTCTTCCTCATTCGATCTCTAACTCAAATTCTTCATTTGTCCTATTCTAGTAGCTCTAATCCCCTATGGTGTATTGCTCCTCTTACCATGTCTCTTGTGATGTCACTCTCTTCAAATCCTTCCTCCCCCTTTCGATTGTTCCCCCACTATTTTTTTATTTATTATACTACGCTATCCCTAACAACTCGAGCCTTTTTTCCCTCTAACTCTTGTCTTCCTTTTGACAATGACCTTTTTCCAGCCACATTCTTGTCAACCAATAAGAAGGGTGAAACTTGTAGAGTTGTTTCCCAATTTTATTATTATTATTATTATTATTGGTTATCTTATTGCAGTGGGTGGCTAGCATAACTCACGAGCTCGCAGTGTGCCCATTTCCTCATTGATTTTCTTGTCCTCACTGCCTTTTCTAACATTCCAAAACAAGGATGGCCCTCATCTGTTTTCTTCCAGCTCCATAAATTCTGAAAACACCAGGCCATTAAATTCATCACCCAACCTTCAATATTTGACATAGCTAGTTTATATTTTTCTTTCTTGTAGTAAGAAAAATCTCAAACATCACAAGAAAGCAACCTTCCAACCTCTGGAATCTGTGTCCCTTGACTCAACCCATTTTTTTGTAATTAAAATGCATGACATATTTACAATGCATTCATCACCTCTAAAAAAGACCAAGGTTTTCACATAAACTATAGTTAGTCATAGTCATGCCACGGTTAACTAGTCAAACCATAATCACACCATGGCTAATTATAGTCAGACCATGGTATACCATAGTCAACCCATGGTCAATCGTAGTCAAACCAAGGTTAACCATGGACAACCGTAGTCATTGATTAACCATGGGCATTCATGTATAACATAGTCAAACTATGTCCAACCATGATCAACTATAATCAACAATAGATTCCCATGTTCAACATGGACTACCATGGTCATTTATGACTTCCTAATGTCAAAAATGGTGAACGTGGACAACCATAGTCAAAAAATCATTAACAATAGTTTTTCATAGTCAAATGATAGTGAACAATGTTTAACAATAGTCACCCATGGTCAACCATATTTTAATCATCATCAACCATAGTTAAATCATGGTCAACCATAACCAAGCCATGATCCACCACACTTAACCATAAGTAGCCATGGGCAACCATAGTCAACCATGTTCAACCATAGTTAAATCATAGTCAGCCTAACCAAACCAAGTTCAACCATAGTTAACCATGGTCACCCACAGTAAACCATGGTCATCCATTGTTATTATATTCAACCATAGTTAATCATTGTTAACCATGGTCAGCATGGACAAATTTAGTTGATCATGGGTATCCATAATCAAACCATTCTCAAACTTTTCAATGTTGCATGTTATGACAATAAATTTAGCATCGCTATGTGACGAACAAAAATTATTGAGATGTGACAAATTTAAAAACCATCATTACAAACTAGCAAACTAAAATCAATGTCGCAAGGTGACAACCAAAAAAATGGTGTCGTGGTGTGAACAAATAATAATATCCCAACATAATGAACAAAATATGACATTGAATATGGTGAACATGCTTTACCAGGTTTAACCATAATTAACCATGATTTTTATGGGAAACTATGGTTTACAAAACATGGCCATGGTTGATTATGGTTTACCATGTAGATCATGGTCGATCATGGTTGACCATATTGGGCATGGTTGACGAAAGTTATTCATGGTTGAATAATATTAAAGATAGTCAACCATGGTCAACCTTTGTCTACCATGAGTAAGTGTGGTCATCTTCAAACAACCATTGTTACCATAATTAACCATCATCAACCTTATTCAACCTTAGTTATCCATAGTCAAGCATGATCAACTATATTCAACCATGGGAAACTTAGGTCAACCATGGTCAATCATGGTCATCTTTGGTCAACCATAGTCACCATAGTCAACCTTTGAAAATCATGGTCAAACATTTCTTAACATGGAAAATCATGATTTATAAGGCCAATCATGGTCAATCATGGTCACCATGGTAAAACATGGTTAACCATAGTCATTCATTATAAATATACATAACCAGAATCTATCATAAAAACTATGGTCAACCATTGTCAAATTAGTCAAACCATGCTCACCCATGGTTAATCTGTGCTCACTCACATTCAAGGTTTAAAAATGTTTAATAATATTAATATTAATATCATGGTTTCAAACACATTTACTATTATTAATAGGGTTCTATAAGCTTTTGTTTATAAGCGCTAAATTATTAAAGTGATATTGATATAAATATTAATAAGGTTTAAATAATATTAATATTAAATTTTTTCATGAAGGATAGCATAATTGGTAAAAAAACATGTTGACAATAGAGGCAATGGCCTTGAGAAGTCTAGCCCAGAGAGGTGGCATACTCACATTACATAGCTGAAAATTGACCAAAAAGACTTATTGTTGACTGACTAGAAGAGCTTCTAGGACCAGGACCATGACTAGTGCATAGAAACAGAATACAACATTTTCATAACTATAGACTGACTAGAGGTAATTCAAGGACCAAAAAGGATTGTCTGGGCTTATACATATGAACAGGGAAGTGCTGCCCAGGTCAAAACTGTAATCTAATCCATAAAGCAACTGTACCCTTAACTTTGAGCAATAGGGAAACAGAAACCAAAGAACACAAACCTGTTTAAGCTTCATGAGTGGTGGACGGCGACTCTTCAACGATACGACACCCATAATTGAAGGGGTCATCATATTCAGAGTGATGGCCCTCTTTACCTGAAGAACCGCCACCAATTGGGACACTCAGACCAGCTTGAGTTTGCATTTCCTGGGTAGTAGTACGACCTGGAACCTTATTCTGCTTGCTGTAAAGCTGAGAAGTGCTAAGAAAATCTTCCGCTCTCATCTCCATAGTCACTCCTGGAGTTGCGGCCACTAGACCAACAGTACCCTCGCACAGCTCAATGGTGACACAAGCAATGAAAGAGTGATTACTGAGAGTACAAGGGAATTGAAAACGAGCAGAGTGAGAGTGAGAGTTGTGAGAGCTTGACACCAATTCATGTTTCCTTCAACATCGTCCACGACCGCTCCTAGTAGAGGGAAAGCGATCAGAGCCGAAGCCCAAGGAGTAAGACGAGGATTCCGTAGTATAGGAGGAGGGCTGGCGGATAACTCGCCCACGGGAACTTCCCCTCTTGCAACCCATTCTTTGGCGCAATTTAGGCATGTTGAAAAGAGCAAGAGGAGTTGAACAGGAAGTAGAACTATGAAAGCTGGGGGAGACTGAAAGGGGCAAAGCTTCAGCACGTAGAGGAGCGCTGAGAATGACAAAGGACGAGTAACACTTAAAGTTGTAGAAGGACTTTGGAAAGCATGAAATCCCAGCTGAGAATCAACACCACAATCCTGAGCACAGCGATTACATGGTCTGGTCCGAAAGCAGGGCTCTGCGACAACGAGGGAGCAATACATTCGCAGGGGAGGAGCATTGAGGAATGGGAGGAGCGCCATAACAAAAGAAAAAGAAGGCTGGTATGGAGGGACGAGATGCATTAACGCAGCATTGAAGGAGTTTGTAGAGAGTATAAAGGCTGGCAGCACGCGAGGCCAGATGGCGATGGGAATGAGCCACACGCCAACCCACCAAGCCGCCTTCGTACCATAATCAGTACTACACCCGCATCCGGGAGAGATAGATCTTGTTGCACCAGAAGAGCGCAGTCTTGTTTGAGTTGCGCATCATTAGAACTGCTTGGTGGACTAGACAAGAAAGGGAGTTGCTGATCAACGCCTTGATTAGCCAATCTATCCGCTACCTTGTTGGATGATCACTGAATGTGCTTGAAGGTAATGCTACGGGGAGCCTTGAGCCATTCCTCAATTTGCTCCAATCTGCTTAGAAGCCACCAGCTCGAAGCGATCTTTCCTGCTGAGGTGCCTGAATGAATCCAAATGTTAGGATATTCTGACACATAGGATATATTTAAGTTCAACTTGGTCTAGTGTAGAGTTAGGTATAGAGTTAGGTAAAGTGTGTTTCTTTACCGTTGTACATTTTGTAACTTACAATCCGACGGTCACGATATGTAGTGATCCGATGAATCATTCTCTCCTCGGTATTACCGACACTTGATCCGTGGCTTGACACCCGATTGGTCCATGAATTCTATTTAAAGCGCATGGAGGGTCATTTGTAGGGTAATCCGTGCATGAGAGAAGCTTATGTAAATTTTCATTCTTTGATTAATAAATTACCTGAAGTGGTCGCGTTGGCTCAGGCCGTGGACTGTTTCCCTCTTTGAGGGTTTTAACCACGTCAAAAGTACTGGTGTATTGATCTGTGATCTGGTTGTGAGCGGTGTCCTTTTGGTGTTCTTTCTGAGGAACTTACCCTGTAAATTCCTACATGGTATCAGAGCTATTTGAGGGCCGCGTCCGTTGGTGATCCAAATCTGAAGTCGGTAGAACTGCATCCGACTACCGTTTCCTAGATCTGTTGTTTCTGACTGCATTCGGGCCGAGAGGACTGCTCTGTTGTGTTCGGAGCATCTGTTCCAGTGAGGAACCCCTTTCGTTTCACGCAAAAAGGTTTCCGGTAGCCCTAGCTGCGTCATTTTTAAGATCTGGAGGTATACAGTGTTTTTGCAGTTTACTGTTATTTTCTCTCTGCTTATTTCGGTTTCGGTTTATTTAGTTTTTTTTTTAACCGGATCTATACCTTTCATTTCTGCGTATGCTCTTTGCCCTACGACTCTGTGCGATCTCGGCAAATCAGAAACAGAAAGGAAGGATTTTTCTCATGCGTATGCTCTTTTCCCTGCACCTTAGTGTGATCTCGGAAAATCAGAAACATTGAGAAAAATATTTAGTTTTTCGGCAAAAGCTAACTTTGAGCCGCAAGGTTCAATTTTTGAAAATATTTAGTTTTTTGGGTAAAGCTAACTTCGAGCCATAAGGTTCGTTTTCCTTGCACGTCCGTGTTGGGTTTTGTGTTTTTTGTTTTGTAGGGAAAAAGAGTTTTCTGAAAGCAAGCACGCAACCCAAGCCCCCCCCCGCTCTCTCTCTCTCTCTCTCTCTCTCTTTAAGCACGTGGTTTGATAGGGATGTCTATTTCTCCAGATCTTAGATTCCATATTGCAGAACTTGAAACTCCTCATGAAGCAATGGAACAAATCAATAAAGTTTTTGTGATTAAAAATGAAATTAGAGCCCATCAACTTGAAAATGAGTTGCTTACATTGGACCCTAATAATTTTTCTTGCATTGAAGATTTCTCGTCTAAGTTCAAGACCCTTAGATATCTTTTGGAAGGTGTTAAGGTTAAGAAAGAAGATAGTAACCTTATTTATTCCATCCTTACTAAGTTGGGACCAGCCTACTCTGTATTTGTTTCCACCTTCCATTCTACAAGAGAAGCCTTCATTTCTCAAGGAAAAGACTACAAGCCCCCTTCCTTTGACTCTTTTTGTGATTCTTTAATAAGAGAATAAGAAAAACTCTTACACCTTGGTCTTCTTAATCTTGAAAACTCTTCCAAGAAAGCGTTAGCCGCCCAGCAGCAACCAAATTCAAAGAATCCTAAAAAGTCATATCCTAAAAAGAATGGTCCTAAACCAAACAAGGGTCCTAAGCAATTTCAGCCCCAAAATGAAAAATCATTTCAACAAAATGATAAGACAAATAAAAACAAATGGAAGAAGATTGATAGACATTGCAATTTTTGTAATCGAGATGGGCACTTAGAATCAAAATGCTTTAAGAAGATGGAAGCCTTGGAAGCAGCAATGAAGAAGCATAACATCCATTTGGGGCAATCTTCAACTTCAACTTCATCTTCAGGAATGGCACTTTCTGCATGTGGTTGTCAAGCATCTCGGTCTGGCTATGCATTAAATGTATCTTCTTCTTCTCATTCTCATGAGTGGCTCATTGATTCTGGAGCTTCTTATCACATGGCCAAAAACAAAGCCATGTTTTCTTCTTTAAATGATTGTAACACCAAAAATATATATGTTGGTGATGATAGATCTCTTAATGTTGTAGGGACTGGAACTGTTCATCTAGACAATGGTCAGTTTAATGATGTATTATGTGTTCCAACCTTATCCTGCAACCTTCTATCTGTATATCAGATAACTCATTCAGGTGAAGGTAAAATCATTGAATTTTCACCTCATGATGTTGTAATCAAGGACTTAAAAGATCCTAAACAGATTTTGGCTACTGGCATTGCTGATGATTCTACAAGGTTGTATAAGTTTCACAACTTTGGGTCATCAACTCTTCCCTCAGTATTTGTTGCTCATAACGATGAAGTGAGCAAACTTTGGCATGAGCGATTTGGTCACTTAAACTATCGCTCCCTTCAGCATCTATGTAAAGAAAATATGGTGACAGGTCTTCCTATGGTATCTTGCAGAGATGGTGTTTGTTCCGGATGTGTACTCGGAAAACATCATCGGGACAGTTTTGAAAAACGTGCCTCTTGGCACGCCTTAGCCCCTTTACAGCTTGTGCATAGTGATTTATGTGGTCCACTTCCAGTTGTGTCATTCTCTGGTTGCAAGTATTTCTTAACTTTCATTGATGATTTCTCCAGACGCACTTGGGTATACTTCTTAAAACTCAAGAGTGAAGTATTTAACACTTTTTTGGCCTTCAAGGCCTTTGTTGAAAAACAATCTGGACATCAAATTCTTAAGTTAAGATCTGATAATGGCGGAGAATATGTTAAAAACACATTCATCAACTATTGCACTGAGAATGGAATTCAAATGCAACATACTGTTCCATATACTCCACAACAAAATGGTGTAGCTGAAAGGAAGAATCGCACCTTAAAGGAAATGGCTAATTGTATGCTACAATCTAAAGGACTTGGTCTTAGTTTTTGGGCAGAAGCAATTAACTGTGCAAATTACATAATAAATCGCACTCCTACTAAGGCTTTAAAGAATATCACTCCAGAAGAAGCATGGAGCTCAATCAAACCAGATGTAAGTCACTTTCGTGTTTTTGGAAGTGAAGCGTGGGCCCATATTCCAGATGAAAAGCATAAAGCTTTAGAACCTAAGAGTGAAAAATGTACTTTTGTTGGATATTCTGAAGATGTCAAAGGCTATAGACTTATTCCATTTAAGTCCAAAAATGTTATCATTAGAAGAGATGTAAAATTTGATGAAAATATATCGGCCTGCGAGCCTAGTCCGGCAGATGTGCCACCTCTCCCTATCTCTTCTACCTTTGAAAACATTTCTTCTTCAGATGATGAAAGTGAGGATGACAATCCTCCCCCACCATCTCAGGATACTCCTTCAGCTCCTGAGCTTCCAAAATGGGTTCGTGCTACTCGAGATGCAGCAGGTGATCTTGTCGGTGATCCTACAGATCAGCGACGCACACGTTCTCAGTTCGAAAGAGCCTCTTCTTTACTGGCCCAAGCTCCAGTAAATTATGATCCTGACACCTTTGCAGAAGCTTCAGGCCATCCAGATTGGGAAGCAGCTATGAATGAAGAATATCATTCATTATTGGCAAATGATACATGGGATCTTGTTCCTTTACCAAAGGGACGAAAACTTGTTAGATGCAAATGGGTTTACAGAACCAAGTATGGACCAGATGGGAAAGTTGATAAACATAAAGCTTGTCTTGTTGCTAAGGGCTTTTCACAGGTTGAAGGCATTGACTACACTGAAACCTTCTCCCCTGTTGCCAAAATGAACTCTATCCGCCTTGTTCTTTCCCTTGCTGCCTCTTTCAAATGGGAAGTCCATCAAATGGATGTTAAATCTGCCTTCTTGCATGGGGACTTGCATGAAGAAATCTATATGGAACAACCCATTGGCTTCATACAAACAGACTCCAGCCTTGTTTGTCGACTTAAGAAATCCCTTTATGGTCTCAAGCAAGCTCCTCGGGCTTGGTATGCCAAAATGGATAGCTTTCTTTTAGAATCTGGCTTTTCTAGGTGTCATTCTGACAATACTGTCTACACCAAGAAAGTGGGCAACTCTCTTATCATCCTTGTTCTTTATGTTGATGATCTTATCCTTACTGGTAGTGATCCCAACCTTATAAACCATGTGAAGTCTAGCCTCAAAAGGAAATTTGAAATGACAGACTTAGGACACTTACACTATTTTCTCGGTCTTCAAGTCTTGCAATCCAAGGAGGGTATTTCCCTTTCCCAGTCCAAGTATGCTTGTGATATTCTATGTCATTTTCACATGGAAGACTGTAAGCCAGCCCCTTCTCCCTTTCAGTCTAGAGTCAAACTCTCAGTCACTTGTACTTCTCCTGAAGTTGATGCTACCTTATACCGTCAACTTGTAGGAAAACTTTTGTATCTAACCCATACTCGTCCTGACCTTTCCTTTGCTGTTGGCCTTGTTGCTCGGTTCATGCAAAACCCCCGTGAAAGTCATTGGAAAGCAGCTAAAAGAATACTTCGTTATGTTCGAGGTACAATTCAGTTTGGGATTCATTACAGTGCCAAAGCATCTCCTCTATTGGTTGGTTTCACTGATTCCGATTGGGCTGGTGACCCTGATGATCGGAAGTCTACTGTCGGTTATGCGTTCACTCTTGGTTCAGGACCTATTACATGGGCTTGCAAGAAACAGGGTGCCATTTCTCTTTCATCAGCAGAAGCAGAGTATCGTGGTGCCGTAGAAGCTAGTAAGGAAGCCTTGTGGCTTCGTCAGATCCTGTCAGAGTTTGGCTTTGAGCAGCAGCATCCGACTACACTTTGGTGTGATAAAAGTGCCATTCAGCTATGCAAAGATCCAGTCCAACATCAGCGCAGCAAACACATTGAACTGCACATGCACTTCATCAGAAAGCTCATTCACGACCATGTTCTTGAAGTGCAATATTGTTCAACAGATGATCAAGTTGCAGACATCTTCACAAAGGCTCTCACAGAGGCGAAGTTCACTCAACTTCGATTTATGGTTGGAATTCAGGAAGTTGTCACTAAGGGGGGATAGGCTCTAGTGCCTCCTTCCTTCTCCTATTGTGTCATATTTGTAAATCCTTCAATCCTATCCCAAGTTGTTCTTAAGGGGGGATGTTAGGATATTCCGACACATAGGATATAGTTAAGTTCAACTTGGTCTAGTGTAGAGTTAGGTATAGAGTTAGGTAAAGTGTGTTTCTTTACCGTTGTACATTTTGTAACTTACAATCCGACGGTCACGATATGTAGTGATCTGACGGATCATTCTCTCCTCGATATTACCGACACTTGATCCGTGGCTTGACACCCGATTGGTCCATGAATTCTATTTAAAGCGCATGGAGGGTCATTTGTAGGGTAATCCGTGCATGAGAGAAGCTTATGTAAATTTTCATTCTTTGATTAATAAATTGCCTGAAGTGGCCGCGTTGGCTCAGGCCGTGGACTGTTTCCCTCTTTGAGGGTTTTAACCAAGTCAAAAATACTGGTGTATTGATCTGTGATCTGGTTGTGAGCGGTGTCCTTTTGGTGTTCTTTCTGAGGAACTTACCCTGTAAATTCCTACACCAAATCGCTGCCTCTATTAAGATTTGAGAATCCCCTTCTACCTCTAGAGGGAAAAAAATTTCAATTTCTGCTGTACAGATGCCCTTCCATAAGCCTTCAAGTTGGGCAGCATTGTTGGTGTCTCTTCCAAGCGAACCATGATATATATGCAGAGCCGAGCCTGTAACATTTCTGAAAATACCACCATAACCAGCCGGCCCCGGATTGCCCTTAGCAGCACTGTCGAAGTTTAGTTTATAAGAGTGGGTGGCAGGAGGAGACCAGAACTGGGGAGAATCAGTATGGATGGAGGAGCTGGGCTTGACTTGAGCTGAAAAAGTGAGGTTCAGGTCCCAATTTTCCAGAATGAGGAGTTCCTAGGTTGAAGCTGGCAAATCCGAGTTTTGCCAGTGTCTTAGGGCTAGAGTTTCTTGAAGGTTTTGTTTGAGAAGAAGCCATAGGGTGTCAAGGGGCGAATTGTGATTTTTAAAGATCCTGTTATTTCTCTCCTTCCAGATGATCCAATAGACGAAGCCCGGTAAGAGGTTCCAGAGGGAATTGAGTAGAAGACTTTGGAAAGGATGCCGAGGCCAGTTCCTGATGGTGTTTAAAATATCTCCCACACGTCTTCCCGTTCTCCTGTTGCACTGTGTTGTTCTCTCCCAGAGTTGTGCTGCTAATGGGCAGGTATCCAAAAGATGCAAGATGGTCTCTGTATGAAGATTGCAATTGGGACATTTGGAAGGCCCAATAAATCCTCGCTTTTGTAGATTGTCCCAAGTGAGGATCCGTTATTTGCTTAAAAGCCAAAGGAAAGTAGAGACTTTAGGCCAGATGCTTGGTTGCCAAACATTATCCCATCACTGATCCTTAATTATCTGTGTGGGATGATAGAGAAGTTGGTATGCTTCCTTGGTAGTGAACATCCCTTTGGGTATATATCCCCATCGTACTTTGTCCTTCTGATTAGAGAGCTTAATTTTCCTTAGTTTGAGCTCTTGATCTATCTCTTCATAAGTTTCCTCCTACCAGTTAGCCTGCCAGGTGCTGGCTGATCTCCAGAGTTGAAAACCTTGAGGGGATTGCTGCTGCCAAAATTGATGAACATGGATTTGATCATTGTGCTGCATAGTAGACTACCACTTGGGTTTGTGGAAGAGAGCGGCGAGTTTGGGAAGCTATTGCCAGGAGTCTTCCCAAAATCTTGTTGTGTTGCCTGAATGAATTTCCCAAAATTTGTGCGCTTAAATAAAGGCACTATGTTGCCTGGCCTCATTCCAAATTAACGAGCCAGGGGTGGTCATGCTGATATGGATGAGCTCCTCCAGGGGACTTCCTGGAGCATATTTGGCTTGCCAGAGACATGCCCAAGGAGAGTACAATTTGGAGATCTAGTTCCACCAGATACGGTCGCCCATGGTGTTATTGCTGTGAAGGGGATCCCTTAGACCAAGCCCACCAGCTGACTTCGGAGGACAAACTTCAGTCCATTCGAAAAGTGCCCATTTTTTGTTGAGGCCCGAGGAACCCCAAAGGAAATTTCTTTTAAGATTGCAAATTTTTTTAAGAACCCATTTAGGGGCTGCCAATATGGAGAATAAATACAGATGCAAGTCTTGGAGAACAGATTTGATTAGGATGAGCCTGCTGGAAATGTTGAGCGAGCGGTAGGTCCAGGAAGAGAGCCTGGTTTCTAAATTGTCAAGGAGGGTTCTCCAGGAAGCATGTTTGATGGCTGAGTCAAAGAGGGGAGCCCCAAGACATTTCGAAGGAAGCGCAGCTATTAGGAAGCCCAAAATCCTGGCTATATTACTCTAAGTGAGGATGGGGGTATGGAAAAAGAAGAGCTGGGATTTGGAGGCATTGATGGTGGTGTCAGAAGCTTCTGAGAAGAGATTGAGCAGGGATTTGAAGGCAAAGGCCTCTTGAACTGATGGATGGCCAAAAAGCATATTGTCATGACAAATTGTTGGTGAGAGATGGGGGGTTGACCATGAAGAGAAATGCCCTTTAATGAATTAGAAGAGATGGCAGAATGAAGAAGGCGACTGAGTCCTTAGGCCATGAGAACAAAAACGAATGAAGAGAGAGGGTCACCTTGACGAATGTCCTAGGTAGGACGAAAAGGTGAAGAAGGAGATCCATTAAGAAGGATGGAGAAATAGGGGGAGGAGATAAGATTCATAAGCCATCATGTCCAAGTAGCAGTGAAGCCAAATGCTAATAACATTTGATTAATATAGGTATAGCTTAGTTTATCGAAAGCTTTAGAAAGATCTAACTTGAGAATCATACCTGGCTTTTTTAGTACCTTGAGAGAATGGATCACTTCATGTGAGAGAATGATACCCCAGAATCTGGTGCCCTTCTACATAGCTTGTCTGCTCTGGTGAGATGAGGAGAGGGAGAAGAGGTTTGAGCCTGTTCGCCAAGACTTTAGATATGAGTTTGTAGATTACATTACAGAAAGCGATGGGCCTGTATTTATCTGGAGTGTTGGATTCTTCCACTTTAGGTACTAGTGCTATGAAGGTCGTGTTGAGGGAGGGAAGGATCCAATGCATCGATCTCGATTCTTCCACGAGTTCCCACACCTCTATTTTGATGTGCTCCCAAAAAGCATGGAAGAAATTGGCTGTGAAGACATCTTGTCCAGGCGCTTCACCATCCTTAAGTTGGGCCATAGCGTCCTCCACTTCCTGCATAGAGATTAGCTAGAGAAGCCTATTGTTATGGTCCTTCGTGATGATCTTTGGAATATGCTGTGTGATAGAACGCATAGCCTAATTTCTGCACCCCGAAGGCTCTCGAAGAATGTCCTGAAAGTACTCTTTGAATTCCTGTTCCACTTCTTCATGCACCTCCAGATGCTCTCCTTGCCTATTATTAATGAAGGCGATGTTATTGTGCATTCTCCTTTTAATAGTAGACCTTTGAAAAAATTTGGTATTTTTCTCCCCATCCTTAAGCCATATGACCCTGGATTTTTGACGCCACAGGGTCTCTTCTTGTTGCCTTCGTGCTTCAATCTTGGTCAAGAGGGCCTTCTCCAGTTGTGCATAGTCTTCCGTTCTTCCCTCAGTGATAATGCACTATTGCAATGTATTCATTTTTTGCTCCAGCACTTTCTGATGGTCAAAAATATTACCAAACTAAGAGCAGTTCCAAGATTTGAGAGCTTGTTTGAGGTGTTTTAACTTTTGTTGAAACTGGAACATCTTGGCTCATTCTGGGGGGGTGAAGGATTTCCACGCATCGATAACAACATCGTTGAAGTTAGGATGTGAAAACCAAAATGATTCGAAGCAAAAAGGTCTATTACACCTAGCACCCAGACGCGACCATTGTAACATTATGGGCCAGTGATCAGAGCCCACTTGAGGCATGATGGAGGCATGAAAGTCCCCACCCAGATGAATGGCATTATCCGACATAAGGAATCGATCCAGCCTAGAGGCTATATGTTGTGGTCCCCTTCTTTTATTGGTCCATGTATACATACCATTGGAAGTCTGTAGGTCCATTAACTGATTTCTGTGGATGAAGTCTTTGAAGCCGATGCTATCTCCTTCCAGCCTCGATCGTCCTCCTGAGTTTTCCTCCAAAGCAGTGATGATGTTGAAGTCACCACCACAAATCCAGAGGGGAAAGCTCCTGACAGAGTTGAGAGCTGAGAGAGTGTCAAGCAGATCCAACTTTTTTGTAAATCTTGTGGGAAATACACATTAGAAAGATGTCCATGGATATTGGTCCCGATTAGGTGGAAAGTTGTCTGAATAAAGAAGTGTGAGGCATGAAAATCATGAAGGGAGAGCACTTGAGGGTTCCATATGATTGCCAACCCTCTGGAAGCCCCTGAAGCATCCACTGAGACTGAACGGCATCCCGACCAGGCTTTATTTAGAATCTTTTCAAGAACAGTGCTATTACATTTTGTTTCTTGTAGGTAGACTAATGAAGGCTTATCTTGCTGGATCATATTTTTTAACATTCTGTGTTTTGCAAGGCTATTAAGCCTTCTCACGTTCCATGAGATGAGCTTCATGAGGAATAGTGGGGAAGAGATTTGAAAAACTTGGTCAGCTTAGGGAATCTACTAGATTCCACCAGCATTTCTCCAATAATAATGGTCCTCTGCAGATCCGTTTTACGCCCACATTTCTTCGTGTCTTTCAGTATTTTTTCCATCCCAAGGACTGCCTGCCTGAATACCAAGGCTTTTGTCATGCTGTGCTCTAGCTAAAACTACTTCAAGACATTCGATTTCCTGGGGGCGCATATCACTGAATTCTTTTTGTCGACACACTGTTTCCAGGCGAAGAATGTCCAGACCTCCCAGATCTACACTCTCTGGTTCCTCATCCATGTGTATTGGTATGTTCTGTTCTTCCTCGTTTAGCTTTTGATGGATACAGAGAGCTAGAGTTGCATCTAACTCCATGTTGGAAGTTTGAAGGGCTGTATCTTGATCTTTATTATCAGAGGAGGTAGAGGCGGTGATGATGGTGAGGTCGGAGGTTGAGAGCGAAGCTGAGGGTTTTGGGAAAGGAGGGGGTGAAGTAAGAGGAGGATCTGAAGGAGGGGAAGAAAGGTGATGCTCCAAGTTGTTTTGAGAGGTAAGGATTTCGAAGTTGTTCCATGTTTCAGGATTTTTGAGATTATCTGGGGTGGCTGGAGATTTCTTGGCATGCTTTCTTCGACTGGTAACTTTGTGAATCCCTCAACATCTTTGCTTGACTCAGTGACAAGGGTTTTAGATTGAAGATTCAGTGGGAAATCCCTAAAAAGGTGGCCATGTTCATGGAATTTCTTGCAGCGAAAAGGAACATGCTCGTAGGCTATTGTTTGAACCCATTCAAAGTCGTCATCAAATAAACTTACCGAGTCCATGAGTGCTTTGGCCAGATGCATGTGAACACAAATCCTAGCATAGGAAGTGTATCTTCAATGCTTAGTTTCCTCAGTGACCTTGATAAAAACCCCCAGGCCATTGCCTATGTCCTTTAAGGTTTCCTCATCCCGGTATTCTAGGGGAAGAGAGTACAATCGGATCCATACTAGAGCCCAGTTGAAATCTTCTTTGTCTGGGTTGAATTACTCTATCCAGTGACGAACGTACAGACCTGTAGAGTTGAGTAAGTACGAGCCTCCTTCAAAGATACGGGTTCTGCCCTCCAAGCAGTTGAATATGGCGGGGAAAAAGCCTTTGGGACCAAGCTGCAGGGTGACTTGTCCTTTTGGCTTCCATTTGGAAGCGATCCATCCTTGCAAGGCCTTTTCAGTAGGCCAGAGTCCTAAGAACTTGGCTATGAGTGCATGATCCCTCATATATTGGATTTGGTTGTTGATTCCTTCACTAGGGAGATCTATTTTGGTTCTTTCTAAAGCCTTGGGGATGCATGTAGCAGAGGACACCTTTGGCTGTGACGTCGAGGCATTCTGATCTTTGCCCTTGTCTCTAGCGGCCGCAGAGCTTGTATCAGAGTTGCCAGCGCTGTCAATGACAGGATCGGTAGCTTGGGCGGCCAGATGGGTAGGACCGGGACTGGCGTTTGCATCTGCACTTGCAGAGTTGTCAGAAGAGGGACTGATGGGGGGAGGGGGGCTGTGCCCGCCCCTCTGGAAGGTGATTTCATGGAGATAGTGTCAGCGGAGAGGCGGAGTCAAGAAACCAGTGTGCTCAACGGAGATGGACGATAGGGTTTACACAGGAACCCTAGCAGGAACATCCAACTGATTTCTCCCACTCTCTGGTGTTCACTCAGTGCCTTCAAAATAAATAAATATATATATATATATATATATATATATATATATATATATATATATATATATATATATATCAGTATATATATATATATATATATATATATATATATATATATATATATATATATATATATATATATATATATATATATATATATATAGGTTTCTAATAAGGTTTATTAACAATATTAATATTAAGGTTTCTGAAGAAGGTTTAATATTTATATTCAATATGATTAAATTGAATGTCGCAATATGATAAACAAAGTTCTATGTTCCATTTAACATTATAATATGATGAATTGAAGTCAACATCACAATGTTAGGAATCAAAAAATAATGTTGCAATATGAAAAACAAATATCAATGTTACAAAGTGATGACATAGTCAAACATAGTCAACTTTTGTAGTCAACCTTCAGAGACAATGTTTGAATAGTCAACCATGGTTAAACTCAATCAAACATATATTTACTATAATAACCGATACTTAATCTTGTTCACCCATAGTCGTCCTCAGTTAATCTTAGTTGACCATGTTCAACTACAGTCAACCATAGTCAACCTTACAAAGTCACAGTCAAGGTTTTAAATTGTTTAATAATTATATTAATATTAATATTAAGATTGACTATATTGTTAATATTGCTATTAAGTTAAAGTAATATAATATTAGTAATATTAATATTAATATGTGTTTTTAATAATATTAATATTAAGGCTTATCAATAAGGTTTAATATTTATACTTAATAAGGTTTATTTAATATTTAATTTTTAATATAGGTTTTATAACTCTTCTCAACAATGTGTTTAAATTCCATTATGGTTAAACTAGCTCAACTATGGTTAACCATGGTAATCCATGGTCAACCTGGTCATCCATATTTATCTATTGTTATAAATTGACAACCATGGTCAATAATGTTTACCCATATTAAACCATCACAATATAAAAATCCATATTTATCTATTGTTAAAAATTGACAACCATGGTCAATAATGTTCACCCATAGTAAACCACAATTGACCATATATAATCATGTTTAAAAATTGACATCGCAATATCAAAAATAAATATCAGCATCGCAATATATGAAATAAATGTCAACATCGCAATATATGAAATAAATATCAACGTCGTATTTTGACGAACAAAAATTAACATCACATGTGACGAGCAAAAAATTGCATCATGATGTCACAAACAATAATCAACATTGTAACGTGACAAAAAAAATGAACATTGTAATGCGATAAATAAAAATCAAATCATGGTTGATCATGTTTGACTAAAGACTATCATAGTTAGTTGTAGTCATTCATGTCAATCTTAGTCAACCACGGTCAACCTTAATTGACCATGAACAAGAGTGATTATCTTCGATCAATCATAATCAACATATAGTCAATTTTAGTCAACAATTATTAACCTTAGTCATGCATGAGCTACCATGGTCATCTTCAATTAGCCATAGCAACCATAATCAACCATTGTAAACCATAGTCAATGTGGGCAACCATAGATAGCTATGATCACTGTGGTTTACTATGGTTAACTATGGTTGACTATAGTCAATTATGATAGCTTGTAGATAACTATGGTTAGCATGGTCAATTATCATGAACCATAGTTGACTTTATTTTCCATGGTTAACCATAATAAACTATTGTCAACCATATTTGATGATGATCAACCATGGTCAAACCATCTTAACTCATGGTCAACATTGTCAATTAGAGTTGACATACCTAATCGCAGTCAACCATGGGCAACAATGGTCAACCATGATCAAAGTTGAACAATCATGTCAACCATAGTCAATCATAATCTATCATAATCAACTATAATTAGTGGTAGACAACCATAGTCATCCATAATCAACTTGATGTTCACAATGATAAACTTAAAAATATTTATCCATAGTTAATGATAATCCATAGTCTATTAATTATTTACATGCACATCAGTCACCAACTAACAAACCAAATTAGTAAATGTAATGGATATATTTCAACAACATTCACTAATATGATTGTGTAATTATATTGTATAAAAAAATAAATTAACTAAATTCTTTATTATATTTTAATTTATATTTTATAATTTTAATTTTTCATCATAAATTGTAATATATATTATTAAAATTATTTTTTTTGTTAATATTTTTATATCAATATTTTAACTTTTAAAAATATAATAATAAGTATATTTTTCAATTAAATATGATTTAATTAATTGAGAAAAAAGTTATTATCTTCTCATTTAATTCCTATTTGTAGAATTTGAACCCATAATAAACCTATATTTATAATAATTTAAAAATACAAATATCACTATATCTTATTTAAAAAATCAAAACCAAATCTATTTACGACAACTTAAAAATACAAATATCATTATATTTTATCTAAAAATCAAAACCTTAATATATACTATAAATAAATTTTACATTTATTGGCAATTGAAATTATTTCATTACAGCATTATATTGACAAAAATATACGTTTAGTGCAATCCCTATTTAGCCTTTCTTAAACATGGATCTCCCATAAGTAACAGGACAAATACATATATTTATATTTTTATAAAAGATACTTAATGATACATTTATTCTAATTTTAAAAATATATAATCAATAACTAATTCAATTAGCTTTTATTCCGTCGAATCAAATCCTTTAGTCTCGTCCTTCGTACTCAGTCATTGACCGCACGAAAAGTAGAGTGAAGGCCATCCATGAGCTCGCCATTACTGAGACTGCTCTTCTGCGATTGATCTTCAGTGTATTTTCCAAAAGTCGCCCTCTTCCCAACGAATAAATACTTAAATACTGCCTTCTCTACTATCAGTGAGGTTATTTTAGGCTCATACTTATCATGGCTGTTAGTTTTTCTTTCGGCGTGTGGTTGTTTTTTAATTAAGCTGGAACGTATTTTTGTGTCAAGTTTTCCATTTCTTTGCATAATTTTTTCTATATGAGAAACAGTGGTGTTGATACATAATGCTATATTTATATTTCTAATATAAATACAATCATGCTTTTTCGATCTGAAAAAAAAAAAAAAAAAACCTCTGCAAAGATTTCTATCCACCTCATATCAGTTGTTGATGTCGTCTTCCGAATCGCCATTACCAGAATCAATTTTTCTCGACAATAAAATCTTGAAACGAAAATCCTAAGCTGCGCCAAACCCATGAGAAACACATTGAAAATTGGGGATCCAAGGTTACTTATAATGTTGTTGTTCTAGTGTGATTTTTTAGACTTTGTCTTATTAAAATCATGTGGAAAAAGAAAAATTAAGGTGAAATTTTAATTTTTGTTATTTAAAATAAGTTTTTGATTGTATATATAAATTTAGCACCTTGAAAACCTTAAAGAACATAAATTATGCAAGAATTACCCATCAAATTTGTGATTTCAATAAATTCCTACCCAATTTTAAAAAATTAAAAAAACTTCCAAAATATATTACCATCAAAATACACTACTAACGCTTGCCATCCATAAAAGCTAACTCCGAGACAAATTGTTAAACTGTAATTCCCACTGCACCTGATGATACGTGTGGTGTGGCGTGGATTTAAGGGGAGCATGGATAGGTTCCATTTAACGCTGGATCTTGGGACATCACGTGGGTGCTTCTAGAAGCTTCTCACGAGATATTTTTACCCACCACGATAATTCATTAAATGTGGTTGTTTCAACAGATTTAGGTCATGTGGTCCCACGACACATTTGGAACGTGATAAATGATTCCCTTTTACCGTGTGACATGCTTACAATCTAAATATAGATGTTCTTGGCTTGCCACGCGAGTGTCAATGGTGTGGTTGGTTTTGTTCAGCTGTGCACCTCTATCAATGGAATCCTAAAAAGGCAACAATGAAAATACTTCCATCAACAATCTTCGAGCCACGCGAGTGCCATTTGTGTGGTTGGTTTTGTTTGGTAGTGCAGCGTTATGAATTGAAGCCTTAAAAAGGGACACTATGTAGATACTTCTATCAACAATCCTCTATCTCCCAGTGTATTCTTTCACACATTTGCTTTGTTTCTAGACAACTTTATTCTTTCTTCAGATTAATGATTTGGCCTTAACCTTTTCTCCATTTCTCTTTTATGTTGAATCTCTTCACAATATGAACGTTGTTTTACATGCCCTTTATCAAATAGCGATCACATAAAATGCAACTCTATAAAATGCCATATAGTTGAATAGTGTAACACTTGTTCATGAGTGTTAATGTTGTCCAAGATATTTGGATGTCCATTGTGGTTGATGTTATTATTATGTATGAATGATTAACTCTTCATTAGTTATTGCTAGTTAATGCTTACAAATATCATTCTTCATGGATGCTAGTTAGGGTTTCTCTTGGTGACCATTTGTTAATGAGTTGCACTTTACTATGTATCGTACATTTTTCTAGTGATTATTAAACTTCATGTTATGTACTAACTACCCTCTTGTTGAACATAATCATTTTATATGGGTTGTGTTGTAGCAGCTACAACCACCCTCCAAAATTTTACCTTAGCTTCGTTTTCGAGCCTCCCTTCTAACCTTCACAACAGCTTGTCTTGCTTCGTCAAGTTCACAAACTTCAGTGTCTTTCTTGCACAAAGGCAGCGTGTCGATCATAGCTTGATCCATTCCCCTCACAGGATGTTAACCGCACTTGGTTCAGCTGCAAGCTGAGTAGCTTCACCAAGAAAATTGCACATTTCTAAGGGTAACCAACCTTCTCTCCAAAAATTGCGTAATTCTATCTGACAACCTACTAGGTTCTAAGATTGTGCAATTCTACCAGTCAACAGTCCCAGCAAGAATTGCATAATTTTCCCTAGTAGGGCTGGTCAGCCCATAATTTGTGCAAATCTGGGCAACAATCAGCCACTCTGCCCAGAAATTGCACAAATCTCTTCGGCAGTCAGCCCAACTCCTAGCCAGAAATGGGCATTTCCTTCAAGCAGTCAAGTAGTCTCTTGCATATGCAGCTAAGTTGATCAGTTCCATTCGGGACTGAGAAAAACTGAGTTGCATGCATAGGCTTCTTCTCCTAAAGTAGCATGCAAAGGCATTCCTTGTTTCAAGGATCTATGTTTAGCAGTTGGAGGTTACATGCAAAGATCATTTCAAAAACCTCCCACCAAGTGTCGCTTTCCCTAGATTTGTGGCATGCGCATCAAAACCTCGATGTTATCGAAACTCATCAACCGGACGCTTCAGAGCTCATTTCTCACACCAACCTTGTAACTCTGACATCCCACATCAAATCTAGGAGTAATTGGCACATTCAACTCAGCTGTTTTGGGGTAAGCCCACTTCTCATGCCTTATGTCGCATTTCTGTTACTTTTTGTGTTTTTGCTTGTATTATTATTGTTTGCTTGATTTCTTTGAACTCCTACAGTCGTTTACATGTATATTAGCTTTTCCTAGCACCGTTTCAGTTTTTGTTAACATCTCATTACTGTCACATGCATGAAACTGTTTTTCGTGAACGGTCACCGATTCGGCAACTCGCCTCACCCACATGCATGTCATTCCATTTTCTGAATCTGTCATTCACTATTTGCATGCATGATCATTCACTTATGCTTACACTCAATATCAACATGCATTCGCACTCACGTTCATTTTTAGTTACCCGTCAGCAAGTCTAGGCAGTCTTGGCCTAGACTCTCCCTCACCAAGACAACATTGCACAATATTAAGAGGGAATGCTCTACCTTCCTCTCTAGAAATATGCATTTCTGCCCAGTAGCTGTTCTTGAGGCTTGCTTTGCGCAATTTTGAAGGACAGTGATTGTTGGCCAAGGAAATTGTGCAATGCAGTCAGTGAGCCTACAGCCATTTCCAGCTGAGATTATGCATTGCACAATCCCATCAGTGAGCAACTAGAATGGACTATGCATTGTGCAGTACCAGTAATCAGTTAGTCTCCCTTCCTCCCAGCCGAAATTGCGCAACCTTCATGATCAATCACACAGGTATGTTGCAAGTCAGTTCAAAAGTTCATTTTGGTTTTTGACTGACAGATTACTTGCCATGAGTGTTTCCATGTTCCCAGGTATTGCAGGTGCTCATCTACCTCTCAGCAGTGCAGGTACAATGGTTTCCAAGAGAGCAGATTCGAAGACACCATTCAGAGCACACCTACAGATGCAGTTGATCAAGTGTCTATGAGCTTGCCTACTCACGAAGACATCACGTTGTTCGTAGACAAGGACATCAAGATATGACATCAGCAACATCACAGCGAGAAGCATCATGAACAGCAGCTGAAGGCAGCATATCGAATACAATGAACGCAGTGAATGTAAGAGGAAGGTTGTTGACAACACAGAGGTAGGACAAAGTTGGAAAATAAAGCAGATCCACTGATAATGAAACTTTGGAGACTCAGGCTATGAGGTGACGACGCGACATAAAGGTTGCGTGAAGATAGAGAATGGAACAAAGAAGGAGTTGCATGTGTTGAAGTAACAACTCAAGGAAGAACATGAAGTTGCACAGATAAACGAATGAGTTGCAGCAGGAATAGGAACAACGATGGGCACAACATGCACTCACGGATGAAACTACGCCCGTACAGTTTAAAGATCTATCCCAGCAACTAACACAGACCAGAAATGGTGAGTAGTGTTGTTGATTGCATGCGAGGGATTCACAAACATGCATGTCATTGTGTGCACGCATGCAATCCAACCCATTCAACACACTCACCAAGGCGAAAACAAGAAGCAAGCCCAACTGGAGCTGAACATGTACTTCGGCAAGTTGATGTGCATGATCACCAGCACACACTTAAAGAGCATCACAGACACTATGCATCAGTGTGTTTCTGGTTCAACCGCACCCAAGAAAACCATGCATATGTTAGTAGATGAGTTGGATGAAGGGGCCGAACCAATGCACCGGTTGCAATGGAGGCAAGAGTTCACTTCACTAAGATGTCACCATGAGGTGCATGCACACCATCACGGATGACCAAGCTTGGCATCAACTCATCACCTTCACCATCAAAAGCATGTCAAAGAGTTTGTCTCATCATAGTGGACTGAGTGTCAGTGATGTCTTGCTTGGCTTGCTCAAACCATGTTGTCTCACATGAGTACATGTGCAATGTAATTTTGAGTCATGTCAAGTGTAAGTCAAGTGTCAATAGTTGAATGTAACAATCATAGAGTAGGTGAAGAGGCATGAAGGTAGTTGAACTGTCACAAAGGGGAATGTCAAGGGTCACCCCACCCTTTGCTATAAATAGTCTCTCATAACTCATTGTATGGGATTTTGGTCAGCCAAGCTTCTGATAAGAATATCTTGGAAAGAGCTTGGATAGTATTGTAATGCGCCTTGGCTTCTCTATTGCACAGAGCTAGTTCATCTCTTTGGAGGAGCAAGCGGATGTGGCTGTAAAATTCCACTGTTGGGGATAGTGGGTTTACATGGATGTATTGTATGATTGGAACTTACACCTCTTTATATAATAAGATTCATCGCGTTTTCACACATGTATTGTATATGTTGTAACATTGATCTTTAACACCATTAATGCATGTTTCTTTAACCTGTGTTCTACATCTGAACTGATTCATTTGTTGTAATGCATAATATATTAATGGAAATGTGTTGTATATGCTATTAATGTTGTCTCGTACGTGTCAACTACTCTGCCGAACATCAGATAGACCTTTCACATGAACCTTGCTGTAACAACCGTTTCACTTGTTCAGACTGATTCGTGAGTGTTGTATGTGTTATATTACCTTGTATTTTGTGACTACCACATCCGAGTGGACTGCTCCACCGGAAGCTGTGTATGTCTTGTGCGTTGTGTGTTCCTAGCCAAGTTGGGACTAATCCCTTTCAACCTGTAACTCACCTTCACTCTCATCTCAACCCACTTGTGTTAGAACCTATCATACACCTTCCTTGACTCACTACAATGGTCACACCCTTTCTATTGACAAAGTTATCTTACTTGCCTTTGTGCAACATCGCGGTCAAGGCATTACCTTATGACCCACTGCTAGAACTCCTACACCAAATGCTCTGTGGTCTAATTGGGACTTCTTACAGGGGAGATCCCCTTACATGTTGGTGGGTCCAACACCGTCGACATTTTGGCACTAGAAAGAGGGCCAGATGACAATCTGAGTCCTAACATCTGTTTTGAATCTCACATCTATCATGACTCACTACCGAGGTTCTCTTATAGAATGTATGTCTTATGGAAATGATTTCATCATCTTGAAACAAGACGCGGATAACTTGTATTATAAAAAATTTGATGGTGGAGGTTATGTGGCCTTGGTAAGGCACGCGGTCACCCTTGTAGGCTCATGTCAAAGACATGGATTCTTTGAAGAATACATGAGTTGCACGCTATTCATCTACACGCTTCAAGGGAACCCAATGCATTGGTGTGCCACACTACCCAAAAAATATATTCATTCTCTTTCTCATCTGGTCGCAGAGATACACCGTGCTTTCAATCACTATGACCATAAAGTACTCAACAAAGAAATTCTGAAATTACGAAAAGCACTTGATGAATCCATTGAACAATTTCACACACACTTTTGTAATCTTTCATACATATTCCCGGAAGATGATATTGATTCGGAATTTCTTAATGGAATATTTAAGTATCTTGTTCACATATCTGAACCCCGCTCAAGACACTTCAGTGATGGAACTGCGCAATCATAGGCAGGCACAGTTGTTTTCACAAGTGACTGTCTGCCTTCATCTCATCAAACAACTCCACCACCATGGAGTGATGTGGGAGATCATGCACACACCTCTATTGAAATGTCACATTCTCCCACCCCACCTGCTCTTGATATTTGTGCAGATTTGGCTAGCAAACCTATTGGTTGTCACGTCAACTCGTTCCCTCGACCTCCATCCTCACGTTCTGGTGATCGTCTGAATTGTATTGTCTTGTGTTCTCCTGTTCCAGACTCTTCACCTGCTGTGAATAAGGATCAAGATGTTGACAGAGTTGGTGTTATGCAACCAACCTACGCCATCATTCACGATGAGTGTGTGCGGGAATCTAAAGAAGAGCCTGCGGTGAAGGATGCCTCCCTTCTAGCCACACCACATCTGCTTCATCCTAACATCCCTTGTGACTCTGCCACTATTGATTTCTCTTGTGAAAACTCATTTCCAAATGCTTCTACTTCCGATCATTCATAGGACACGTTGGATGTTAGTCTATCATTACAGTGCGGAGAGGACACATCTTCCTCGGAACATCGTCCAATCTGTCATCCATCTTTCTTGAAAACACAAAGGATGAACATATTTGCTTCTCATCTACCCATTTGCCCGATTCATCAAATCATTAGGATGCCAATGAACATCTTGAATTTTTTGATCTTGGTTGTCGTGATCTATTCACTTCCTCATCTGATCACAATGTTGATTCAACTGTTGTTAATCTATCCAAGACACTAGTCTATGATGCTTTATCTATCCATGAGGACGAAACCCCCCAGATTGTCGAGACACTTCAGCCCAAGCTGATGGTTATGTGAGGCCCTCTCTCTCTTGGGGTTGGTCTCACTTCTGGCCGGAAAATTGTTGAAACACTCAAGGCTCCTTATCACTCTCTACTTTGCACTAAAGATCAACCAAACACCCAGATTTCGCTTCCTCTACTCGAACTACATGATCCCATCGGTCATGCATTGGAGGAATCTTACACAGCAAGCACACATGCACAACACAAGTGGTCTACCTTTCTCATGTTTACTTACATGTCACAGTTAAGAGAATGCATACACTTAACATCTGCACCCAGTGTTGCACAACATCATGGTAGCATCACTGAATGCATGTCATGCACTATCACTCATCCTTGTTCTGTGGTTACTTGTAAGCTCGAAGTGTGTTTGTATTCACTGTTACATCTTTGTTATTTGTTATTTCACACAATTATCTTGTTCGCGAACCTTGCCTTCACCAACATGGGTCAACCATTGCGCCGGTGGCTACATTGGAAGTATCACTTCATGTGAGATGACCCATGCACTGTTGGCTTATGAGTAGGAGTAGTGTTTGCTTTTTAATTGTTTTCTTGCATGTTTTTTTGCTTACTTGCTTTGTTTTTTTGTTTGTCTGCTTGCTTGTTTTCTTTCTTGCTTTTCTTTCACTTTTTCTTCTCCTTTTGTTTTTCTTTTTTTTTTGTTAAGTTCGCTTGTTTCGTTTCATAAGATAGTTTCGCATGAAACCATGTATGACTCTTGAAGCAAGCTGGGTAAAGTACAATAGGCCTTGTGCTACTATCACTACTTGGTTATCTGTCATCCTACCTCTGTATGAAGAACTTGTTACTTTCAGTCCATGATACATCGATGGAAAATACGTATTGTTCAAAGTGAAGCTTAGTGAAAACACAACGCTTGCATGCTAACTAGTTTCACCTACTCTAGTCGGTTGTTTTTGGGTTAATCGTTGTCAGCTCAGTCAAGAAGAGTAAGGTGAGGGGGAAAACCTTAATAGGAACATCAGAGGTATAATAAACTATTTCTCTGCAGGAACAACCTCTTCTACTCTCAATAAGTTGGGATGCCTCTTCCGCCTATGAAATGAATAAGTGTTATGCACAGTTTAAAAATGAAAAAAGGAAAGTGAAAAAAAAATCAAAATTCAAAAATGAATAAGGCGAAAGAAGAGAAAGGCTTCCTGCACAGGGAGGTGATGCAAGTAACTACGCCAGGGTACTGACCAAGCTCACTAGCAACAGAGCCATGCTTGTGTTCCTATGTGACTCCACCGAGGTACTGTCCAGGCCTACTGGCAGCGAAGCAACACCAGAGATGAAACTAAGACTCTAACGACTATATTGTTTATGAATCAATATATCCCTCAACCCTAATCAAAACAATTGTGTTTCCTTGGCTTGGAATGTGTGTCAATCGACCAAGATCTTGGTAGATGCTACATATTACAATCAATTTAGTGTGAAACCAAGATGAGTTGAGAGCTGAACAATACTTCTGGAGGTGTTAGACTTGCTTTTCACGAACAAGGTCCATTTAGAGAGTTGGAGTTCTACCAATGTGTTGCCAAGTGTTGTAGAGGCTACAACCACCCTCTAAATTTTTTCCTTAGATTCATTTTGGAGCCTCCCTTCCAACCTTCACAGCAACTTGCTTTGCTTCGTCAAGTTCACAAGCTTTAGTGCCTTTCTTGCACAAAGGCAGTTTGTCAATCACAACTTGATCCATTCCCCTCATAGGCTATTCACCGGACTTGATCCAGCTGTAGGCTGAGAAAAATCCCCAAGAAAATTGCGCATTTTTGGAGAGCAACCAACCTTCCCTTCAAAAATTGCGCAATCCTGTCTAGCAGCCTCCTGGGCTCCAATATTGCGCAATTCTTACAGTCAATACTCACAACAAGAATTGCACAATTTTCCCTAGCAGGGTTGCTTAGCCCAGAATTTGTGAAAATCTGGGCATCAGTCAGCTACTCTCCCCAAAAATTATGCAAATCTCTTGGGTAGTCAGCCTAGCTCCTAGCCAAAAATGCGCATTTCCTTCAAGCAGTCAAGCAGTCTCTTGCATGTGCAGCTGAGTTGACCAGTTCCCTCTAGGACCGAGAAAAACTGACTTTCATGCATAGGTTGCTTCTCCCAAGGTAGCATGCAAAGGCATCCCTTGTTTCAAGGATCTATGTTTAGCAGTTGGAGGTTACATGCAAGGATAATTTCAAAAACCTCCCACCAAGTTTCGCTTTCCCTATATTTGTGGCATGCGCGTCACAACCTCGATGTTATCGAAACTCATCAACCAGATGCTGCAGAGCTCATTCCTCACATCAACCTTGCATCTATGACATCCCACATCACATCTAGGAGCAATTGGCACATTCAACTCAGTTGTTTTTGGGTAAGCCTACTTCCCATGCCTTGTGTTGCATTTCTATCACTTTTTGTTCTTTTGCTTATATGAGTATTGTTTGCTCAATTTCTTTGAATCCCTGCTGTCATTTACATGTATATTATCTTGTCCTAGAACTGTTTCAGTTTTCATTAACATCTCACTGTTGTCGCATGCATGAAACTGTTTTTCACGAATGGTCGTCGATTCAACAACTCACCTCACCCACATGCATGTCGTTCCATCTTCTGAATATATCATTCACCATTTGCATGCGTGATCATTCACTTATGCTTACACTCAGTATCATCATGCATTCGCACTCACATTCCCTTTCATTTGTCTATCGCTAAGCCTAGGAAGCCTTCGCCCAGACTCTGCCTCACCAAGACAACATTGCGCAATCCTGAGAGGGAAGGCTCTGCCTTCCTCTCCAAAGATTCACATTTCTGCCAGCAGCTGTTCTTAGGCCTGCTTTACGCAATCCTAAGGGACAATGACTGCTGGCCAAGAAAATTGCGCAATGTAGCCACTGAGCCTACAACCATTTCCAGCTTAGATTGCGCATTGTGCAATCCCAACAATCAACAACTAGACTCGACTGTGAATTGTGCAGTTCCAGTATTGAGTCAGTTTCCCGTCCTCCCAGACGAAATTGCGCAACCTTCATGATCAATCACACAGGTATGTTTCAAGTCGGTTCTCAAGTTCATTTTTGTTTTCGACTAATAGATTGCTTGCCATGAGTGTTGCCATGTTCCGAGGTATTGCAGGTGCTCATCTTACTCTCAACAATGCGGGTACAATGGTTTCCTAGAGAGCATATTCGAAGACACCGTTCAAAGCACACCTGCAGATGCAGTCGATCAAGTGTCTATGATCTTTCCTACTCACGAAGACATCAAGTTGTTTGTAGACAAGGACATCAAGATATGCCAACAACAACATCACAACGAACAATGTCAAGAACAGCGGCTAAAGGCATCATACCGAATGTAGCGAACACAACGAATGCAAGAGGAATGTTGTTGACAACACAAAGGTGGGACAAAGTTTCAAAATCAAGCAGATCCACTGATAATGAAAGCAACTTTGGAGACTCAGGCTATGAGGTGATGTCGCAACATGAAGGTCGCGTGAAGATAGAGAATGGAACAAAGAAGGAGTTGCATGTGTTGAAGCAACAACTCAAGGAAGAACATGAAGCTGCACAGACAAACGAATGAGTTGTAGCAAGAATAGGAATAACAATGGGCACAACACGCACTCACGAATGAAACTACACCCATACAAGTTAAAGATCTATCTCGGCAATTAACACGGACCAGACATGGTGAGCAGTGTTGTTGATCACATGCAAGGGATTCAGCAACATGCATGTCATTGTGCGCACACATGCAATCCAACCCATTCAACACAATCACCAAGGCAAAAACAAGAAGCATGCCAAACTGGACCTGAACATGTACTTCGGCAAGTTGATGCGCATGACCACCAGCACACACTTGAAGATCAACACGAACACTATGCATCAGTGTGTTGCCAGTTGAGCCACACCTAAGAAGACCATGTGCATGTTAGCATATGAGTTGGATGAAGGGGCTAAACCAATGCACCGATTGCAACAAAGGCAAGAGTTCGCTTCAACAAGATGTCACCATGAGGTGCATGCACACCATCACGGACAACCAAGCTTGACATCATCTCATCACCTTCACCATCACAAGCATGTCAAAGAGTTGGTCTCATCACAGTGGACCAAGTCTCAGTGATTTCTTGCTTGACATACTCAAGCCATGTTGTCTCACATGAGTACATGTGCATTGTAATGTTGAGTCATGTCAAGTGTAAGTCAAGTGTCAATAGTAGGTGAAGAGTCATGAGGGTAGTTGAATTGTCACAAAGGGGAATGTCAACGGTCACCCCACCCTTTTCTATAAATAGTCCCCATAACTCATTGTATGGGCTTTTGGTCAGCTACGCTTCTAATAAGACCATCTTGGAAAGAGCTTGGATAGTATTGTAACGTGCCTTGGCTTCTCCATTGCACGGAGCTAGTTCATCTCTTTGGAGGAGCAAGAGGATGTGGCTGTCACGTTCCACTATTAGGGCTAGCGGGTTTATGTGGATGTATTGTATGATTGGAACTTACACTTCTTTATATAATAAGAGCCAACGCGTTTTCACACATGTATTGTATATGTTGTAAGAGTGATCTTTAACACTTGTAACGCATGTTTATTTTACTCGTGTTCTACATCTGAATTGATTCAGTTTTTGTAATGCATAATCTATTAATGGAAATGTGATGTATATGCTGTTGATCTTGTCCCGTCTATGTTGACTGCTTTGTCAAACATCAAACAAACCTTTCACATGAACCTTGTTGTAACAACTGTTGCACTCGTTCGAACTAATCCGTGAGTGTTGTACATGTTATCTTACCTTGTATGCTATGAATACCGCATCCGAGTGGACTGCTCTGCCGAAAGTTGTGTATGTCCTGTGTGTTGTGTGTTCCTAGCCTAGTTGGGACTGATCCCTTTCAACCTGGAACTCACCTTCACCCTCATCTCAACCCACCTGTGTTAGAACCTCTCATACACGTTCCTTGACTCACTGCAGCGGTCACACCCTTTCTACTGACAGAGTTATCTTACTTGCCTCCATGCGACATCGTGGTCAAGGCATTACCTTACAACCCACTACTGGGACTCTTACACCAAATGGTCTGAGGTATAATTGGGACTTCTTACTGGGGAGATCCCCTTACATGTTGGCGGGTCCAGCACCGTCAAGAAGTTGGTTGGATTTTTATTTTAGAATGACCATGGGTTGGATATTTACATGGCTTGAGACATATGCAGCCTAATGAATCTACACTTATGACTTACTATGAGTAATCCTTAGTCGATATCATGTTGATATGATTAGAAACATTATGATATGTTGATGCTTTAGTATGATTGATAGGAGATGGTGCTCTGTTTTGATTTTTCAAGTGCAATAGATACAAGCACAATGTTTGTGAATTATTGGTAATTACTTTGAATGATATAGATCTTCTTTTAATGATTCTAATTTATCATCAAAAAATTACACTTCAAAAATTCAACCATAAACCATAAAGACAGTTGAGATCAAAATTCACAAAAAAGAGAACACAAGATTTACCCTAAGAAAACCTACTTGGGGGAAAAACCCAACAACCTTTTCCTTAGAGAAATTCTTCAGTTCAACAAGAGATACATCTAATGCAACTAGTAAAATATGACATCAATAAAATTAACAAGCTATGGTCAAAACTAGTATCCAACCTTTAAGTCAAGTCAAACCAAGTCAAACTTCTATTCTTCAATATTTAAGTTTTCTCAGATTCGCCCAAAATTTTGACCTGCCAAAAATATGTTGCTCAAAAGCTGCCCATAATTTTGGCTTATCCAAAAAACTATCTAGAGAAAATCACATGTTTGAAAACTATCTAAACTCTTACATATGAAATATGAGTTTGAAAGGGCCAAGGAAGTTATAAGTAACTTTAGATATGAATGGAACTATTTAGTATGGTTCAGTGTCCCGTCTTTTTGGGGAAATGAAAACTGGTTGATATCAAAATAAGATTTTCTTGATAAGTTGAAAATTACTCAACAAGATCTCGAATGCCTCTCCATTATTAGTAAAGAAGCCATTTCACCTCAGTGGGTGATAAATGCTTTGTACATGGACTTTAATATATCTTTTATATTGAATAAATTGATACAGAACATCCCCTCAACTCGTTATCCACTTAAATCATAGCCAATGGTGGCAGTCACTAACTACAAAAAGATACCATGGTTGTTTCCCACAAAATAGGATAAAATTGCTAAAGTTAAAAGACATTTAAATCGACACATTGTCTTAGAAAAAACCACATCTCTTACACAATTAATTCCTCTATGCAGTAAATGACCAACCAACTTGAAGAATGGGCAAAATCAAGTTTTGGTGTTACTCAATTACCTAAACCCAAAATGAGGGGAGCAAAAATTTAATCATCGACTGCCACATCAAAGAAGTCTATGACGACCAAGCTAACTGTAAAAGTGAAAAAATGTTCATAAAATACTTATTATGACTAGTTATTTAAATTCAGCAGTTAGTTTATTTTAAAGGACAATTACTTTTTTGACAGGTTAACTTTTATAAATCGCCATGTTTCTCATAATGAGGTCGATGTTGGGTGAATTAGGAGACATTATTTTTCAAAGAGGTCTAATTTCACCTATTGCACTGACCGATCTGATGTTGTGTGGAAAATTATTAATGCAGTCTACATGTGGCATGATTCTATTATTTTAAAAGTTTTTGATGTGTTATGGTTTTTGTTCTTAATTATTGAAGAAATGACGTTGGCTTATACAGATCAACTTGAACGCTTATTTAAGTGGCTAAAAATTACATGAACTGGAATCATATTGGTTGAATTTTATAATAATTTCAACGTCTTGTTTATGAGATTTTCATTGATGAATCAAGTACTCGATACTTTATTTATTGTAGGAAATCTAGTATTACTTCAATAACATCATGTTATAGAATTATTTTCTTGATATGGTAATCATATGTTAGCATAGCATTAAGTTGATGACTAGAAATCAACTTGATGTCTAACATATTTTGAGTTTATAAATCACTGATATTATATTATCGAGTGCATTTTTCTTTTTTTAAGTTATTTGGAGAGTTAAATAGTAGTGAAATGATACTTGATGTAGCTCGCTCTATTTAATACTAGTAGACCGTTACCACATCATTTGTTAACTTAAAATAGTTGTTTCCTTTATAAATTTTCTTCCCTTATATTTTACAGATTGATTTTTATATTACAAGTGTTACTTCTTATGTGCCCACTTGTCATATTATTGATTGTGTTCTTTCTTTCCACATGACCCAAGATCTAGTAAGGCAAACTATTTCCGTACACCTAAAATCTCAAAATTTATATTATTTTATATGTCATCATTAATCTGGTCACATCATAAAGGTAAGATAGAAAATAATTCTTAACCAGAAAGATAGGGAATACCCCCTAAGGCTATTGGACACCAAACAAATAGTCTGAAGTGGGAGGGATTTGCCCTCAATGAATGTATTTTTAACTCTTTTGTAGTCATTGAGATAGTTAGAGGACCAACATTCTTCTGGCGTCATTGTCAGGGAAATGATTTCTTTGTGTTTGATGATCACTAATGGTAACTCGATTCAATTATACATTCCTTTTAGTTTTCATTACCAATGTAGTATTCTTAATCACTTGTATCTTTTGAATATACAGGATTCTGTAACGCAAGAAGAACTAGCGAGGAACTAGGAAGTGTTACCTCAAGAAGATGAGCGAGAAAAACCTAACCTAAATCTCCCCAAATGACAAAAAAGGCTTAGACGGTTATTTTGTTCACAAAGAAGCATGTTTGTAACAGAATCCCATGGTCTGAATAGGTACACTCATATGTATCTCAATAGATTACATTTATCATATTTTTTGGCAACTCCAAACTAGATACCCTAAAAATAATCACTATATCTACATCCGACTTAACTTACTCAACCCTAGAGGATTTTGAAATCTTAGCGATTGTTTCCAATATATGAAAGAGAGTAAAGGAATTTAGATAGACCCATCCTCAATTTTCTAACGCTAGAAAACGCGAAAATATGAAACCTTCTTCCCCTACTCGTGAATCCAAGATAGCCTCTATCTCATCATAGGTTGACATCAGACCTAACCCAACTTCTGGTCCTTCTTCTCCTCCTAGGGTTAGTCCTATGACTTCCCCTTATCAATGTTTACCAGCTTCACCTCCTTCACCTCCCAATATGAGTGCATGGGTTAATGTTCATTATCATGCCCTAACTGTGGGGGGCCAAATACATGACCTACCTAATAAATATGATAAAAAAATTCCTAAATTCGATAATTAGAGAGAACGTATTATAGAAGAACATGTTGTTAAGTTCTAGGATTACTGTGAAAATATTGAAGTTGAATATGATGATATCTGCATGAGGTTATTTGTGCAAATATTAGCAGGCGATGCACGCAAATGGTTTACAAATTTATAGGCTAATTTTGTTAATTCGTTAGATTGGTTGGTTGAGTTAGTTTTAAGACAACCTAGGGTTAAGAAAAGTAATCAGCTATGGTTAACCAAGTTTGGGGCTATAAAAGTTAAACTCGATGAGTCCGTTAACAAATTTAACAAAAGACTCAATAAATGTTTTAAGCATCTTCCCACTAATATTAAATTTTCAGACACCATAATTTCCCTTGGTAGCATATTCAATAGCTTTGGAAAATGATCTCTCATTGATGTTGAGAGAGAATGAGCTAACAACCCTATCAAATGCTTAATCTAACGCTTGTTCTTGTGAAGTAAATTTAATAGCCACTGGGAAGCACCATGCTAAACAAGAAAAAGCTAAAGGTAAAAAGAATATTGTTGACCCTAACACTGAAACCTCTAGGATTAAAGAATTCTAGGAGAAATAATTAGATGAAATGGCTAAGCTAATTAATTCATTATCTAATAAACTCTAGAGACTCAAAGTTGTGAATATACTTTAGGCCCTAGGTCTGCAAAATCATCTTCCACCTCGAAATTTCCAACATAACATGCCAAATAGAAACCCTAATCAACATTATAGAAATCAACCACCTTATCGCACACCTTTTAATCCGCAAATTCCCCAATGAGGAAAAAGAGGAGATGAACCCCTAGTTCAACCTCCCTTAATGAATAATGCTAATTTACTAGAAGACTATAATGATGAGATAGTAAGCCAATATGCCGATCTTGAAGAAGAATACTATACTGAACTAAATTGTTTCAATGATTCTTTAGGTTTTGACCAGTTAGGCTATGAAAAAACAAATATCCAATATCTTGATACAAAATTTTGGGCACCTCAATTAGAAAAATTCACTTAACATTTAGAGGCCAAACTCCAACAAAAATATTATATGAGATCGCACAAAGAAAACCTAAGGATAAAAAGTACTAATTGCAAAGAAAATTTAGAAAAGGATCTTTCCCCAAAATATGGGAAAGTAATAAATAGACAAGAACCTAAAAGAATGAAGCAAGATGAGAATAAATCTCGTGCCTCACAAAATTTTAACTTACAAAATGAATTAAATAAGTTAAAAATAAATCTACCTCTAACTGAAATTGTGAAATTTCTTGCTTATAAGGAAGAAGTTAACAATTTATTTCAACATACTAAAAAGTTGAACTAATAATGTACAAATGAATGATGTAACCGATATATATATGTTGACACCCCCAGAATTTCCGTTGGCTTGCACAATGACAAATATGATAGTTAGTTCCTCCGTTCTACATTAGTTTCAATATCCACGACTTAACCTTACACAATAATTTAGGGGTGTCCCACAATTTAATGGCAAAACAAGTTATAGATAAGCTAGATTTAGACATCGCCCATGAATAAAAAATACCTTTATTCATTTTATTCACGCAAGGTCATATGTCTCAGCATGATAAAGGACCTTGTAGTAGTTCTAGTTCAAGTTCTTGTCAGGAGCATAGTAATGGATGTCGTAGTGGCTGATGTCCCCCCAAATTATGGGATGTTGTTATCCAGGTCTTGGGGAGCTAAGTTGGGAGGCTCCCTCCAGCTTGGTCTATCTTATGAAACTATTATACTATTTGGAGGAGGGATCGAGTGGTTATACTGTGATTCATAATCACCCTATACCATAAGCACCAAGGACAAACCAAATTATTTTCCTATCTACACTTTTAATGATAATCTAGGAATTTTTTTTTAACACTAAGTGATGAAGATAAAGCTTTAATTAGTAAAAAACAAACAACTAAAAAGATTGTAGATAATAATTCTAGCTGGAAAATGTTTTTTGATGGTGCCTCATCCAATAATGGATCTAGAGCTGGTGTGGCTCTAGTTTCCCCTTCCCACGAAAATGTAACCTTTTTTTTTAAGCTCAATTTCAAAACTACCAATAACATAGCTAAATATGAGGCCCTAGTCCTAGGTACGGAGACAACCCATAAGATTAATATCCAAATTCTCTCTGTCTTTGGTGATTCTGAGCTAGTGATTAGACAAGTCACAAATAAATGCCAAACCAAACATCCTAGACATCGATCCTTTACAAACTAGGTGTAGGAGTTGGTAGAAAATTTCTTTTCAACTATGAATTTCAATACTATTCCTACAGAAAGGAATCAATTGGCCGATTCCTTAGCTGGTATAGCTACTATGTTTTTTCCTCCAAAACAAAAGAGACTTATGTACAAAATTCAAATTTGTACTGCCCCTCAATATGTGACAATGTGAAACATTGGCAGATGTTTGAGGATGATTAACAAATAAATAAATTTATCGAAATGGCAGGTGACATTTCTAACCGTTTATTGAAGAGGATTAAAACAAAAATCATCCTTATTCTAAACTACCTTGATTTAAACAAAAAATCGGGAAGCATGAGGTAGTACAATTAAAAAAAAATTATATTCCTTGAGGGTTGAATAACCTTGAGAAGATATTTGATCAGAAAATAGCCATTTCCTCTCCCCTTCTAAAACAATTGGACTTAGAGATTGAAAAAATTAATTAGGGTACAAAACAATAACTTAAGTAAATAAATCTTTCTAAAACTCTTCTCATAGAAACCAAAAACAGTATGTAAGCCTTTTCAATTAGTTTTTTAGTGTTTTTGCCCAGATTTATAATGACCTATGTTAGAAAATTATATATTACAGAGCAATGGAACACATAAAATATTGCAGAAATATAAACATAGAAAACACATAAAACAAGAGAGACACAGATATACATGGTTCACCCTGTTTCAAATTTGTTGGATCGTTAATTTGTCTAATATCCCCTATATTAGACAAATTCAAAAAAAAAAAATATATATATATATATATATATATATATGGTGGCGGGCCACTACCCCCGCCACCCCCAAAATATATTATAAATTTTTTTATTAAAATTGGCTGACGGGTCATGACCCCCGTCGGTCCCCCAAACAACCCACACCCATGCCCCCACCCATTAAACATTACCATGTGATAAACCGAGGGTGGCGACACTCAAATCCGCCCGGCCGGTGTGGCCGGCCCGCCTCCTGGGCACCTTCACACATGCAACCAATAAACCAAACCCCAAACACTATGCGCCAACTGTCCAATAGCGCCCCCATTTAATACAGGGTGTTACGTAGGTTATGGTGTGGGCTGCCCAATGCGGACACGACGCCCCAAACAAAATTATATATGCGGGTTTTTAAAACGTAAAATGTATTAATATGGAGGGGTCATGGTTTGACCACCCGACCTCCTCCTTATTACTCGAAATTTCTAACCAATCCACCTAAATTTTTTTAAAAATCTGCCCATGAAATCTTATATAAACCCGTCTTTCTGTGAATGTGCCCAGTAGCATGGAGGAGCCAAGAGCGTGTATGGAAATCGAGGTGCGGAATTTTAATTAATTTAGTTGCAGGTGGAACCATGAGCCCAAAGAAAAGGCAGGCGGACCCATGATACGGCGAAATTATCAAGAGGGTGAAAATTTTGCAGTGTCCATGTTACACAGTAATTTGTCACCATTTGTCACCGTCCCTATCACCCCTCTCCCGCACTTTGGAGGACTCATTCCGGGACCTGTGAGAAGTGACATAACTTGAAAACACTTGCATTATATTCCTCTAAGTATGGACTTCATATGCCCTAAAGAAATATCCTGCAGAATATCCTTAAAAAGTTCCCTTTTTCCATTAGCGCAGATCCACAGTGTACTACTCGCGCCAATAGGGGAAGTCCTTCAAAAGGGCGCGCCAGTTGGCGCTCTGTCTCAGAGCTATACTCGCGCCAACCAAGTTTGGGAAAGCTTTTTAACAAACGCACGCGCGAAGGTTCTTTCCTTTCGACTCATGAAGCTTTCTAAGGATAATGCCAATCCCATGGATGTCGTGATTAATCTTATCTCCCTTTCCTCTATCCATAATAGCTTTTTGAGGATAAACCCAATCCCATAGATGGTGTGATTGATATTATCTCCTTGTCCTCCATCTATAAAAAGCTTGTTCTGTTGCCTTTGACAAGCTAGTTCGAGCATAGGGAGAATTATACTTTCAGAAGTCTAAGAGATTGCTATAAGAGTCTTCTTTGCATTCATAATCAAAGAGAGAGAGGCTTGTTCCCAATCCCGACAAGCTTTGCAAGGCATATGTAGCTGATCACCCAGCCAAAGGAGGATTTGACGTCAGAACTATGGTTGTATTCTTTTTTGTTGTTTATCAATAATAGATGACTATCATTATGGTTCCACTCTTGTTGTTCATTGTAATGAAGTTTGAGTTATATCTTTTCTGATCGATATATAATTACATCTATTGGATTTTATGCTTGTATTTGTGTTGTTCTTTGCATGTGCAGGTGTCCATTCACGAAGATTATGAGGATCGTGACCGACCGAGCAAAGGAACGAGAGTGTCGACTCTTCTACAACACTAGCGTTGGAATCCAAGTAGGCTCTCATCATTTACCTTTAATTTGTAATTAGGAACCTGCGTGTTAGCATTGTTTGATTGTTGCTAGACCCATTCTAGGCTAGTGGGGATCGCCTTTGTCTACAGAGGGGATTTACCTCGCCAAAAATTTGGCGACTCCGCTGGGGATACTATTTGTTGTTTGATTTGTAAACTTTGGACGGAGCCTGAAGTACAGCCAGATAGCCTTCGAAATGCTATTTCTCTGCATTAGTGAAGTAGATCAACACCACTTCAGTCAATCTCCAGTTTGGTTTACGAACCGAACAACTTGGAGTTTGTCTTGCTGTTTGGTTTTCTCTTGTTTTGCTTGCTTAGATAAGCTTTATGGGTTGAATTTTTAGTCGTCTCTTGCTGCTTGATTTGTCTGGATACTGTTGATCAAGCCTTGGCCTGCTTGTTTTTATTTTTAAGCTAGCAAACTTGATTAGCGTGATTTTTTGCCTGACAGTCGCGCCAGTGGGCGCATGTTGCACAAAAACAACTCGCGCCAATCCCTTAAAAGCGCGAGTTACAGCCTGACAATCGCGCCAGGCTTGTGAAATTTTAGATTTTGCTTGTTTTGAGCCTTCCAAGCTTCGTTTTTGTGTCTGGATACTTCCTCTCAATCACTTGAGTGTGTTAGAGTCTTGTTTGACTGGTTCTTGGCCTTTACCCTTTGGGTGTTTGCTTTTTTCTACCGATTTCACGTTTTAGCCCTAGGGCATCTAGTGGCTTTGTGCATCGAGCCTTCCTTAGGAGTTTTGGCCTTCTGTTGGTCCAGTCAACTTTTTGGTTACTCTCTTGCACTTGTTCAGTGATTGTTAAAGCTTTTTATTGTGTTATTCGAGTGATTCTCTTATTTTCACTTGGATTCCGCTTGGCTTCGTGTTGGGTTTAGATCACACAGCTCATTGAGGTCTTTGTGATTTTTCTTGGTTTGAAAGATTGCCTTGGTGTTTCAGGGACTTGATTGTGTTTTCATTGAGTGAAATTTGTCTCTTTTACTCTTTGTTATTATCTCTCAAAATTTGTTTAGTGCACTTTGCCATTGAAAAGAAAACGAACAATCTCTTTTGCTTTGTATTAGTTAATGGAAATTAGAGCTTTTCATTGTTATTAGCGATTAGTGAATTTAAAGGAAAGTTTCATTAATTTCCATTAGCTGCATTAGAGTTATTGTTGATTGTTTTATGGTCATTTTTGTTTGTGTGAAAGCTCTCAACCCTCTCGTAGTTAGCATTCATCGAACGAAATGATATATTTTGGCATATAGTTTGCATTTAGGAAATTGTGAGAGATTACATACGGTAGGACCTGGAAATTGAAACCTAATCAAAGATCAACCATAAAATGAACTAAATAAACTTAAAAACGCATTGGAACTTAACGCATACATCTAGAGGTCTAGGCTAGAGACGTGTTCCGGCGTCGTTAAACCTAGTCACTATTGTTTCACATTAAGGTTGGGTGATTCCTCCTTTTGTGACTTAATAGTGGTCTAGCACGGATTTGTGCTCCCACGTACCGTCGAGTATATGGGGAGACCCCACTAGGTTATCATCCTTTAGCCACAGGAAGCTGTGTCTGCCGCCTTACGAGCCGTAACGCACCGAACACAACATTCGGGAAGATTGACTGCCGTACAGAAAGTCCTTGGTTTTCATATGATTGCCAAGGTGTATATGCAGTTTTACGGATTTGTTTGGTAAACCCTTTGCCTAGTTTCTCCAGAGTAGTCACTTTTGATCCTTTTCAGACTCCCTAAAAGAAAAGGCTCACCTGAGCATTTTGTCACTTCGGGCTCATTAAAAATTCGAAGGAGACTAGAGTCATCTTTTTGTCCTTTTCTCGACTCTTAAAAAGTGAAAAGGTCAAGTTCAGTTCCTTTGTCTTAAAATTTATTCGGCCGCGATTCACATTTACCCGGTTAGATCTTGTTTGCGTTAGCTTGAGTAGGCTTCTTTTTCGATGGCAACCTTTCCGGGGTTCACCAACCCAGGGATCCCCTCTGACGGAAACCCTGGTCATTTCGCTCCTTTTGGGAATGTTGGTGCTCCTTACATGGCAACGTTGTCCCTCCCAGGGTTAACTATTGGGTTGCCTGTTTGGTTGTTCCCAACCTCTTTGGTCCCTACCGTCTCAACTTCTGGTCAATCAGTCCCTCCACCTGAACAACATCATGTTGATTCTAAGGTGGACCTCTCCCCTTCTTCACCTGTTTCTACATCCTCATCTTCTACTTCGCCTGGTGAAAGTCTAGATTCGAGTAACCAGGTGACTAAGAAGAAGAAGAAGAAGACGAAGAAGAAGAAGTCTCCTAAGGGAGAGGCTAAAACTGCAGCTAGTCCCTCAAGTACACCTCCCATCAGGCCACCTTCTGCTCCTCTGCGGAAAGTCAAATTTCCTTGTAGATTATGCAAGGATGACCATCTTCTAGGTGATTGTCCTGGCATTCCCAGGGTCTTAGAAGTATGGTCTCACGATCCGGCCCGCCCCTCATCGTCCTCTGAAGCTCACGGCGATGCTACTCTATTAGCTGGAAATGGTAAGGGAAAAGGGAAGATTCGAATCCCTTGTAGACTTTGTGAAGGCAATCATCCCCTTCACCTTTGTTCGCTCATAGATAGAGCCTCTGTTGTCTTTGAAAGTCTTACAACTCCTTCACCCCAACTACCCGTTGGCTATCAACGTCTTTCTGCAGCCGCAGATCATCCCCCTGTTGACAAAGAGATTGATTCAAATTCTTCTCGTGTCCAGGCCCCTCTTCCCGAGCCTGGCTGTGCCAAGCCTGTTCCAGACCAACCATTGGTCGGAAAGAGTGTCGACTCGAGTTCACCACCCGTCGACCACTCTGTTTCGGAAGAGCATCATTCCCATGTTCTTCTCGTCTCCTCAGATTCTCCTGAGTCCGGACATGACTCTCCTATCCCAGCTGCTCCTGAGAGTCCTGCTTCGGTTCTTTTAGAGCAGGGGGGGAAATCATATGATTCTCCCACCAAGTAGTTCAGTCGTTTCCTTCGACTGGAGTCGTTTGACCACCTCCCGCCTTCCATCCCATGTGCCTTTCTGGGTCACGGTACACGCCTATAATAAGGCAATACCTGACACTATTTTGGATGAGGGTGCATCTGTCAGTATTATGCCTGCCACTACTTGGCAAGCTTTCGGTTCCCCACAGCTTGTGCTAGTCGCGCCGAATCTGACTATTTTTGACGGAGGAACCAGTCAACCATTAGGGATCCTTCCAAAGTTCCCTATTACTTTGGGAGGCAAGACCGTTTATATAGACGTATCGGTTACCCAAGGTGCTTTAGATTTCAGTCTTCTCCTTGGCCGTGACTATGTTTATGCCATGGGGGCCCTGGTCTCTTCACTTTTCCGTGTGGTTTTCTTTCCACACGATGGAAGAATAGTGACTATAGATCAATTATCGTTCGTTCGTCCCCGGGTGCCTCCTACGCATTCGTCATCCCCTCCTGGTTTTCATCCACCAGTTGCATCTGCACCACAACAGATCAACTACATGGCCACTTATCCCGTGCCTGGATCCAGTGATGCCGCCATCGTGCATAGTGTCCTGGGGGCATTGGGTCCTGACTTCCGAGATATTACCCTTCCACCTGGAGTGGCACTCTTGGAAGCCCCAACTTCCTGTTCATTCTAATGAAGTTCAGGCGGAGCATAGTTCGTTTTCCTATGTCAAGATCCTTAAAAAATGAAACTAGGTCTGGCGGACCATAGTTCGTTTTCCAATGTCAAGCTCCTTAAAAAATGAAACTAGGTCTGGCAGAGCATAGTTCGTTTTCCTATGTCAAGCTCCTTAAAAAATGAAACTAGGTCTGGCCGAGCATAGTTCCTGATCTTGTGTCAAGCTCATTAAAAAATGAAATAAGGGTTATGAGGATAGTTCTTTTCCTAGGTCAACCTCATTAAAAAATGAAACATCTCCTCATTTCCAAATCGAGTCTTTGATTAAGATCTCGTAAAATACAAGTCGAGTCTTTCATAGATCTCGAGAGTGAACCTTCATTCCATCCACTTCGTTGAATGAAATGAAGCTTGGGGGTCATGTACCTCATTTTGCGTTATTATGCCGGGGGCATGCGAACTTATAACAAGCATAGTTTTTCATTTCAAGCTTGTGTAAACATGAAACCGAATCCAAGCAGAGTTCTCCATGGTTCAAGCTTGTGTAAAAATGAACCCATACCCATTTTACATCTCGTGATTGTCGTTATTTCGCTAAATTCTGTTAGATGAGCCTTGGTTGTTTCATTCCATTGCTACCATCTCTTTGGTTGATCATATGATTTCACTTGGTTGTTTATCCTTTCCTGAGGAACCGCAGCAATGAGTGGTTTTATTAGCCAGCCTCTTGACCATTATATGTTTTGAGCAATTCCACCATTTTCGGAACCAGTTGCTACCCTTTATACCACTCGTTCCTCCAGGACGAGTCTCCTTTTAAGCTCTTTTCTGACTCGTAAAAAATGAAAAGATTGCCGAGTATTTTTCCCTTTTTGACTCGTTAAAGAGAATAAAAATGGAGGTCTGCTTTCAGCTCTTTTTCGACTGTTTAAAGACAAAAATATTGCTGAGTTATTCCTCTTGACTCGCTAAACGTAAATAAGGGGCAGTCGTCTTTAAACTCTTTTCTGACCGTGTAAAAACGAAAAGATCATCGGACCCTTGTCGTTTCAGGTTCGTTAACGGTTACGAAGCGACGTGGCTTCGATCGATTTTTTACTTTTTCAGGTCGAAATCGCTACTCATGAAAAGTACTCCTCGATCGTAATGGTCGGGTGGTTCTTTCGAGCATTGCTTTATACTTTTTCGAGTTCGAGAGACACAACTTTACGAAAAAGGACACCCTTGGAGTTTTCTTTTCTGCTGTCTTTTCAAACTCTCTAAACATGAAAAGACGTCAAGTTCTTCCTCTGTCAGACTCGTTAAAACTTGATGACATTGGAGTCCGTCGAGATGACGCTTTACAAGCATATGCTATCCCCGTCAAGCTTGTTAATAAAAATAACTAGCGTACTCACCAGAAATGGTGGGGGGAAATGGAACCATAATTATTGTCGTGTCGGAAGTATGTTGCTCTTGAACATGGCACTTGTCTACTTTCGTGTCTGGGTGGGGACATCTCATCTCGTTTTTCACTTGCCTCCGTGGATTTGGGTGATCCTGTTTGACCTCTCATTTGCTCATTGCCTTGTCACCATGACCTTTGATCCATTGATGTCAAATACTGCCAAGTCCACTGTCGTGCCACCGATATGTTCAAGAGAAGTTGACCTCTGCAGAATAACAACCTCCCTCTGATAGCTCACATAATTCTGATTCACCACAACATTCTTCCTCTGTCTCGTGTCGATGATGTCGGAAACACTATGGCCCACCTTCGATCAAGGTCACTTCCTATCGACTTCAGCTCATTATCCAGGAAGCTGATCTAGAGACTCCCTTCCGGTGCCTTGGAGCCTGCATGCCTCAATGGCAGGTTCTTCATGTTTGACGTGAGGTTTTCATTATTGGCCTCCGATCGAATGATTCTACGGGTGTTCGATGCCAGCTCACTGATTCGCATGTCGTAGATTGTACCTATAGTACCTTGAGGGCCATTGTCATTATTGGTGGTACCTATCGCGTCTGTTAACATTTTTCATTATTGACTGGTAATCAGACGATGTTCATGCATGTTCGACTTCAACTCATGTATTCGCATGCTTGAACTTGTACTTTTGTTCGGGTCGAGATGGAGCGCAAGACCTTGGATTTTGTCTGTTGGAATCCAGGCTGCAATTTTGTGGATTATTGTGATTATTTCATGACTCATTCACTGGATGGCTGCGACCATGCCTGAGTCTATTCATCAATCCTCACCGGATGGCTGTGCCCATACCTTGGATCTAGATTATTATGTACTTTGTTATGGATGGCTGCGCCCATACCACATATATCATGTACTTGAGATATCAGTTGTACCTCTCTATGCAGATTCTCCGGCGGCAGCATTTTCAATTGCATGTGTTCTTGTAAAGCATTTCACCCCTCTCTCTCGGGCCTCATGCTTTAGGGGGCATCTATTACACAGTAATTTGTCACCATTTGTCACCGTCCCTGTCACCCCTCTCCCGCACTTTGGAGGACTCATTCTGGGACCTGTGAGAAGTGACATAACTTGAAAACACTTGCATTATATTCCTCTAAGTATGGACTTCATATGCCCTGAAGACATCTCTTGCAGAATATCCTTAAAAAGTTCCCTTTTTCCATTAGCGCGGATCCACAGTGTACTACTTGCACCAATAGGGGAAATCCTTCAAAAGGGCGCGCCATTTGGCGCTCTGTCTCAGAGTTATACTCACGCCAACCGAGTTTTGGAAAGCTTTTTAACAAACGCACGCGCGAAGGTTCTTTCCTTTCGACTCATGAAGCTTTTTAAGGATAATGCCAATCCCATGGATGTCGTGATTAATCTTATCTCCCTTTCCTCTATCCATAATAGCTTTTTGAGGATAAACCCAATCCCATAGATGGTGTGATTGATCTTATCTCCTTCTCCTCCATCTATAAAAGCTTGTTCTGTTGCCTTTGACAAGCTAGTTCGAGCATAGGGAGAATTATACTTTCAGAAGTCTAAGAGATTGCTGTAAGAGTCTTCTTTGCATTCATAATCAAAGAGAGAGAGGCTTGTTCCCAATCCCAACAAGCTTTGCAAGGCATATGTAGTTGATCACCTAGCCAAAGGAGGATTTGACGTCAGAACTATGGTTGTATTCTTCTTTGTTGTTTATCAATAATAGATGACTATCATTATGGTTCCACTCTTGTTGTTCATTGTAATGATGTTTGAGTTATATCTTTTTGACCGATATATAATTGCATCTATTGGATTTTATGCTTTTATTTGTGTCGTTCTTTGCATGTGCAGGTGTCCATTCACGGAGATCGTGACGATCGTGACCGTCCGGAGCAAAGGAATAGGAGTGTCGACTCTTCTACAACACTAGCGTTGGAATCCAAGTAGGCTCTCATAATTTACCTTTAATTTGTAATTAGGAACCTGCGTGTAAGCATTGTTTGATTGTTGCTAGACCCATTCTGGGCTAGTGGGGATCGCCTCTGTCCGTAGAGGGGTTTTACCTCGCCAACAGTCCAAATTGGACAAATTTTATGTTGATCTTACACCACTCAGCAACATCAACCCGATTGAACAATTAGTTTTCTGATCTGAGTAGAAGATTTTCAAACGACCTAGAGGAGGGAATCTCTGAGGAATCTAGGGGGAATCTAAAATATTCCTTAAGCCCCAGATTTTCACTTTCTCAGAATTCAAAAGTTTGACAGTTGATTTTTCACTATTCGACGCCACAAATCTAATGGTATATTCAGATTTTCCATTTGCTCATTTCATTTTTTGGCCACTTTTCAAAGTGGAGTGTAAGTGTCAGTATTCAATGTGCGAGCAGTCATTCCATGAGTTTCGACGCCGCGAGATTGATGGTACAACTAGCTTTAGCCGTTTGACATCCTTTTCTTCAGATGACCTCGGGATGTGAGGTATATGAAGTGTGTTCATATACATCTTTTTCTATGCATTGTGTTGCATAGATCCCTATTTGATGTTTGATGAGGGATCTTGTTTCTTACTTGTTTTCATGATTCCTTCTTGATGTGATGCAGACTCATTTGTGGGATATACTTGTTGTCATGATTCGTCATGTTTTGTTTGAGATCCATTTATCGTTATGTTGATCGGATACTCATGTGTCGCCATGTATGTTTGCATTGAGATCTCTTTTATGCCATGTTGATGGGATGTTCATTATCATCATGCATGAGTTTATGTCATACTGATAGGATTCCTTTTGATTGAGAGTTCCTATAGCGGAACATCTCTTGGAGCCACTCATGCATGATGACATTTTCCTTGTATGATAGCAACATCACCTCTTATGTACATCATCATTATTGACACCACTTAATGCAGTGACCTACACCATCTTAACACCGGGGCCCAGAGACGTAGTCCCTCTTGCATAAACTCCATTATCAACGTCTTATTATTTTATGTTTCTGATGATTGTCATGTTCCTTCTGCTTTACAGCATGCATTTATGCCCCTTTATGCTATTTTAATTGTAATTATAATCACATCACGAAAGAAAAATATCTTGGTTAAATCCAAGAGTTGAGTCAACTCGAATCAAGTTTGGTATCGGAACGATCTTTGTGTGGATGTGAATTGCAAGCATGAACAACGGAATGTGCAGGGACAGACGATGAAAAAGAGATGTACGGGACCAAGCTAAAAATTTCCAAAAGGGTGGAAATAATGTGTGAAGCTCTACAAAAAGAGACAGAGGAAAAGAAGTGATTGTAGCTTTAGTTGCGAGCCACGAAAGAGGCCCTGGAAGAACTGAAGCACAACAAACGAAATATTCAAATAGATAACGTTGAATTGAAGATGCTTCTACATGAAGAGAAGGAAGAAAAACACATTTTGCTACAATAGCTGCAAGCTAAGGATGAGGCCTTGGAAGAGCTACAACATGACCGATGTGAGGTAAAAAGTAGTTCTCCAAATTCATGTATGTTTCCTGATGATGATTTCGCTTTTTTTTAAAATCATACCACAGGAATCAGCTCCAAATTGTTGAAGAACATGGGGTACGAAGCAAAAGGCTTGGGCATTAATGGTCAAGGCATTGTCAACCCCATCAAAGTAGAGGAATTACCTCGTCAGACAGGACTTGGGTAGACAGCTAGTGAACGACCAACAACAGATGATGAGAAGCCCCCATCAGTTCTTTCCAAATCGACAAAGGAGGTAAAAATTGTTGATTTCCTTTGAGTTCTGTCTCTGCATAGCATGATTTATGTTCGAGATGTGGAGATACCAATTACAGGGACAAACATGGGGCTCCTTGCCATGATGAGGTGCAAGGAGGAAGAAGAACTTGGTGTTTATAACGAAGGAATAACTCAACCATTGGAGGTTTTGCAGAGACCTCAATTTGCAGGCTTGGGATGCACCGAGGGAGAATACTCGAAGGTGTCATATTCTTCTGAGACATCGTTGAAATCATTGAGGGAAGAGAATGATGCGAAAACATCTCCATCATCCCATGGTAGTTTCCATGGCAAGGAAACAACTGAGGCAAGCTCTCACCGACATAGCGACATCAGAGACGGAAAGGAAAGGTATAACCAGTTTTGATATTCGAATGCTCATTTCTATTATAATCATGTTGTTAATAATGGACGTAAAACATGGCATCGAAAAACATGTACCTTTTACGGATTACATAACCATGCATTTTCTAAGTGTTGGAAAAGGATAGCGGCACACGAAAGGAGAAGGCATGAATGAACCTCTCAACAGCAAGTAAAGAAACATGTTAAGCAGATCTCGAGGAAGAAAACCTATTGCAGTCATTGTGATAGAAATGGCCATCAAAGAGCCACTTGTCGAAGGCTCCATCCAGAGAAGCGCCTTAAGGACAAAGTGTCAGTGCATGAACCAGGTGATACAATTGTTCGACAAGAAAAACCACCACGGGGAGGTGACCCATTCACCTTGATAAGTGAAAAATGGTTTCTAGATATGTTAGCGTGTTATGGTCGTGCTTTTGTAAATCATTTGTTGCATTTTAAAATGTAAAAGTGATGATGTGTTTTCCATCACTTGTTCAGCAACAATGATGTCTGGTCTTATTTTGTGTTGCATGATAAACTGTGAAAGTGATGTCATGTTTCCATCACTTGTCAAAGAAAAAATAATGTTTGGCCTTATTTTTGTAAATCATGTGTTGCAGTGATGATGTTTTTTCCTTTACTTGTTTTAGCAACAATGATGTGTTGGTTGTGTCTTCGTAGCTGGGGTATTGTTTCCATTTTGATGTAAACTTGACCACCGAGTATATGTTATAAACTCGTGGCATGTAGGGGATGCTTGGGTCACTGGTTGGTCATGAAAGTCAAGCATGTAATTTTCAAAACAATGTATTACAGGTTGCTGAGATTGCAGGTGTCAGCTCATTGCTTAAGGCTCCAAAGAACAAAGGTGAAGGAGGTGGAAGCGAGACCTTTTCAGGGATGCTTGTGATGCAGAAAAGGTACAGAGAAGTTGGAGATTATTTTTCATGATTTTGGAGGACCAAAAGCTCCTCAGTGGGGAGGATTGATCCAGGTGGCTCCAGAGACACACACAGGACAAAGAGGGCTTATGGAAGCTCAAAAATCAAAGTGATCAGAATGCTTTCAAACTAGGACTAGAGCATAGATCTTGTCGTCCTAATCACAACAGTGTGAACGTTTCGTCAATCTGAGCTTGTATGAGGGAGAACGAGCCAGTCAAATTTTTGGTCAAAGTTGGATTGTGGGCCAAGTTCAAGTGTCCTACAAATTGACTAACCCTCGGGCACGAAACCTAGCTCCCGAAAGTGGGCGAATTTGTTGGATCGTTAATTTGTCTAATATCCCCTATATTAGACAAATTCAAAAAAAATGTTTATTATATATATATATATATGGTGGCGGGCCACCACCCCCGCCACCCCAAAACTATATTATAAATTTTTTATTAAAATTGGCCGACAGGCCATGACCCCCGTCGGCCCCCCAACCAATCCACATAACATATAAACATATATACACTGGGTGTGGGTGGGTCACTTACGGTGGACCCGCCCCACGCCCCCACCCATTAAACATTACCATGTGATAAACCAAGGGTGGAGGGGCTCGAACCCGCCCAGCCGGTGTGGCCAGCCTGCCTCTCGGGCACCCTCACACACGCAACCAATAAACCAAACCCCAAACACTACGCGCCAACCGTCCAGCGATGCTCCCATTTAATACAACATGTTACGGAGGTTACGGGGCGAGTTGCCCAATGCGGACCCGACCCCCCAAACAAAAATATATATGCAGGTTTTTAAAATGTAAAATGTATTGATATGGAGGGGTCAGGGTTTGACCACTCGACCTCCTCCTTATTACTCGGAATTTCTAACCAATCCACCTAAACGACATTTTTGAAAAATTCGCCCATGAAATCTTATATAAACTAGTCTTTTTGTCAATGTTCCCAACATCATGGAGGAGCCAAGAGCGCGCACGGAAACCGAGGTGCAAATTTTTAATTAATTTAATTATGGGTGGAACCATGAGCCTAGAGAAAAGGTTGGCGGAACCATGATTGGGCGAAATTCTCAGGAGGGTGAAAATTTTGTAGTGTCCAAATTGGACAAATTTTATGTCGATCTTACACCTCTCAGAGACACAAACCTGATGGCACAGTCAATTTCCAAATCTGAGCAGCAGATTTTCAAAGGACCAGGAGGAGGGAATCTTTGAGGAATCAAGGGGGAATCTAAAAGATTCCTTAAGCCCCAAATTACCACTTTCTCAGAATTCAGAAATTTGACAGTAGATTTTGCACTATTCGATGCCATAAATCTGATGGTGCATTCAGATTTTCCATTTGCTCATTTCAATTTTCGGCCACTTTTCAAAGTGGAGTGCAGGGGTTAGCATTCAACGTGCGAGCAGTCATTCCATGATCCGACGTCGCGAGATTTATGGTACAGCCAGCTTCAGCAGTTTGACATCCTTTTCTTCAGATGGCCCCAAGATGTGAGGTATATGCAGTGTGTTCATGTTCTTCTTTTGCTATGCATTGTGTTGCACAGATCCCTGTTTGATGTTTGATGAGCAATCTTGTTTCTTACTTATTTTCACGATTCCTGCTTGATGTGATGCGGAATAATTTGTGGGATGTACTTGTTGTCATGATTCATAATGTTTTGTTTGAGATCCCTTTGTCGTTATGTCGATGGGATACTCATGTGTCACCATGTACGTTTGCATTGAGATCCCTTTTATGCCATGTTGGCAGGATGTTCATTATCATCATACATGAGTTTATGTCATACTGATAAGAGTCCTTTTGACTTAGAGTTCCTATAGTGGAACATCTCTTGGAGCCACTCCTGCGTGAAGGAATTTTCCTTGTATGATAGCAACATCACCTCTTATGTACATCATCACTATTGACAGCACCAATGCAGTGGCCTACACCATCTTGCCACCAGAGCCCAAAGATGTAGTCCGTCCTAGACGAACTCCGTTATCAACGTCTTGTTATTTTATGTTGTTGATGATTGTCATGTTCCTTCTTCTTTACAGCATGCATTTATGCCCCTTTATGCTATTTTAATTGCAATTCTAATCACATCACGAAAGCAAAAGATCTTGGTTAAATCCGGGAGTTGAGTCAACTTGGATCAAGTTTGGTATCGAAGCGGTCTTTGCATGGATGTGAATTGCAAGTGTGAACAATGGAACGTGCAACGACAGAGGATGAAAAAGCGATGTACGAGACCATGCTCAAAATTTCCAAAATGGTGGAAATCATGTATGAAGCTCTACAAAAAGAGACAGAGGAAAAGGAGCGATTGTAGCTTCAATTGCGAGCCATGGAAGAGGCCCTGGAAGAATTGAAGCACAACAAATAGAATCTTCAAACAAAGAAATTTGAATTGAAGACGTTTCTACCTGAAGAGAAGGAGGAAAAACAATGTTTGATACAATAGCTGCAAGGTAAGGAAGAGGCCTTGGAAGAGCTGTAGCGTGACCCATGTGAGGTAAAAAGTAGTTCTCTGAATTCATGTATGTTTCCTAATGATGATCTCGTTGTTTTTGAAAATCATACCATAGGAATTGGCTCCAAATGTTGAAGAATGTGGGGTATGAATGTTGAAGAATGTGGGGTATGAAGGAAAAGGCTTGGGCATTAATGGCCAAGGCATTTTCAACCCCATCAAAGTAGAGGAATTACCTCATCAGACAGGACTTGGGTATGTCAGAAAGGAAGTTGGGGAATGCGCCAAGACAGCTAGTGAACCACCAATAACAAATGATGAGAAGCCCTCATCAGTTCTTTCCAAATCGACAAAGAAGGTAAAAGATGTTGATTTATTTTCAGTTTTCTCTTCACATAGCATGATTTCTGTTGGAGATGTGGAGATACAAATTACAGGGACAAACATGAGGCTTCTTACCAGGATGCGGTGCAAGGAGGAAGAAGAACTTGGTGTTAATAACCAAGGCATAACTCAACCATTGGAGGTTGTGTAGAGACCTCAATTTGCAATCTTGGGATACACTGAGAGAGAATGCTCGAAGGTGTCAGATTCTTCCAAGACATCGTTGAAATCGTCGAGGAAAGAGAATGATGGGAAAACATCCCCATCATCCCATGGTAGTTTCCAGGGCAAGGAAACAGCTGAGGCAAGCTCTCATCGCCATAGTGACATCAGAGATGGCAAGGAAAAGTATAACTAGTTTTGATATTCGAATGTTCATTTCGATTATAATCATGTTGTTAATAATGGACGTAAAACATGGCATCGAAAAACATGTACCTTTTGTAGATTACATAACCATACATTTTCTAAGTGTTGGAAAAGAATACCGGCACACAAAAGGAGAAGGCGTGAATGACCCTCTCAACAATAGGCAAAGAAACATGTTAAGCAAATATGGAGGAAGAAAACCTATTGCAGTCATTGTAACAGAAGTGGCCATAAAATAGCCACTTGTTGGAGGCTCCATCCAAAGCATCACCTTAAAGACAAAGTGTCGATGCATGAACCAGATGAAACAATTGTTCGACAAGCAAAACCACCACAGGGAGGCAACCCATTCACCTTGAGAAGTGAAAAATGGTTTCTAGATATGTTAGCATGTCATGGTCGTGCTTTTGTAAATTATTTGTTGCATTTTAAAATGTAAAAGTGATGATATGTTTTCCATCACTTGCTCAGCAACAATGATGTCTGGTCTTATTTTGTGTTGCATGATAAACTGTAAAAGTGATGTCCTGTTTCCATCACTTGTCAAAGAAAAAATAGTGTTTGGCCTTATTTTTGTAAATAATGTGTTACAATGATGATGTGTTTTCCATCACTTGTTTGAGCAACAATGATGTGTTGGCCGTGTTTCTGTAGCTGGGGTATTGTTTCCGTGTTTGGGTCATTAGTTTGTCATGAAAGTCAAGCATGTAATTTGCAAAACAATGTACTATAGGTTGCAGAGGTTGCAAGTGTCGGCTCGTCGCTTAAGGCTTTGAAGAACAAAGGTGAAGGAGATGGAAGCGAGACCTTTTCAAGGATGCTTTTTATGGAGAAAAGATACATGGAAGTTGCAGATTATTTTTCATGATTTTGGAGGACCAAATTCTCCTTAGTGGGGAGGATTAATCCAGGTGGCTCTGGAGACACACAAAGGACAAAGAGAGCTTATGGAAGCTCAAACATCAAAGTGATCAGAATGCTTTCGAACCAAGACCAAAGCTTATATCTTATTGTCCTAATCGCAACGGTGTGAACATTTCGTCAATCTGAGCTCGTATGAGGGAGAACGAGCCAGTCAAAGTTTTGGTTAAAGTTGGACTATGGGCTAGGTTTAAGTGTCCTACAAATTGACTGATCCCGGGTCATGAAACCCAGCTCCTGAAAGTGGGCGAATTTGTTGGATCATTAATTTGTCTAATATCCCCTATATTAGACAAATTAAAAAAAATGTTTATTGTTTAATATATATATATATATATATATATATATATATATATATATGGTGGCAGGCTACCACCCCCGCCACCCCCAAACTATATTTTAAAATTTCTATTAAAATTGGTCGAGCACGCATGGAAATCAAGGTGATAATTTTTAAATAATTTATTTCTAGGTGGAACCATGAGCCTAGAGAAAAAGCAGGTGGAACCATGATAGGGCAAAATTATCAAGAGGGTGAAAATATTGCAGTGTCCAAATTGGACAAATTTTATGTCGATCTTACACCTCTCAACGACATGAACCCGATGGAATATTTAGTTTTATGATCTGAGCAGTAGATTTTCAGAGGACCCGGAGAAGGGAATCTTTGAGGAATCTAATGGGAATCTAAAAGATTCCTTAAGCCCCAGATTTCCACTTTCTCAGAATTTAGAAATTTGACAGTCGATTTTGCACTATTTGACGCCACAAATCTGATGGTGTATTCAGATTTTCCATTTGCTCATTTCATTTTTTGGCCACTTTTCAAAGTGGAGTGCAGGTGTCAGCATTCAACGTGCGAGCAGTCATTCCATGAGATCTGACGCCGCAAGATTGATGGTACAACTAGCTTCAGCAGTTTGACATCCTTTTCTTCAAATTGCCCCAGGATGTGAGGTATATGCAGTGTGTTCATGTACTACTTTTGCTATGCATTGTGCTGCACAGATCCCTATTTGATGTTTAATGAGGGATCTTGTTTCTTACTTGTTTTCACGATTCCTGCTTGATGTGATGCAGAATCATATGTGGGATGTACTTGTTGTCATGATTCATCATGTTTTTTTTGGGATCCCTTTGTCGTTATGTTGATGTGATACTCATGTGTCGCCATGTATGTTTGCATTGAGATCCCTTTTATGCCATGTTGGCGGGATGTTCATTATCATCATGTATGAGTTTATGTCATACTGATAGGAGTCCTTTTGACTGAGAGTTCCTATAGTGTAACATCTCTTGGAGCCACTCCTACGTGAGGGCATTTTCCTTGTATGATAGTGACATCACCTCTTATGTACATCATCACTATTGATAGCACTTAATGTAGCGACCTATACCATCTTGACACCGGGGCCTGGAGACGTAGTCCCTCCTGGACGAACTCTGTTATGAACATCTTGTTATTTTATGTTGCTGATGATTGTCATGTTCCTTCTTCTTTACAGCATGCATTTATGCCCCTTTATGCTATTTTAATTGCAATTCGAATCACATCACGAAAGCAAAAGATATTTGTTAAATCCGGGATTTGAGTCAACTCGATCAACAGATAGTAGGGTTTTTTAGTTGTGTCTTTCCCAAAAAATCATTATTTTATATGTGATTGAATTACTTCTCTTATATGCTTCGTGATTTCAGCGATCGTTTATTGTTTTCACTGATGAGTAGAGTAGATTGAAGTCAATTGTTTTAGCATATTACAATCTATAGTTTGAATCTATAAGGAATTTCTACATGCATTTGAGTTGGCGAGAATGACCCTCCTTCTCACTCTTATTTATATCTTTCTCTGGTGTGATTTTTAGCCCTTCAGGAAGCTCATTCTCCTACGAACAAAAAAAACAATGCATTCATATTAAAAAGGACACAAACATGGATGTAAAAATGAGGTAAACTTCGATGCAAAATAAGATGCAAAAAGGGATGTAAACATGGACACAATCATGGGTGCAACGATGGACATAAATTATATGAAAAAGTGGATGTAACAATAGACATTATTAAAAAAAAAAAATGAAAACTTGGATGCAAAACAAGATGCAAAAATGGATGTAAAAGTGGATGAAAACATGGGTCCAACATGAGAAAGAAAATTGGATGCAAAAAATGGATACAATGGAAATAGATACAAAAGTAGATATAAAACGAGATGCAAAGCCCAATGCATAAACTTGACACAAAAGTGGATGCAAAAAGATATGTAATATTTGATGCAAAAGAGGATGCAAACATGGATGAAAAATTGGAACCAAACATGGGTACAACAATAATTGAAAAACATGGCGCAAATTGTGGCACAAAAAAAATCGATGTAATGATAGATGCAAAAAAGGAAGTGAATAGAGATGAAAAAATGGATGCAAAGGTGGATGTAAACATGGGTGCAACAATGGATGCAAAAGTTGATGCAACAAAAGTATATGCAAAACAAGACACAAAACTCGATGCAAATCCTGACGCAAAAGTGGATACAAAAGGGATAGAAAAAAGATGTAAAATACGATGAAAACTTAGACGCAAATGAGGATGCAAAACTAGAAGCAAAATTAGGTGCAAAGGGAGGTGCCAAACTAGTCGCAAATTGTGGCACAACAAAATTGGATGCAATAGTAGATTCAAAAGATGACGTAAATATGGATGTAAAACAAGATGCAAAAGGGGCTGCAACAAAAGTAGATGAAAAACTAGACATAAACCTTGACACAAAACTTGGCACAAAGGGGATGCAAAAAATGATGAAAAAATGATGAAAAAAATGGTTTAAAAAGGGATGCAAAAGAGGATGCAAAAGATGGTGAAAATGTTGGTGCAAGTGTAGGTGCAAAAAGTATATGCATTAGAAGAAGAAAAGTTAGGTGTAACAAAATTAGGTGCCAAAATTGATGAAAAACCTAGAACAAAACTTGGTGCAACAGATGGCACAAAACTTGGCATAAATCCTGGTGCAAAACATATTGCAATACCTAGTTCTAAACTTTGTGTAAGACTTGGTGGAAAAATCGGTGCAAATTTTGCATCAATTTTTGCACCATATTTGATAAATGGATGAAAATAGCACCAAAAATGGACTTTAGACGCAAAAAAGGAATCAAAAAGGGGTGTTAATCATATGATTTCGTTGTAGTGAATTAAATATTTTTTTCCTATTAAATATTAAAAAACACACAAAGAAAACACTTTCAATAATAAAAAAGTGGAATAAATACAAACGCTACTTCCTTATCATTACCGAATAAAGAAAATTCCTCCAAACAAAGTATCATTTCAGTTCTGAACATTCAAGGAGAGGGATCTGATTGCAAGACTGTAAGTGAACTGTACTCTCTCTTCTCCCGCATCTGCATGATACATAGAAATATCTTCCAGTTGCTGCTACTGCTGCTGCTGAATGAAATGGCCGAATTGTAAAAGATAGGGACATATTATGTACTGAGTATCAACGGATTTTGAATGAAATGCCGAATTGTAAAGGATAGGGACATATTAATAGATTTTGAATGAAATGGCCGAATTGTAAAGGATAAGGACATATTAACAGATTTTGAGATGGTGAATAAAAGGATTATGATGAAATGTGAAGGCCTTTACATTACGGAAATGTTTTCATAGATGCTACAACTCCATCCTCATATTTTTTATCCATTCTCTTCTTCTCCTCCTCCTCCTCATCAGAATCTGAATCTAAGGATGAGGAGAAGTAGAACCAGCAAAACATATTGAAAACAGGGCTTCTCTTTAACTCGCTGCTCCACTTTTTTCCCTTATCATCATCATGATTAATGGTTTATTGTTAAATTTTTAATATTTAAACATTAAAGTTTAAACGGTTCAATGTTAGACGTTTAAAGTTAAATTTTTAATGTTACAATGGTTTACTGTTAAATTTTTAATATTTAAATATTAATGTTTTTTAATTTTCAATGTTATTTAATGTTCACGGTGCCGACAAAATTGGCCAATTGGTGCAGCATAAAATTGGGGACAAAAGAATTTGACATAATTAAACATTAATGTTTTGTAATTTTTAATGTTTTTTAATTTTCAGTTCCAATGTTCACAGTGCTGACATAGCCGATCAACTGGCGCAGCATAAATTTTGCCACAAAAGAATTCAGCATAAATATTTTCCGCAACAACGATTCACACTCCCCACTAAACCAACCATTGATATCAAACTAAGACGAAGCATATTATCTTGGGGCTCAATCACGGTCATCCATAAATCTCAACTAAATGTAAAAAAAATCAACATCAATACATCCATATGGGGTCGAAATAGAGACGCCTATCGACGAATAAATTTCACCTTGACCATCATAATAGATCTACTTGATATTTATTTTAATGATTCTGTAGATGGAATGATGTGCTCAATTTAACCACTCTATAAATGGAATATTGTGCTTCATTCAATATAAATTTGGATTAGAAAGAACATGGATGAAACCCAACAAAATAGAATCCTAGAATGCACAACTTACAGTAATATTCACATCAGCTCCAAGACAAGAAACAAAACCTATAGGCTACTAGCAATGGAAATTTATTCTTGAGTTAGGAAAACTCATAACAGAGGTCCTAGATGATAAACCAATGTTGTTAATTTCATTACAATATAGTATGACCTGAATGGGGAATAAAGAAGGGACATAAATTGAAAAAAATCTATCGGAAACAGAAAATCCAAAGTACAGTAAATACATCTACGAATTATGGGTCAGTTTAAGGATTGAGGCATATCCAGGTTCCAAACTTTAATTGCATGAAGTTCGTTGTCACCATTTTGTGTACATCACTGTATGCCCTTCTCATTTTTAAGCGGGCAAATATTAGGGCTCACATGTGAATCCATGCTTACTAGGCACCCATATTCTCACCGTGACTTAGGAGGTCCTCACTAATCCTCATGAATTTTTGGAGTTGGTTGTATGAAAGAGGTAAATTAAAGATGTGAATGCTAAGGTAGCTTGTAGCTCCATGAATTAGGGTGTCAAGCATGAAGTGTTGCTTCCATCATATCTATTGCTTGATTGAACAAAATTTTGCAAGTCCTTTTTCATCATGTCTGTTGTCAACTTCTTTCGAGAATTAGTGCGACAAATATGCAAGATATAATGGAATCGATGGCTGACCCTTTTCGGTGGGTTCCTCGTCACATAAAACAATGTGCACAACAACACTACAATAAGAAGCACATATATAGTGAATCTTTTGATAAATATGATTGTTATTTTAAATCAAACTTTTTCTAACTTATATTTTAGATTGCTTTAGGCCATCATATCATCATTGTTATTATTAAGCATATTATGCCACAACTATAATTGAACAACGTGGAAAACAGTATGATGTGTATACTCAGCCCCTGCTAATTCATGCCTCCATCGACATATAACATTGTAAACTTACACGATTTTTTTTCCTTTTGGAAACTTACATAATGATATTGATATTGTAAAGTGATTGGTGAAGGATGTCTAAAATATGATTAAAATGTGATTTTTGTTTTTTTCTTACAAAGAAATTAAACACTTTCATGGAAGAAGACATTATGTCAATCTCAAGATTCTTCCCCTCATTGCACTTATAGAGAAGGGTCATCCCCTTGTCTAGGATTGAGGTTGATTTGGGATCTCAAGTGACTCTAAGAATCTAACTGATGGGTTTCTTGTGTGAAAATTTTCAGGTCATGGTAAAACTTTACTGCACATATTCTAAAACCCTAGCAGTTAGATAACTTTAAACTGTTATCTAAAACTAAAGTCTAATGTATGCTTGAAAAATGAAACACATAACATGAGAAAGGTACAAACAACAAAAGTGAAATGGACTATCAAATGTGTTACTTGTTGCTTGGTAGATCGGAAAATGAAATATGCTAGAGCCAACTCAAAAAATCAATACACTATTTGAAACTCAGAAAACTGAATATATAAATCTACTTGCAAGTCTTGTTTTTATAATAGAAGAAAAGGTCAACGAGTTGTAATGAAAGTGGATTGAATCAAAGAGTAAATGCCTAGGAGGATGTGCCCACCTTGCATGAGAAGAACTGCCTAGATTAGAGTGCCCAAGATCACACAATATTTTCTTTGGGAAGTTTGCCAAGACAAATACTGGAAAACACATTCACAACACTTCTTTGCATGAGAAGAACTGTCTAGATTAGAGTGCCCAAGATCATGCACTACTCTGCTTGGGAAGTTCTCCCAGTCAAATACTGGAAAATACATTCACAACGCTTCCTTGATGTTAAATTTCCTTAACCCCAACAACTGAAAAATTACTACCTAATAATTGCCTTGTCATTAATTAATTAAATTTTAGGTTATTGAATAAAAATTAAAATGCACTACTAAGATCTTAACAGGTTAAATAAAATAAAATCATCATAAGCGAATTGAGCTAATTTCACACATGCACATGCAGAATTTATGCCTTTCAAAATCAGGCTTTGCAACTTGGGAAATAAATTGCCCATTGAGAAAAACAACAATTACAGCAAAACCTGAAAATTCCAGCTGAAGATAAACCCATTGACAAAGTGGGACTAAAGCCTTTGATGAAAGAGACATCGTTATCACCATTCGCCTGACAAAAATTGAAGAGAACAAAACATGTTGCAAAGGACTTCCTTTTCTCAGTATTACAAATCACTTAAATAAAATTACATTGGAAACATCAGTAATAAATGACTGGAGTCAAACTTGACTAAACTGGACTTAACTGAAACTGAACTAGGACACTTGGAGGAACGATTTTGACACCTAAAAATTGGTTGGGATTAGATTCTCCAACACTCCCAGTTAATTACAACCACATAAAAAATTCAATTAAGATACCTGCTGGTCTATGTATCAGCTAGGTTTATAATTTAAAATTTGACTTCAACTTTTCTTCTTCTCTTTTTCCAGATTCTATAGCCTCTAAATTGTTTCAACTTTTTCTCTTTGTTCTATCCTTCAAACCTTAGTTTCTTCATTTGTTGGTGCAAGTCTTCCATTCTTCCAGGTTGTCTAAGCATACCCTGGACTTCTTCAAAAACTGACTTGTATGTGGGCTGTTGCCACATATTATCTTCTGTAGTCTTCTTTTCATCATCAATATGCTACAACATTAGATTATAATAAAATAATATTTATTCACGACTCCAATACCTGAAAATTTCATTAATTTGTTCATCAGCCAAGCTGTCTTCAAGGTTCATATTTGCGGCTTCTATACAGACTCCATCTAGACATGGTGTTAGAAGCCATGCTACAAGGAAATTTAACTATTCTTCAAAATTATTTTGTGTACCTACACACCAGAAATCAATATTAGAATTAAAAATATTTACAGAACCACATTGGTTTTATTCCTTCTGCTCTGCAATGAGAGCTTTCTCCTATTGTGCTTCATTTTCCGCCCCTTCCTCTGTCTTTGTTTTCTCTTTGTGGGCTTTCTTGTTTGTCTTTGCTTCTATCTCTGTCTTTGTCTCTATCTCTTCCACTTGGTTTTCAGATTCAAGTGAGATTATATCACCAAATAGCATCATAACAATATGATGTTTTTGTTGCATCACCTGCAACGATTCATCATTAGTCAAAAAATCTTCATCAAAGTTTACATCAACAATATTAATTGTTGGATTCACCATAGCATTCACTACTCCAATGGTAGCATCATTGTCCTCAACAAGCTCTGTTGTTAAATTCACCAAACTTTCATTAACACGCCCTGTTGCTGGATTTATCATATTTTCATCAACCAGCTCTGTTGTTGGAATCATCATATTTTCATTAGCAATCTCTTTTTCTAGATATACCAAATATTCATCCACTTGTAGTTGTGCATAGTGGGATTGAACAAACTTTTCATCTCCATGTAGATCTATTGCTATTGATCCAGCTTCATCTTCAACTTCAATGCTCCCCCTTACACAAACCGCGTCTCAAGGGTATCCTAGGCTTCCTTGGTTGTCTTGGATTCTGAAATCAGGGGAAGCCTCTTGGATTTTCCCATTTGTTGAGTGTTGGCTCACTACGACTCAACAAGCAAAACAAATTGTAGACATCACATCTAACTAAAATAAAAATGTCGTTGCCACTGGGCTTCCACAAACAAACGAGTCCACAAATTCTCTACAAAGACCTTGCTTCCAAAAATTCTTTACTAAAGTGACACTTTCACAAAACTTTCACAAAAATATCACAATGACGAGAACTGATTGGGAACCATGCCTTTTTTATCTCCCATTACAACCAAAACTAAATAAGAGGCCCCTCTATTTTATAACAAAATTATATCAAGCACCCCTTTAAAAAAATTCAAGTTTTTATTAAAAAACTTATAAAAAAAATATAGCAAAGACACATTTTTTTTAAATCATTCCTTAAAAAAAAAATATCATCGTTTTGTTCAACACTTTTGATTTAAAAGAGAAACGTTCATCTCATATGGTCATGAGATCCTTTTATATTAAGATGAAGAATGAAACTTCAAAATAAAAACTTTCCTGGTGCCCTTTTTTTCGGTAAAAAATTATATTCGAGAAAAAATGTTTCAACGGTGTGGCTGCGAATTTGCTCAATCGGGCTTCTTTCTTTGCGTCTAATGCCTTTGCCCTATGTCACTATCACGCACTGTGTGTCATTAGGATGAACCGTGAGGCCGACCTAGCTACTTTCTTTGCTTTGACCAAATTCTTTCAAACTCTTTTGTCGTTTTGCAGGAGTGTTTGAATTTGGTGAGCCGAGCATTCAAAATTTTAACTTTTGCCTTGTGCGCAGCTACAACGGGATCTGTTGTGCACAGTTGTGCGCAATTATTTAAACGCACGGGATGTGGAATTCAAGGTATTCGTAAGTTCACGACTTTCTGCACAGTTTTTTCTGGGTGAATACTAAACTTTGGGCCTCTTTTACAACTGCGCAATTGCTCTAAAATCTCTTTTATTTTTGGCTTCTAACGCTTTTTCTTTGCAAGCCCAAATGATTTGAAATCCTGCAATCTATGGAGCCTTATGCTGGCTTGGCTATTTCTCTTCACTCATGTCCCTGCTCTTTCGGGGAGTCTTATGCAAACTTATTTTATCTCTGCTGCTCTCTCAAAGAGTCTTACCCAATCTATGCTTTGATACCATGACAAACATTGAAGAGAACAAAACGTGGAGCAGAGGACTTTATTACAGATCATTTAAATAAGATTACATCAGAAACATCAGTAACCGCAGTCAAACTCCACTAAACTGCACTTAACTGAAATTAAACTGGGACACTTGGAATAATGGTTTTGACACTTACCAAGTGATTGGGATTAGATTCTCAACATGGCCTAACCCCAAAGAGCCCCTTTATCTCCAACAATAAAGTTGCATCAATAGTGAGCCGAGCAGTTGATAGCAGCATAGGCATCCAACATAAGATGTGGAATACGAAAAGGAGCTCGACGACCTAGAGCTTTGCACTTGATGTATTTTTTATAATTTTGTAACATAAGACACAATCTTTCTCAACAAGAATATTAAACCAAAAAAAAATCAATGGCGTGCATTTGACACAATGGACCTATGAAAGCAGAGCACTACCATATGTATAAATCCATGCCAAATTTTTATTGATTATTCATAATAATGGTTTGAGATTTCAAAATATTCCAACTCAAAATATCATATACTTCAACAGTAAGTCAGATAATTCCCTTTAAAAATAAATACACAGATGATATCCCATGACTGGAGCCAATTTTTACTTTTGTTATAGTGACAAATTACTAAAATCACTTCGCAGTAGGTATCAATTGGGCAAATGCATTTTAGAATTGTTAGAAAAATGAACTTGATAAGTCGAGAGGAACAATTCTCTAAGCTCAACCATTTTTCGAAATAGATATAACAATTCCCACCCAGTAAGCCTCATACTCCTATTGAAATATGAAACATTAGACATCACTTCACGAATCTCCTTCACATGAACCAAAGTGAAGCCCAAGTGAAAACATCATAAGGTAAACTCTTGAAATGGCCATACAAGATTACAATCCCTAGGCAACTAGAAATTAATGTGCTTAAATAAACCAACACAAATCAACTCACTGTATTTTCATGGAATGAATTTTTTAGCAAAGGAGAAAGTGATAACTTGAACTATGAAAAGCACCCAGATGAGGAAATATGCAGAAATATAAATTTAGAGAAGTAAAAACACAACATAATGTCATTTTCTCAGTGGTTAAAACATGAATTTTTTTACTATGGATCTCAAATGGATGAAAACAAGAAAAGAATTTACTAGATCTGATATCCCCAAGCCAAAAAATAAAACACCTTTAACTGTAGATCATTTATTATTTAGTGGACATAAGTCTACAATCCTGCTAATATGCTTGAGGAAAACATTTGAAATATTGATATTCTCCCATTTTTATCAATCTTTTATGTAATTGAATCTTCCATAATTCTCCCCTTGCTAATTTCTACTTCCCTAGGTAACAATCCAACTATTTCCTCCTCTACAAAAATCCAGAGTTTTAACACTCCCATTATAATATCAGGATTCAAATATTAAATCCGAATTAATGTCATTAATATTGGGTAGTTTGGGGAACTTGAAAGCTCAACAACTAACCCTATGAATAAAACAATAGAAAACTTAATCTTAGACTCCATTTAGTAAAATGATTAAATTCCATAGATCTCCCATAGCATGTTCAAACACAGAATTAACACAAGCTTGGACAAAAACAACATCCTGTGTGTTTGTGATTGGAGTCAAGTTAGAGAAGGACCAACCTATGAAACCAAAAAATTGGAGAAGGCAAGTTTTATGTATATTTTAAATATATAGAGGGAAAACTTTTCTCCAATGTTTGAAATATCCAAATCAAAATGAATCGAAAAGTTAACTACTATTTTAGATTCAACAAATTTATTTCAAATCGTTGAATGTGGTGACTAAGCACTACAACCCTCTTCCAATTCGATATAAAGATTACCATTAAAATTTTGATGGCATCCTAGATGAAAAGAAGGTTTTAAGACATATTTCAATCAACAATGTCCTTGAGACTTAAGAAAAACTTTAACATGAGACCAGGTAGAGGCAACACTTAAGCTCTTATCTTACTTAATTAGCCATGAGTGAAATTTAATGTCGAAATAACCCTCGATCTATGCAGGTGACCAAAAAATGAATTCTCTAATTTAATCATTTATTTTCTAGCTATGTTAGGATATTTTGAAAAATAGGAAATAGTTAAGTATAACTTGGTCTAGTGTACAGTTACGTAAAGTGTTTCTTTACTATGTACTTTTGTAACATACAATCTGACTGTCATGATATGTTCTAGACATGAAGTGATCTGATGGTTCATTCTCTCATCGGCATTACCGACACTTGATCCGTGGCTTAACACTCGATTAGTCCATGGTCTCTATTTAAAAAGCATGGAAGGTCATTTGAAGGGCGACCGTTCATGAGAGAAGCTGATGTAGATTTTATTTCTTTTACATTAATAAATTGCCTGAAGTGGCCGCGTTGGCTCAGATCGTGGACTATTTACCTCTTTGAGGGTTTTAACCATGTCAAGAATACTGGTGCATTAATTTGTGATCTGTTTGTGAGCGATGTCCTTTGGTGTTCTATTTGAGGTACTTACCATGTAAATTCCTACATGGTATTAGAGCTATTTGAGGGTTGCATTCGTTGGTGATCCAAATTTAAAACCGGTACAACTGCATTCGATTGTTGTTTCCTAGATCTACTATTTTTTCAGACCGAGAAGACTACTCTATTGTGTTATGAGCATATTTTCCAGTGAGGAACCCCTTTTGTTTCACACGAAAAGGTTTTTGGTAGCCCTAGTTACGTCATTTTAAAGATCTCGAGATATACAATCATAAATTTGCAGTTGCAGTTATTTATATCTCTGTTTATTTTGGTTTATTTATCTCTCTATTTTTTATTACGGATCTATACCTTTCATTTTTGTGTATTCTCTTTGCCCCACGACTCTATGCAATCTGGGTAAATAAAAATAAAAATAAAAAAAAATGAAGGATTTTCCTCATGTGTATGCTCTTTTCGACCATGCTTTAGTGTGATCTTGGAAAATCAAAAACATTGAGGAAAATATTTAGTTTCCGACGAAAGGTAACTTCAAGGCATAAGGTTTGGTTTTTTTTGCATGTTCGTGTTGGGTTGTGTGGTTTTTTGTTTTGTAGGCAAAAAGGGCTTTTTAAAGTAAGAACATACCCCTAAGCTTTAGTGAGTAAAAAAAATTTTCCTCTTTTCAAAAAATTACTAATCTTTTAAACTAGCTCACTTGGTCCAAAGTTATTTTATGAGATTAGAGGTCTTGGGCTCAAGCCTTTTTTTTTATTGAGTTAATTTTTCAAAAAACATATGTAACTTATGTTTTAAAGTTACTTTATGTAAAAGTGTTCTCACCCACTATAAAAAGTGAATCACTTATAATTCTAAAGTCTCTTTATTTTTTATTTAAGTTACAATTTAATGGGTAGCTCATAAAGTACCATTGAAAAAGTGACTCACTTATTTATAAAAGTGGGTCACATAATTTTTTTTAAAAGTGAGCTAATTATATTAAGTTTGGAAAGGGATGGATTTTTTTTAAATATAATATTATAATTCACTTCAACACATTCACTCACTTCATCGGCATCTTCAACATTTTTTCTTCAAAAAACCATAACTTCTTCATCTAGAAGTCGTTTTCAAAACCGTTTTTTTAATTGGCCTAATTTTTTGAGATATCTCCATTGGAACACTTAGTTTCAACATATACAGTTTTAGTTTCAATTAAAATGGAAATTCCATGCCAATTTATTCTTGACACCACCAACTACTTCCAATGGGTGTCCTACATGGAGGATTTACTTAGAAGTAAAGGTATTTTTAGAATAGCGTCAGGCCAAGAGTCTAAACCTAACGATGAAGATAAGGCAATCAAATGGGAAAATAAGCAAGATCAAGAACGTGGGTTGATAGGGATGTCTATTTCTCCTGCCCTTAGATTCCATATCACAAAACTTGATACCCCTGATGAAGCAATGAAACAAATCAATAAAGTTTTTGGAATTAAAAATGAAATTACAACCCATCAACTTGAAAATGAGTTTCTTACGTTGGACCCCAACAATTGTTCTTCCATTGAAGTTTTTTGGTCCAAGTTCAAGACCCCTAGACTTCTCTTGGAAGGTGTTAAGGTTACGAAAGAAAATAGTAGCCTTATCTATTCCATTCTTACCAAGTTAGGACCATCTTACTCTGTGTTTGTTTCCACCTTCCATTATACTAGAGAAGCCTTTATTTCTCAAGGAGAAGCATACAAGTCTCCCTCTTTTGATGTCTTTTGTGATTATTTAATAAGAGAACAAGAAAAACTCTTACATCTTGGTCTTCTTAATCTTCAAAAATCTTCTAAGAAAGCCTTAGCCGCCCAGCAACAACCAAGTTCAAAGAATCCTAAGAAATAGCATCCTAAAAGAAACGGTCCTAAACCAACCAAGGGTTCTATGCACTTTTAGTCTCAAAATAAAAAATCAATTCAACAAAATGATAAGGCAAATAAAAACAAAGGGAAGAAGGATGATAGACATTGCAACTTTTGTAATCGAGATTGCCACTTAGAATCCAAATTCTTTAAGAAGATGGAAGCCTTGGAAGTAGCAATGAAGAAGCATAACATCCAATTAGATCACTCTTCAATTTCAACTTCATCTTCATGAATAACACTTTCTACATGTGGTTGTCAAGCATCTCCGTCTGGTTATGCACTAAATGTATCTTCTTCTTCTCATTCTTATGAGTGGCTCATTGATTATGGAACTTCTTATCACATGGCAAAAACAAAGCCATGTTTTCTTTTTTAAATGATTGTAACACCAAAAATATATATGTTGGTGATGATAGATCTCTTAGTGTTGTAGGGACTGGAACTATTCATCTAGACAATGGTCAATTTAATGATGTATTATTCGTTCCAACCTTATCCTGCAGCCTTCTATCTGTATATCAGATAACTCATTTAGGTGAAAGTAAAATCATTGAATTTTCATCTCATGATGTTGTAATTAAGGACCTAAGAGATCCTAGACAGATTTTAGCTATTGGCATTGTTGATGATTCTACAAGGTTGTATAAGTTTAACTACTTTGGGTCATCAACTCTTCCCTCACTATTTGTTGCTCATAATGATGAAGTGATAAAACTTTGGCATGAGCAATTTGGTCACTTAAACTCTCACTCCCTTCAAAATATATGTAAGGAAAATATGGTGACAGGTCTTCCTATGGTATCTTGCAGAGATGGAATTTGTTCCGAATGTGTACTCGAAAAACATCATCGAGAGAGTTTTGACAAATTTTCCTCTTGGCACACATCAACCCCTTTACATCTTGTGCATAGTGATTTATGTGCTCCACTTCCAGTTGTTTAATTCCCTGCCTACAAGTATTTCTTAACTGTCATTGATGATTTCTAGAGACGCACTTGGGTATAGTTCTTAAAACTCAAGAGTGAAGTATTTAACATGTTCTTGGCCTTTAAGGCCTTTGTTGATAAACAATTTCGACATCAAATTCTTAAGCTAAGATCTAATAATGGCGGAGAATATGTTAACAACAAATTCATCAACTTTTGCACTGAGCATGGAATTCAAATGCAACATAATATTCTATATGCTCCAAAACAAAATGGTGTAGCTAAAAGGAAGAATCACACCTTAAAGGAAATGGCTACTTGTATGCTTCAATCTAAAGGACTTAGTCTTAATATTTTGGCAAAAGCAATTAACTGTGCAAATCACATAGTAAATCGCACTCCTACTAAGGTTTTAAAGAATATCACTCCAAAAGAAGCATGGAGCTCAATTAAACCAGATGTAAGTCACTTTCATGTTTTTGGAAATGAAGCATGGGCCCGTATTCCCGATGAGAAACATAAAGCCTTAGAACCTAAGAGTGAAAAATGTATTTTTGTTGGATATTCTAAAGATGTCAAAGGATATAGACTTCTTTCACCTAAGTCCAAAAATGTTATCATTAGAAGAGATGTAAAGTTTGCTGAAAATATATCGGCTTATGAGCCTAGATTGGTGGATGTGCCACATCTATCTATCCCTTCTACTTCTGAAAATATTTCTTCTTCAGATGATGATAGCGAGGATGAAAATCCTCCCCCACCTTCTCAGGATCCTCCTTCAGCTCCTCAGCTTCCAAAATGGGTCCGTGCTACTCGGGATGCAGCAGGTGCTCTTGCAACTAATTCTACATATCAGTAACATACACGTTCTCAGTTCGATAGAGCCTTTTCTTTAATGGCTCAAATTTTAGCAAATTATGATCCTGACACCTTTGCAGAAGCTTCAGGCCATCCAGATTGGGACGCAGCTATGAACGAAGAATATCGTTCATTATTGGCAAATGATACATGGGATCTTGTTCCTCTTCCAAAGGGATGAAAACTTATTAGATGCAAATGGGTTTACATAACCAAGTTTGGACCAGATGGAAGTTGATAAACATAAATCTTGTCTTGTTGCTAAGGGTTTTTCACAAGTTTAAGGCATTGACTATACTGAAATCTTCTCTCCTATTGCCAAAATGAACTCTATCCTCTTTGTTATTTCCCTTGCTTCCTGTTTCAAATGGAAAGTCCATTAGATGGATGTTAAATCTGCATTCTTGCATGGGGACTTGCATGAAGAAATCTATACGGAACAACCTCCTGGATTTATACAAACAGAATCTAGCCTTGTATGTTGACTTAAGAAATCCCTTTATGGTCTCAACCAAGCCCCTCGGGCTTGGTATGCCAAAATGGATAGATTTATTTTAGATATTGGTTTTTCTAGGTGTCATTCTAACAATACTCTCTACACCAAGAAAGTGGGTAAGTCTCTTATCATTCTTGTTCTTTATGTTGATGATCTTATCATTATTGGTAGTGATCCCAACCTTATAAACCATGTGAAGTACAACTTTAAAACGCAGTTTGAAATGATAGACTTAGGACACTTTCATTATTTTCTTGGTCTTCAAGTCTTGCAATCCAAGGAAGGTATTTTCCTTTCCCAGTCCAAGCATGCTTGTGATCTTCTACACCACTTTCACATGGAAGAATGTAATCCAGCCCCTTCTCCCTTTTATTCTAGAGCCAAACTATTAGTCAATTGTACATCCCCTAAAGTTGATGCTACCTTACATCGTCATCTTGTAGGAAAACTTTTGTATCTGACCCATAACCGTCTTGACCTTTCCTTTATTGTTGGCATAATTCCTCGGTTTATGCAAAACCCACATGAAAATCATTGGAAAGAACCTAAAAGAATACTTTGTTATGTACGAGGTGCAATTCAGTTTGGGATTCATTACAGTGCAGAAGCATCTCCTCTATTGGTTGGTTTCACTAATTCTGATTGGGCTGGTGACCCTGATGATCAGAAGTCTACTGCAGGTTATGTCTTCACTCTTGGTTCTAGACCTATTACATGGGCTTGCAAGAAACAAAGTGTCATTTCCCTTTATTCAACAAAAGCAGAGTATTATGGCACCATAGAAGCTAGTAAGGAATCCTTGTGGCTTCCTCAAATGCTGTCAGAGTTTGGCTTTTAGCAGTAGCATCTGACTACACTTTGGTGTGATAATCAAAGTGCCATTCCACTATGCAAAGATCCCATCCAATGTCAATGCAACAAACACATTGAACTACACATTCACTTCATCACAAATCTCATTCATGACAATGTTCTTGAAGTGAAATATTGTTCAACTGATGATCAAGTTCCAGACATCTTTACAAAGGCTCTCACTGAGGCGAAGTTTTCTAAACTTCGATTTATGGTTGGAGTTTAGGAAGTTGTCACTAAGGGGTGATAGGCTCTAATTCCTCCTTCCTTCTCCTATTGTGTCATATCTGTACATCCTTCAATCCTATCACAAGTTGTTCTTAAGGGGGGATGTTAGGATATTCCGACACATAGGAAATAGTTAAGTATAACTTGGTCTAGTCTAGAGTTAGGAAAAGTGTGTTTCTTTACTATATACTTCTGTAACTTACAATTCGACAATCACGATATGTTCTAGACATGAAGTGATCTGACGGTTCATTCTTTCCTCGATATTACCGACACTTGATCCGTGGCTTAACACCCAGTTGGTCCATGATCTCTATTTAAAGAGCGTGGAGGGTCATTTGTAGGGTGAATGTTCATGAGAGAAGATTATGTAAATTTTATTTCTTTCACATTAATAAATTACCTGAAATGGCCACGTTGGCTCAGGCCATGGATTCTTTCCGTCTTTGAGGGTTTTAACCACATCAAGAATACAAGTGTATTGATCTGTGATTTATTTGTGAGCTGTGTCTTTTGGTGTTCTATCTAAGGAACTTACCCTGTAAATTCCTACAAGCTATATATCTAAAGTTATTTGAATAACCAAATACCTCCATACACATTTACAGAGAAATTTTATCACAATGCATTTATTAATTTTCCCAACAAAATATGGAGATAAAAATTAGAAATGAGTTGTCGTTTCTCAGTAAATACCTCTTGTTGCAACTTGCATCTCTTGCTTGCTTGTTCGCAGAGCATCTTTAGTCCAAAAACCCACCCAAAATATTTACAATGATTTTCACTCGATCAAATAAACATCTCACTATGAAATGGCATTCGACAAAACCATCGTTGAATTTTATATTAATTGAGGAAAACATTTCAAGTAAGCAACAATAAAAATTGCAGAGGCTAAATGAGAAATTATACTAGGGTATTGAGTAAAATTGTGCACTAAGAAAAACTATAATTACCTAAATGGGGTTTCGACAACTTGGAGTTGCCCTAAAAGTGGGGACAGAGAAAATCTCTAAATGTAGATTTGAAGGTTGGTAAAGCGTGGGAAAACAATGTCCAACCAAAAGATGTGAAGGTTTTAAAAAATAAGATAGTTCATTAAAAAGGAAAGATAAGGGATGTTTTTCCCTCTAATGGATATCTATTTTTTTTCCTCCATTGTGATTTAACATCAAAAAGGTTGTTACAACACTCACTTTTCTAATCTTTTAACTTATTAAAACTAGCAATATATTTTTTCCTCCGTTGTGATTTAATGTTAAAAAGGTTGTTACAACACTCACTTTTCTAATCTTTTAACTTATTAAAACTAGCAATTGCATCAAAAGGTTCAAAGGAAGGTCGATAATAATAGATGGAGGAGATGTTGTAGCTGAAAACAATGCATATATCACCTCTACTTTTGGTCTTTGCACCATAAAAAACAACCATATATCACATGCACTTGTGTTTTCTTCTGCTACTTTTCATATACACACGTCTCCTTCACACTAGAGAGACCTACATGCTATTTTTCATGCATGACATTTTCTTCTTTTCCCATCCAGATAAAACAATTAAAAACCTATGGGTGGTTAAATTTGTAATCTTTATTCTATAGAGGGTAATGGTACACCATCTCTAAAAGTGACACTACTATGTTAAAGTGAACTTTCTCGATAAACATATGGATCCATGTGGATTGTGGTCCTACCCAAGTTGTTTCCCATTTATTTCTCCCGACATGGTTTGTTTGAGTAATAATGAGGAAAATTGTCTAGATCGTGATATACCTAACCATATAGTTCTCTTTTCATCGGTTCACATAGGTACTGATGGATGAATAACCTATGAATGCATGTGATAGAATGAAATTCATGTAAGATTAATTTTCCTTTTTTTACTTGATATATATATATATATATATATATATATATTTAAATAAAAATATTTTAATCTTTGAAATTTTAAGCTAAATAATAAGAGAGTGAACATATTTTATACACCAAAATTATGTGTGTTCAATTGATTTAACAATGTGATAGTACATATATAAATAAATAAGAATTTGTTTTGAGATAGATGTGTTATCTTGGTACATTAAAAATTTGTTGAGTAAATTTCATTTATGCACTAAATTAAAAAATATTGTTAACCAAAATATTTCATCAAGCCATGATCCAACAACCTCCTTAAAACACATAAAAATAATACACATGTTGAGACCAACTCTAAATCACAATGATAAATACATTAACAAACCAAAACCTTTTCATATATGATCATAAGCATCGCATAATATTCTATATGATAGGTAGGAGTTAATAATCCCAACTTTCACCCTTAGTGAGTTGGACATGTCTTTATCTTTGTTAGATAAGTCTTCATTGCCATCTTCTATTGGTTTAATACATCAAAGACACTCTTGATCGATAAAGTGTATATAATATGATCTAACTTGGCATTTGCGTCTAATTCCTCGATCATGTAAACATCACCAAATTGTTAGCACCCACATAATGGAGGCGAAATCCACCCAAAACCCATGGTACCTAACTATTGCAACTACATACCCACTAAGATCTCCTTTGAGTACATGGTTCATTCATTTTTTCAATTAAATCCACCTAAATGTATAGGAAACTTCAAGTGTTTAGGCCTATCACACCCCTTAGAGTTACAACCAACACAATCCACTCATAGAGAATTCAACTAACACATGGCCCATATTCTATTAGAGGTTGTGCATTATATTAAACAAGTTATCCAGATCATCAAGGGCCCATATTCTATTAGAGGTTGCACATTATATTAAACAAGTTATCCAGATCATCAAGGACGCATGGATAATGGGTATGCCTTCTTAGAAGAGTCATATAATTATATGCCATTTACAAAATACATATATAGATATGGTTACACATTATTTACATGCACCATGTCATGGAGGCAATAAGTACAAGATTTTGTAATATCACATGCTATTATAGTATTCCTACAAAGTACCAACTCTAACTAAGATAAAGCTCATTAACATCAATGACCAATATATATAATCTACACACACCATGTTATACTTCCTCCAAATATAATATTTGATTCATCTTTCCATATGGTCCTAGTTTTGATTCAATATAATAGAAGGTGTACCTTGTTTGTCCATATCCAACCAATCTCCATTGCCACCACAAGGAATATAATTGCCATGATTTTGGATTAAATTCTAAGAAATATCTATTGTTTCTAGAGCATCATTATGTCCTCCCTACAGCAAACTCGTAATTCCAACAAAGAAATATCTACCATTAACACTGGGCGTCAAACAATATTGTTTCAGTTCATCTTTCAACAATATAAAAACCAACCACTAGTTATTCATTATAGAAACTTTCTAACATCTCTACAACAAATTCTTCATATTTTATCCTCCATTATGATTTATTTATAGGATATTCATCTCAAACAACATACAAACTGGAGACCAATCATACATTTTGGCCACACATTGGAACTACACAAAATAATCAGGAACTTATTGTACTCTAAGGCCTAACATCAACCTAACTATAAACATTGAACAATAGGGCATTTTATGAGCATATTTCCATCTATCAAGACACTTATGTACCCAAATAATGTTCCCACTAATTCTCTAGGAAAATTTTATAGATATAGAATGCATCCAAATTGGTCTTGCACTCTATACCTACTAATCTAAGGACTTATGACACCACATTCATTAAACAACCTTTCATCAATGAACAACTAGAGGAGATACAACCTCTTGTTATATTTTCCTTTTAGCTACAACACGCCATATCAAGCAAACCCAAGAATTACCTTTACATCAAAAAGTGTTTCATTGCAAGGCTACACTAATAACATAGTTACCGATCAAACGAGAAAGTGAATTGGTACCCATTTTTTTGAGTTAGCAAAAAATCACCCGACTTTGAAAAGTGGTGATGCCAGAATACACTTTTTTAGCATATTTTTAGCACTTTAAATTTTGTTATGTATCAAATATGAACTTTTTTTTTCAATGTTAGTGATTTTCATGCAGATTTTGAAAAGTGTTGATGTAGCATCAACACATTTTTTTAAATGTTACTGATTTTCATGTTGATTTTGAAAAGTGTTGATGTAGCATCAACACATTTTTTAGAGAACTTATTTTTGACACTTCAATTTTTTTTATGTATCAAGTGTGAACATTTTTTTTTGTTAGTGATTTTAATCTTGATTTTGAAAAGGGTTGATGAGCATAAACTCTTTTTGTTTAGAAGTCTTAGTTTTTACACTTTAAATTTTCTAATGAATTAAGTGTGGTTAATTTTTTTTAAATGTTGGTGATTTTCATGTTAGTAATAAACAATTAAAAAATAATAATAAAAACATGACAAAAAAATTCAAATACAATATATATATATATATATACAAAAAACTTATAAAAATGTGAAAAAAACATAAAACATAAAGCATGACAAAAATAAAAATAATAAAAACATGTTAGTAGTAAAACATAAAAATAAAATAAAATAAAATAAAGATAACAAAAATAAGAAAGATAAAAAAAATAACATAACAATAATATTAAAAAAAAAAAAAAAAAAAACATGTGAGTAATAAAATATAAAAATAAAAATAAAAATAACAAAAAAATATCACATACAAAAAAATATATTAAAGAGGAAAAAAATAAAAATAAAAATAAAAACCTATAAAAATGTAAAAAAAAAAAAAAAACAAAACAAAAAAACAAAACAAAACCAAAACTAACTCGTAAAAAAATAAATAAATAAATAAATAAATAATTGAATAAAAAATTAATGAAAAATAAATAAATAAAGATCAAGAAAATAAATAAATGAATGAATTTTTTTCAAAAAAAAAAATAAAATTTAAAGAAAAACAAATTGATCCACGAAAAAAATCAAAAAAACAATTTTTTTTTAAGTTAATAAATAAATAAATAAAAACCTCATTACACAACCAAAAAAAAATTCTTAAAAAAATTACCAAAATAAATAAATTAAGAAAAAAAAATAAATTAATTAAATAATTTAAATAAACAAAATTAAAAATAAAAATTTAAGAATAATTTTTTTTAAATCAAAATTATAAAAACAAAAAATAACATTAAAAAAAAATAAAAATTCAAAAACAAAATAAAAATAAAAAACATTAAAAAAAAATTCAAAACAATTAGAAACTAAAAACAATTTTAAAAATACAATTAAAAAAGATAAATAAATAAATGAATGAAGAAAAACAATTAAAAAAATTATATATATATATATATATATATATACAATGATTTTTTTTTTTAAACAACAATTAAAACATAACCCCCTTCATCCCCATCCCCTTGTTGTTGTTCCCCGACTTGACCCAATTCCCCTCCCTCACCCTCGTCCCTCCCCTCTCCACTTCGCTACTCAGCCCACACACCATCCCCCTCCACTCCTTACCTCTCTACCCCCCCTCATCCCCTCTCCGCGACTCACCCACCCGACCTCCACCCCACACCCGTCCTCTCCCTCACCCTTGTCCCTCCACTTCCCTCCCCTCCCAACCCACATCGCATCCCCTCCGTCACCCCCATGATCCCCCACCTTCCCCCTCTTACCCCCCTCCCCTCCCCGCCTGGGATCCCAGCCAGCGGCCAAGAGACCGCAAATTGATTTCAGGGGTGAGGGAGGGAGGTTGGGTTGGGTGGGAGAGGGGCGAGAGGGGACGATGGTGAGGGGCGTTGGAATCAGCCTGCAGCCTCTTGGTCGCTGGCTACAGCCCCAGGCAGGGAGGGGAGGGGGTAAGGGGGAGAGCGAGGGGGGCAAGGGGGTGGGCTGTGGCTCGGGTGGGGGAAGGGAGAGGGGAGGGATGAGGGTGAGGGAGGGGACGGGGGTGTGGTGAGGGTCGGGTGTCGGAGGGGCGGAGAGGAGACGAGGGGAGGGGGGCGAGTAAGGGGGAAGGGGGGTGAAGTGTGGGTCGGGTGCGGGAGGAGAGAGGAGAGGGACAAGGGTGACGGAGGGAATGTGGGTGAGGGAGATGGGTTGGGTTGGGTTGGCTGGGCGACGGACAAGTGGGGACGACGGTGAGGGGGGTTATGTTTTAATTATTTTTTATTTTATTTTATTTTCATTATTTTTTTATATTGTTTTTTTTTAAATTGTTTTTCTTTTTTTTAATTGTTTTTTATTTTTATTTTTAAACTTTTAAATTTAAATTTTTTTAATTTCAATTTAAATTTTTCTGTGTTTTTTAATTTTTATAATAAAAAAAATAAAATAATAAAATAATATATATATATATATATATTAAAGTTAATTTTTTTTTAAATTTAATTTTTAAATTTTTTTATCATTTAAATTTTAAAATATATATACTATTTTTTTATTTTTATTTTTATTTTAAATTTATTTTTTTAATTGTTTTGAATTTTTTTGTTTTTATTTTTAATTTAATTTAATTTTTTCATAATTATTTAACATTTTTTTGAATGATGTTTTTATTTTTTTAACTTAAAAAATGGCCCTTCTTTTAATTTTCATTGAATTTTTCACACACACACACACACACACACACACACATATATATATATATATATCTATTAATTTTTATTTTTTATTTTTATTTAAATTTTTCATTTTTACAAGCTAATTTTGATTTTATTTTTTTTTACATTTTTATGGGTTATATATATATATATATATATATATATATATATATATTATGAAATTTAATTTATCTTTTGTCATGAATCGTCCCTTGTCACCCATGGCCAGTTGGGCCTCGGGGTCGCTAAGTTGTTTTTTTTTTGTAATTTTTTTTTTTCTTACACTCGTCTTCTTCTTCTTCTTTTACATGGTATGGTTAATTTTTTGTCACATTTTATAGTTTTGTTTTATATCATTACTATATATATTTTATATTTGATTTTTTTGGTCATGTTTTTTTATGTTTTACCACCTTTTTTTTTTCAATATTTGATTTTTTTTTCTTATGTATTTTTCATATATATATGTGTGTGTGTGTGTTATCTTAAACTAAGATTTCAAAATCCATATACATTTAGCATTTAAAAATAATTACCCTTGGTATAATAAGTCTTTCATTTAGGTGTTCATTTTTAAAGTTTTTATAGTCATAACTTTTTTCCATAACGTTATGCTTAAAATATTTTGAAAATTTAAGATTGTTTTGTAGTCATAATCTTTGGTTTTAATTCCATGGTTGAAAAATTGTCAATATTTTTAATGCTTTTCTAAGCCGTGATATTTTATTTTTAATGTTATGGTTGAAACCAATTATAAATATGTTTTCTTAGCACCATGCTTGAAAATTGTTGGAATTTTAAGGTTTTTCAAAGAAGTGATATTTTAAATTTAATGTCATGCTTAAAAATCGTTGGAATTTTAAGGGTTTTCAAAGACGTGATATTTTATCATTAATGTCATGCTTGAAAATCATTGGAAATTTAAAGTTTTTCAGAGTCGTGATATTTTGTTTTTAATGTCAATACTAAAAAATGTTGAAAATGTACCCTAAAAAAAATGTTATTCTGGCATCAACACTTTTTTATTTTAAGGTATTTCTTACACCAAACAAAATGGCTTTTTATTGTTTTTCACTATTATTTTTAGAAAATATTGAAAATTTACTGTTAAAAAAAAAATTATTCTGGCATCAACACTTTTCTATTTCAAGGTGTTTTTTCATGTTTTTTGGGGATTTTCGGACTCGAATACCCGTTTTGAGGTAATAGTTCTTGTTTGATTGATAACTATGTTTAATCAGCAAAAGATAATGGCGTGTGACTAAAGAATTTTCCCTACATATTTTTCTAGGGTCATGAACATACCTGGTGCCTTCATACACATCTTCAAATTATGGATTCAAAATTCATCTTAGATATTCATGTGTTGCCTTTTATTTGTTAGAATCATGAACATTAACAAAATGATTGCACTCTCATATTGGTTTAACGAAGCTCAATACACTTTTTAAGTTTTGACTTCAAGACATTTTTATCACCACCATCAAAGTTATACATCAACATGTACAAATGGAATTTGATCCAAAGATCTAATCATGCTATCAAAAAATCATAAGGCTTTCCTACAATACAATTTTTCCTTAACTAGGACATTGAACCACCTAGAAAAACCATCAACTTAGGAGAACACTTACCTCTAATCAAGGACGCGTTCCTCTATTGTTTCTCATGGACCTGTGCAAATATTAGACCTAGGATTTTTGACCTAGATAGGGCACCAAACTAGCTCTCAAGCTACCTCAAAATTCTTGTTGTCCCTTGTAAATAGACCAACCCTTATTCGCTACTACTTATTCCACCTTAGGATGTTGTTCTAACTCCCCTTTGACTGCAGAACAACCCTGATATAGGGCTCCGTCTCTCCTATAGTAGACCAGCAGACTTCGACCCTATTTCCTTAAGAAGATCAGTGCCAAACCATGCACTTTTCTATCCCTCAAGCCTGCATCTAGCCTCCTACCCCTACTCAAACTTGTGCTAAACACAAACAAACCGAAAATAAATCCCTTTTCACCCATGAACTTGTACTATTGAGTTGTGGCTACTTTAGATGCTCTCCACAATGATGATATGTACTATTGAAAATGCAACAAGAAAATTCAAATTTAATTTGTCCTTGAATTAAATTATAATTCCATATCTCATGACAACTTTTAATAGTTAACTAAGTTAATTTGACTTAGTTAGCTCAGTTAATTTGAGTTGAGGGTCTATCTAGATTCATGTAGAGTGTCTTCTACGACCAGGAGCACTAGTTGAGTTTATTTTGAGTTGTAATTATTTAATTCAATATAATTGAGTTAAATTTAGTTAAACTAGTTCCAATTAATGGAGGAATTAGTGGGCGATCAAAAACAGTGGGTTGTAATGAGCATTAGTGGGGTCTAACTTATTGTAGTGGGGTGTGACTTATTATAGTCTGGTATAACTTACTATAGTGGGTTGTGTCTCTCTACAGTGGGATGTGACTAACTGTAGTTGGGTGTAACTTACTGTAGTGAGGTCTAACTTATTTTAGTGTGGTGTAACCTATGGTAGTGGGGTGTAGCAAGAACTGATTAGTAAACTAAAGATTCACTCATAATTAACTCATGCATGCCATATCAGAGAAAGACCTAGTTGAGATTAGAGTTCAGGGATATTGTACTATCAATTGTATAATCATCTGAATTGTACAAGTAGTACATGAAATCAAAGGAATATCTATGAAGATTGCACAATTCATAATTGTGGGTTTTCCCAATTAAATATGGGCTTATTCCCAAGGGAGCTATGCAAGGAAATAGGAGCTTGGTAAGCAGTGGAATTGACTAAGTATTGGATTGATATTGTATAGGAAGCAGTGAGATAGATAGAGATAGTGTAGAGGTTTCTTGGGATTGAGCAAAGCATTGTAATCTTCTCATATTTTATGATTAATGCAATATACAGATAGCAGGGGTTTTTAGCTGTGGCTTCCCAAAAAATCATTATGTTATACGTGATAGAATTATTTCTCTTATATGCTTTGTGATTTCATTGATCCTTTATTTTTTTCACTAATGAGTAGAGTAGATTCAAGTCAATTGTTTTAGCATATTACAATCTGCAGTTTGACTCTACAAGGAATTTCTACATGAATTTGAGTTGGTGGGAATGAGCCTCCTTCTCACTCGTATTTATACCTTTCTCTAGTGTGACATTTATCCCTTCAAGAAGCCCATTCTCCTACAAATAGAAAAAACAATGCATTCATATTAAAAAGGACACAAACATGGATGTAAAAATGAGGTAAACTTGGATGAATAATAAGATGAAACAAGGGATGTAAACATGGATACAAACATGGGTGCAACGATGGACATAAACTTATACTTAAAAGTGGATGTAACAACAGACATAAAAAACAAACAATCAAACTTGGATGCAAAACCAGATGCGAAAAGGGATGTAAAAGTGGATGCAAACATGGGTGCAACATGAGAAACAAAATTGGATGCAATGGAAATAGATGCAAAAGTAGATACAAAACGAGATGCAAAGCCCAATGCATAAACCTAACACAAAAGTGGATGCAAAAAGAGATGTAATATTTGATGCAAAAGAGGATGCAAACATGGATGAATAATTGGAGCCAAACGTGGGTACAACAGTAAGTGCAAAAAAATTCGATGCAAAAGTAGATGCAAAAGGAGACACAAAACCCGATGCAAATCATGACACAAAAGTGGATACAAAAAGGGATGCAAAAAAAGACGTAAAATACGATGAAAAATTAGACGCAAATGAGGATGCAAATGTGGATGCAAAATTAGAAGAAAAAGTGGGTGCAAAGGGAGGTGCCAAACTAGGCACAAATTGTGGCACAACAAAATTGGATGCAATAGTCGACACAATAATAGATTCAAAAGATGACGTAAATATGGATGTAAAACAAGATACAAAAGTGGTTGCAACAAGAGTAGATGAAAAACTAGACATAAACCCTAACACAAAACTTGGCACAAAGGGGATGCAAAAAATGATGAAAAATGGATGAAAAAAATGTTTTAAAAAATGATACAAAAGAGGATGCAAAAGATGGTGAAAAAGTTGATGCAAGTGTAGGCACAAAAAGTGGATGCAGTAGATGACAAAAAACTAGGTGTAACAAATTAGGTGCCAAACTTGATGAAAAACCTAGTGCAACAGATGGCACAAAACTTGGCATAAAACCTAGTGCAAAACCTATTGCAATACCTTGTTTTAAACTTTGTGTAAGACTTGGTGTAAAAATTGGTGCAAATTTTGCATCAAGTTTTGCACCATATTTGATAAATGGATGAAAATAACACCAAAAATGGGCTCTAGATGCAAAAAAGGAATTAAAAAGGGACGTTAATCACATGGTTTTGTTGTAGTGAATTAAATATTTTTTTTCCTAATTTACTTTTTCATAATTAGAGTTAGAATTATTTTTAGCTTAATTTATATTGCCTCAAAATATGATATTACAACATAACATCCATTACCAATATTTTATAAAATAGAATTTGAGTATTGGTCCACTTTTAAAAATCGCATAACATTTTTTCCAACATGTTAGACTACATTTACTATATTCTTTGTATCATATGCCATTATTAATCCTGGACTTTTACCTTTTTCCTTTTCTTTTGTGGAGGTCAATCCATTCTGTGGAATTATTAGGAACAATTCTAGGGGTAACATTGACATCATTTCTTTGAGATAATGCCATTGTCGAAGGTTCTACCATAATATTTGTTTTCTTATCGCTATTTGATTACTTCGACTCCTGGGTAAAATTTTTCCCACTCATTATAGAAGTCACACTTATGGTTGAGTCTCCTTCCTTTTCATTTAAAGGACGTATCTCCTTTGTTGAGGGATGAGATGGTGCCTCTTGTGGAGGATTTGATTTGACAGTAGATTTCTTATGTCAGTAAGGGTTGTCTTGTTTTTGACCTGAAGTACTCTTGGACCCTTTCGCTCCTTTCATATATTTCCCTCCATGGCTCATTTTATTCGAATCTTAGGGGGAAAGGTCCCTTACAAAAAGGGGCATACATTTTGGAGATGACAGGACTATTGACAATTCTTGTAATGAAAAGCATTATTTTCATAATCCAATGGTTGCAAAAAAACTTACCCCTCCACTTGAGTAGGATTTTATCTGACAACCCTCTACTAAGGTCCACTTCGACACATATGCGAACGGATGTGGGAATTCCTTTTGAAAGTCTTCCATTGTCGATTTTGTTTTGATTTTTACGACCAAAATCCATTAAAATGGTAAATAATTGCCTTTCGTTCATAATCTATGAGAACGAAGTTAGTTAAAACACTTTTCACTTAAAGAGATGGGGTATTTGTTGCCATCAGACCGTAATGAATGATGGTCTTGATGGATATTTGGGGAACATAGATGAATGTCTTGGATTTAGGACTTCCTTAAAATTATTGGGTTGGGAGGAGGAAGGCGCCCCCCATATTTTGGCTCTGCCTCTCAATCTGGTGATTATAGAAATAGAGGCATCCTTAACTATGCCATATTCTCCAAGGGATTTCAAGTTCTAAAGTTTCCTTCTGCCATGAACAAGCGAGAAACTTCCATAGGATATTTTCAATTGATCCTAGATTTTGGTGGCAAGTGAAGAAATGAGATCCAAGGCTTTGAGAAACATGAAAAAGGAACCCCCAAAGAATGGTTGTGAAAAGATTAGAAAATTCACAAGATTTGGGATAAAACCCTCATCTGAGTTGCAGGAAAGATTCTAAAGAGAATAAGAACACCTATGATTGGCTAGATTTTGAAGCTAAATGGATTTCTTGAGACCCTCGTGAGAAACAAAATTAATTCCCACTAAAAGTGTAGATCCATCAAACTAAAAATCTGTAATGGGCTTCTAATTCAAGCCCTTTGTCATTTAGGCATGCAAACCTACCTCCTTGGCCATGGATAAGAGATTTCTGCATAGGTTTAAGATTAGGGTTTGTTGAAAGTTATTTTCCTTGATATAATCCCATATTTGCTTAATGGCCTTGGTGCAAGGTATCTTTCAGACACCTAAGAAATTTTGTATGGTTGACGAAATGGGATGCGATTGAGTGATATCTCATCCTTTGCGGGTGACACTCTCTTCCCATGTCTCTAAACATCTACTGACCAGGGGTTGGGAACGATGCATATGATTACCATCGATTGCTTTTAGAGGGCAAGTGAATGTTGGAGATTGTCGAAAGGAAAACACCTTGAGAGCCACCTATTTAAACTATCATAATTATAATTTCAAATTAACTTGTATTGCATTCATTAGAGGAAATTTTAGAGTAAAGGTGCCCACGAAATTTTAGGTAATTTTCATGCCATATTATGTAAACCAATCAAAATCCTTTAAATTTAAAAAGAGGTACATGTAAATATTTTGAAAGGAAAAGAAGAAAAACTATTTTTTTAATTGTATTTTTTCCTTACCTCCTTATAGGTTTACTAAAATTTCAAGTGTAGACACTCTTTGGATGCAGAATTAAATTTCACATCCAACGAATACCATTAGGCATACTTTTGAGAAGACCCATACTGATAAAAAAAAATGAAAATGCATTAAAAGGGCATGTTGAACACATTTTTTTAATGTATCTTCAATTTTTGTCAATGTGGGTTTCTCTAAAGTATCAATAATGGGTACTCGTTGGATGTGGAATTTAATTCCGCATCCAATGAGTGTCTACACTTGAAATTTGAGTAAAACTATAAGCAGATAAGTCAAAAATACAATTAAGAAAAATATTTTTATTTTTTTCCCTCCAAAATTCATAAATAATATTTTTTATATTTTAACTATTATTTTATTATTTTTCCTTAGGAGACCACTTTTAGGATGAAATTTCCTCTAATTTTTTTTCTTCTTAATTTTAAGTTGATATGCATCTCTATTTGGAAATGGAAATTCTAATATTTTAATTTAATTATCAATAATTATTATATAGATTATAAAGATTTAAAAATATGGAAATTCTAATATTTTAATTTAATTATCAATAATTATTATATATATTATAAGGATTTAAACTCTATTGAATATTAAGATTTATCTTAAAAGTATTCATGTGTTTTTTGTTTTTCAATTTAATTAAAAAAATTTGTATCCATAAGAGCCCATTGAAGTCTTATTATGTATTGTTTATTATTATTATTTTACTATGTTTTCTTTGTTACATATTTTTTTAAATATATATATGTTTATCTCATATATCGACAGGTTCAGAAGATAGAAGCATCAACTATATATTGGGATGTGATGGAGACTTGGGTTTTCCTGCGTATTAGATCTCTTCTTCCCACCGCCACAAACTAAGGCATCAATTCCTACTTAGTGGATGCACCATGGAGTGGTGATATGCCTCTAGGATTTCTCCTGTGAGTCGAAAGTCATTTTCTTTTTCCTTCATCTATAGTGGACCAGTCTTCCCTCTATTGTGGTTCCCTTTTGACCATCAAGGGTGCAAGAAGATATGGCTTCAGGTTGAAGTGATGGGAATGTTCTCCTGGGATGATTTTCATCTTCCTTTTATCCTTTGGACTGATACCTCTTACTAGCTCTGTCAATTGAGAAAGATGGTTTTGTTTGAAGTGAGAGGCACACACAACATGGGGCTATTTCGTGTCCCATGTTCCCTCTATTTTGTTTTTTCTTCTAAATACTCTCTCTTATGGATGGTGAATACGAGGCCGAATTTATTTCCTGTGCATATAGTGGTCCCTTATTTCCAATGAGATCCCCCCCATCTTTCTTGGTTTTTGCACTTTGTCCCTCAAGGAGAGAAGGATCAAAATATTTTTTAGATATTTATCAAGAATATTATTGGGAATAACTTTACTATCTCGATAAAAATCTCAACCTTTGTCTCTTCTCTTAAGCATTTTATTGAAGATAAATGGGGCATTCCTTCAAGATTTCAATGTCTTCAATTCAAAGCGAATTTTATGAAAGATTCCTTCCAGATCAAATACCATAGTATGATAAGAAACTCAACCATAATCATGAACTCAAGGTTGTGTGGGGGTGCTCTTGGTGCCAAGAAATGAATTGGAAGTTCTTTCTCTTTTGAGGAAGCAGTGCAAGGGAAGGTTTCAGCCTTAGCATAATAGAGTAAAAATGACTAGGCCCATATATAGTAGATCAAACGGAGCAAGCTCCTACCATGGAAGTCAATTTTTCAGTGTTATCTTCCCTTTTCTCTACCCTCTATTTAGATATTTCTATTCGCAGATTTAATGGCTTTTGGCCATAACTTGAAGCTTTATTCCAATGGGTTTCCCTTCTTGGACAACCAATTGTAGTAGTTATTTATACTCCAAAGGTTTATTTATAGTCCAATTATATACACAAAAGCATTTGAGTTTATTCTAAATGAAGGACCGCGGATCTACGGAAGAGTTGGGTTGTTCACCAACCTTGATCCATCTAACTCCAAATCTATCAAGCGTTGAGAGGGATCAAACCTCTCAAGGTGCAAACCTCTTTTTTAGTGAAAAACTTGTTTGCACCTCAAGAGATTTGATCCCTCAAAGCTTGATAGATCTAGAGTTAAGATGGATGCAGGTCAGATTAATTATTAATAATTAATTAATTTAATATTATTATTATTATTAATTTAATTTTTATTTTTATGTAATTTTATCGATTTAAAATGTTTATGTAATCTAACATAATAGGACATTACGACAATGCTTCCATAAAGGGTGCAAAAGGTAATAAAATAAACTTAAAGAGATAGTTATAAAATAATTGGATTACGAAATGAGAGATGGTTTTTGGGCATGTGGTATTGATGAGATATGGTATTGGCCCATGGTATTGTAGAAAAACCTATTTACAAGTTAATAATATATATGGTAAAGTGGGGTGCAAAAACGTAATAAAGTTAAATTAAAAAAAATACTTATAAAATATTTGGATTGTGAAATAAGAAATGGTTTTTGGGCATGTGGTATTGATGAGCCATGGTATTAACCAATGATATTGTAACAAAGTCTATTTACAAATTAATAATATCCATGGTTAAAAATGTTGTTATATTGTAAGTATTAAGTTTTTATGTGCTTATTAATGAAATTTAAATATGGTTACAAAATTATTATTTTAATTTATATGGTAAAATGGATTTTAATTTATAGCTACTATTTATATCTTATGTGGTTTAATGGGATAGAGGGTTTAGATATATCTCACAATTAGTTATAATTTTTTTTCTTTTAGATTTAGCTAACAAAATGTTATAAAATTAAATTGAAATAAAATATTTATAACATATTTTTATTTTGAAATGATAGATAATTTTTGGACATGTGATATTGATGAGCTATGGTATTTGCATGGCGTTCTAACAAAGTCTATTTACAAATTAATAATATCTATGGTAAAGTGGTTGTGAACATCCTTGGTTAAAAATATTTTTACATTATAAGTTTATTATAGGTATTAAAGTTTTAATGTGCTTATTAATTGAATTTATATATAGTTACATAATCATTATTTTAATTTATAAAGTAAAATAAATATTATCTTATAACTACCAGATATATGATTTTCTTTAATCTAAAAAGTTATTCATAATTTTATTAATAAAAATAAAATTATAAAATAATAAATTAAATTTTATAATATTATTATTTTAAATATAAATATTATTTAATTTGACCTGCATATAAATATTTACAAATTCTTTATACCTTATAAATCGAGCATCTTGTAACACCCTCACATGCTAAAGTAAATTCCATAATTTTGTTAATATTGTTATCAAAAATAGTTGAAGGAAATTATTTCTTTTATTCTAATCCCGGAGATAAAAGATCTCTTGAGGGATTAGAAGGGTTAGCCACCGGAAGGGAGAAATTTCCAGGAAAGAGAGAGAAGGAATGCAAACGCTACCAGAGTGTTGTCGTGAGCTAGTTTTGGACCAGTGGAAACTCTCAAGTCATATGACAATCTGATTGCTTCAGACTGGACTGTGAAGGTCCTGAGGTCTGAGAACTTATCCTGTAGAGGTTAATGTTCAACTGTGCTGGAAAGTGAATGAGAAGAGAACCTGGCCGTAATTTCCAGTTCCATTTTCCTGTTGTTATATAATGGGTGTTAAAGCAAGAATTTATGTGCTCACTGTAAGAACTGTTTACCTTTTTTTAAGAGCAAGGAACTGGAAAATCTTACTGTATATGAGGCTTGAGCCATAATTAAATGTTGATGATAACAATTAATAGAAAGCGATATAGCAATGTAAACAGAGATTTTTTTGAGATTAAGTGGTGTTCTTTTTCATAAACTGGAAATTGTCTAAGATATGGGTGTGATGTTATAAATTGCAAGTGCGGGTGCATATCTTTCACAGAACATATCTAATTGGAGGGGACGACATTAGGATTGTTCTGCAACCGTAGAATTACCTACCTATCTGTAGGGCTATGGGAAGAGGAAACAAGTCTGGCTTATAGGCTCTACGAAAGAAAAGACAAATTCTTGCGTCAGAGCAGAGAACCTAGTAATGGGGAGTTTTGTCGTGAAGATTTCAATCAGGTATCAGAGAAAGAAATTGTCACCGTAGGAAGAAAATAAAAATATAAATTCACTCTCGAAGCGAAATTCTTGTATGATGTGGTAGGCAACTGCGTCTGCTACCTGGGTGAGCCCAGAGGCCAAGCCGTTCCAGCAACCTCACTGGCAGTCCCAAGTCAGAGAACAGTTTTGCGAGCATAAAATAAAGTATAATCGAAAAGAAAAAGGGAAACTCAGCCTACAAATTATACTGTGCACCGTTAAGCCACGCTGAATCCATAACTAAATCCCCCTTTCGCATTGAAAAATTGAATAAACGAGGTGGAAATAAAATGCACGATGGCTGCTAATAAGCGCGGCATGAGGAACCTTGGGATAATAATAATTCTGGGCAACAATCTTTACAAAAACAATCATTATGGAACCATCAAACTGAACATTGACGTGATAATCTGAAACAGAGATTACTATTAACATTCAGGACCTTAGATAGAAGATGTAAACAGAAACCCCTGTATGTAATAATTGACAGTTGAAAATCCATGGAAAAAGCTTGTAATCAAACACATAACAGCAGAACTAAACTGTTTACAAGAATCGCCGGAAGCTAGTTAAGACCATTCCAGTAGGAATGCAAATAAATACAGACAGCAGGCATAAGACAAGCACCCAAAAACCTGTTACCATAATAATAAGCCTACTCTTAAACAATACAGACATCTTACCCCTGGAGCACGGAAAATAAATAGAAAAGAGACAAATATGAGTAAATAAACGTTACACCCATCAAATTATTAAGTTATCAATTGCATAATAGAACGAGTTTCCTGTTGCACTGAAGACCGAATTCATAGTCACACATAATTATGTCTTAGCTCGAAAACTAGTAATCAAGAACAAACACTTAACATAAAAGTCTGAAGCAGGGATATACATAGATCTCAGCTAAATCAACAGGCACAGAGGAAAAGGGTCTGGAGACGACCCAATCATTTCAAAAAACAGCCAAAAATATTCAATCCTTAGCAGAGAATAGGGAAAATGTTCCCTTAGCAATTACACAGGGGATTACAGTCATAAAACTCGAATGAAACCTTAACTTGGCCAGAAACCAACCTGGCAGACCATGAGGTTGGGTCGTCGTCAAAGACCAGGAACCATCCACCATTGCAATCCATCTGGAGGACAACCGACTCACCTGCAACAAGAAGAAGTTCAAACCCTAGTTAAGCACTGCAGAAAGGAAAAACCAACAGTACAGTTTAACCCTAATATAGTAAAGGAAAAACCATTACCAGATTCCGCTGCAAGGAAGGTAAATCCCATAGATGGCTCAATCGCCTGCAAGTGAAAGAATGATCTTTCTTAGCCATGGCTGCCCTCCATGGGTAACTCTGTGACACTGTGGGATAAAAAGGAGAACCGGGTAACCCTTTACGAAGAAAAACTCATGAACACTGGAGACTGCGTCGACCCGGGGTAACCCTTTACGAAGAAAAACTTATGGACAACACTGGAGACAGCGTCGATCCGCCAAATAAACTTGAGACATCGTTAAGGAAACATTTGTCGATGACTGTGACTGCGTATGGTTTGAAATTTTATTACAGGAAGCAAAGGTGTGAACCGTTGCAGGGCCTCTCTCTCGACCAGGCAGAAAAGAAAATAATTCACTTTGAGAGGGAGGCAGCCCACTTTGTAAGAGGAAATCGCTTTGAAAACTGTGGAGATGTGCCTCGATGTGCCTCATTTGTGAGATATAAATAATGAAGTGGCTTGGGCAAAAGCCAACCCCGCCTGCCCTTTTTCCCAAGTTGGCCTTTTTTTCTTTTGACCAACGGTGTTCTTTTGTGCCTAGTTCAGTCTCTTTAGATTCCGAAAATGGGTTTTTATGGATAAAAAAATATTTATTTTTAAAGTGAAAGTTTAAGTAATATAACAAATAATTTTGATCGAAAAGGTACAATGAAATTTTTAGATGGTTGGTTTTCCTTTCTGGGATCCCTCTTTGTTGGTGACTTTGATCAGTTTCATTCTTGGGGTAATTTTTTTGGTTTTTGTAATGCATTTGTTATATAATTTGCTTTTAGATTTTTTAGCTAAGAGATTTATTAATCATTTGTATTGCTGTTATTTTTTTCTGTTCTAGAGAGTTTTATTCATGTATATTGATTATATGTGAACTTTAATGTAATATATATGTGTTCTAGAGAGTTTTATTCATGTATATTGGTCATATGTGAACCTTAATGTAATATATATATATTTGTGTGTGTGGTGTTTATTAATATGATGTTAATGGGGTATTCCTATACTGGGTAGGGATTTATGATTGATTACCTCTAATGTCATATTTCATTAATACCATTATCTTCTTCTTTTATAATGAAAATTTTGACTTCATAGAATAGAGAAAAATGTATTTAGCTTTAACTTGATTGACACCAAAAGACTATACATATATATATAAGAATTGTTTATAAGTTTAAGACATAAATGTAAATAAGAACCAATGTAGCAATAGAGTTGGTAAGAATTTACTTTTTAACGTTGAAGATCAACTACATACTTAAAAAAAACTTTTAATAATAAAAATAAAATGTCATTTATAAAATACAAATAATTTAATAAATTTAACATCTTTTTATTAAACAATAATAACAATTGAAAAAATAATAAAAAACCTCATTTATAAAATACAAACAACTTAATCAATTTAATCACATTTTTTGTTAAACAATAATAATAGAAAATATATTTTGAATATATACAATATCTGCATAATATTTATAAAGATTAATCTTTAATTCTGATATATCAAATATCTTAACTCCTAATTTAACAGGTATCAAATTTATCCCTATATAAACCTCATATTTGAAAATATAATACAAACTTAATCTATTTTTTTTTATTATGGAAATCAATTTACAATTTTTTCCAATTAAAACCCTATCGACATGTCTTTACAACTTTTGAAACAATGGCCAGCTGTATATATACTAACCTTCTTTGTCACTAAACCCCATCTTCTTTGTTAGAAGGAAGCAAGGAAGCAACCAACCTGTACCTCATTAGCCAATCACAGTGCTGTGCCTCCGAAGAAAATATCCCTTTGTATTCTTTTTTCTCCAACCAGGTAGTTTGGTTTAAAGTTGTTTCTGGGTTCAAAAATGCTGACAGTATTGAAGAGATCCGTGGCACAAGGCCCTGAGGAATTGACCAGCCCCAATGTTGAGGCTGACCAGAGGAAAAATGGTATCGATTTGGTTGACTCTTTCGTCTCTGCCGATTCTGCAACCGTCTGCATTAACCTTGGGGATGCAGGTGCCATGGCTTACACCCGATCGCGCCAGACTATCTTCTCACCCAGGCATCTTTTCTCTTCTCACTTCTTTTCTTTAATCTCCTCTTTTGTTAATGTCTTCTTTATACTTGGTGATTCTGGAATGGCGCAGATCTTTCCGTGCTGTAGATGACATCTTCTGCATATTCGAGGGCTTCTTGGACAACGTAGCGGTGTTGAGGCAACGATATGGTCTCAACAAATCTGCAAATGAAGTGGCTATTGTCATTGAAGCGTATCGTACTCTCAGAGATCGTGGCCCCTACCCTGCAGATCAGGTCCTCAGAGAGCTCTCTGGAAAGTTTGCCTTCGTTCTTTACGACTCCACTTCACAGGCTTTCTTCACTGCAGTTGTACGCTTATCATTCTCATCCATTTATTTCCCTTTTTTTGTTTTGGATTTTCCGTTTAGGTATGCCAGGAAATTGTGGATTTCTTAGCATTTTGACTGAGAAGCTACTTTTATTGCCAGGATGCTGATGGGTCAGTGCCTTTCTTTTGGGGCACAGCAGCTGATGGTTGCCTTGTCCTATCTGATGAGCCCAATGTTCTGAAAGAAGGATGTGGAAAATCTTTTGCTCCTTTTCCCCGAGGTAATACTGCACTGCTAAATTATTCTTTAAATAGCTGTTTGACACATAACGCCTAGTAATGTAATTTTTGTCTCTCATTTATTTTTTATAATGATGTTGCTTTTGCCTTTGCAGGTTGTTTTTTCTCTGCATCAGGTGGCTTGCAGAGTTTTGAACATCCTCTCCATAAGCTCAAGCCGATGCCGCGTGTTGATAGCAAGGGGCAAATGTGTGGAGCCAACTTCAAAGTAGATACGTTTGCCAAGAGGCAGGCTGGCATGCACAGAGTGGGTAGTGAGGCCAATTGGGCCAATGCATTTTGATATAAAGAACATCGATTTGATTTTTATTTAATATGAATTAATTTTTTTTAAGTTCGTTATCGCAGATTTGATTCAAATTAGGCACAACAAAGTGAGAACTGGTTAAGTCTTTTAATATTTTTTTTTAAGTCTTTAAAGTTGGTTGGATACATTAAGGCGCTCCATCAATATATCTTCTCTCGTTGAGTTCAACTCATTATTTAGGAGGTAGATCTATGAACTAGTAGTATCTTGGAGCTTGTAGTACTTAGTAGAAGGCTTCCTCGCAATCAACAATTAGTTTAGTTTATCTCAGTGACTCTTGATTGGTCGATTCCATGAGTGATTAATGTTAGCTCATTTACTCACATTCAATGGACTGTGCTAGGTATCTTGGCATTCATTTATATCAATGGTGGGTCCCCTAATGTTTGTTAATAGTTTACCTCAATCATCCAGTAATTAAATAGTTCCTACCATACTCAACACAATCTCATTTATTCACATGCTCCATATTCATATAATTGGGATTGAGTGGAGCTTGGAAAATGGGGATATATCTCTCTAATATGGCACCCTCCTAAGATGTGTTGGATTTTGTACCATATAATATATTTTAAGGGATATTCTAGAGAACTTCTCTATTATGTTTTCATATTTCTACTAATGTATACTATGACATAGATCCACATTACATTTGTTGGTGGCTATAATATTTTTATTTATGGCATAGATCCATTGTGTTTTCTTCATCACCATGTGCTAGTATTTCATGTCATGTATACACAATGTATAGTTTTGGTATTTATGTAAAGCATGGGAATGCCTACCTTGGGATGATGGTTTTCATTGCTCTAATCTAGTTCCTCGATTATTGATTCCTTCCTTACATTTTAATACCTAGTTGTAATGCATTTTGGCGGTGAGTTTGCCTTTGTACCTCATGCATTAAGCGACATTTTTTAATTTAACTTTATTATATTTTTGTGCCCCACTTTACCATGGATATTATTAAATTGTAAATAGGCCTTGTTACAATACCATGGGCCAATACCATGTTTTATCAATACCACATGCCCAAAAGCATCAATCATTTCATAATCAAAATAGTTTATAACTATTTGTTTAATTTAATTTTATTACTTTTTGTGGCCACCCATATGGAAGAGATGTTGTAATGTCGTATTATGTTAGGTTATCTAAACATTTTGGCTCGATAAAATTACATAAAACTAAAATTAAAAAGAAAAAAATAAATTTATTAACTATAATATTAATTGAAACATCTTGACCCTAATTACATAAAAATAAAATAAAATAACAAAAATAATAATGATAATAATAATAATAATAAATTAATTATTCTCTGCAAGGGTTTGGACTCCGTAGGGTTTCGATGATCCAACTCCTAGTTTCATTACTCTCCTCACTCATGCAACTCTTGTCACATCCTAATGCCACCTGTCGGCTGAGCGAGCACATGCCAGGTCCTCCTTAGGGATGGGGACCGACCCCATCCTACAAATTGGTGTTAACAAGTGCACATTGGCCCTCCAGTGACCCATCTTCCAACTTAGGGTAGCACAGCGGCAAAAAAGAAGAGTCGCCTTCTCTGGGACCCCAACGACAATCTCGAATGAGGAGCTAATGCCTCTCAAAGGAAATTAAAAAATATTAGAACTATTATCCCCAGCCACCATCTCGAGAAATCTAGGTAATTTATGCAAGACCACATGATAATCTTCAAATTCATGGGCATTCAGCCCAGAGAAGTGGAGATTATTTGCTAGATCCAACTCAAATGGTAGCTTAAAGCTCCATTTGACTTATGTCTCCATGCAAAGGGATTTTTCACAGTGATCTTTGAAGATCTGGAAGACCATGAAAAGTCCAGGGTTGTTGATGAGGCCCTAGGAGCCCTATTACAACCCAGAGAAGGATTAGTTCTTAGCCACACCCATTTGGGTCTGCTTGTACTCCTTTCAAGAGGATTTTCTTACTAGACACAGACAATTTTCTTCCTATTCTAGAATTTTTGTTTACATGAACATCTCACAACCCCTCTCAGATTCAGTTGAGATTGAGTATCAGGATGAAAACTGGTCCCAGCCACTAGACTACGAGTATGTTCCCTTTAAATGCAGAATCTGTCATGACTATGGACATGTTTTCTTTGACTACCCTTAACACCCACAATAGGTCATTACTCCTTTGGCTTCTCCCCCCTCATATAGTTTCTAGGAAGTCCTTCAGCAACACCCTCCAAACAGTAGAGCTCCCCCAGCCCAGGCCCCATTGGGCCCTTCTATAGCAGCTCCAATCCGACCTTCCCTCGCAGCCCCCAACCGCCCTTCAGGGAACCATCTCACACTCTTGGTAGATCAGGGTGAAAATGATCAACCAAAATCACCTGCAGTTGCACCCCTAACAATATCTCCAGTTCAAATCGCGATGGAGGTAGAAGAGAGCCCTAAAAAACATAAAAGTAAACAACCAGAAAACATAAATCACCCGAAGGACAATCCACAAGAAAGGAAATATAAAAATTCCTATCCCATGTCTGGAAAGCCCTTGAGAAAGAAATCAAAATGGACCAACTCAACTTGGACAAAAGGGTTATGATGGCTTTCCTATGAAACTGGGCAAAAGATAGATCGACATAAATCCCTCAAGATCATCTCGATCAGTTCCACCAGACCTACAAGAACTAGGAACAATTTCAAGCTGCTTTGGAGCCCCCTCCCCAAATGGCTCTGGTTATTCAAGAAGAGGTAAGTGATCAGAGAATTCGGTGCGATCCTAGTTTACTCATGACATGCAAATTTCCTCACATAGTATTACCGACACTCTCTCCCAACTACTCCTCAATGAAGGTAGTCTCGTGGAATATAAGAGGCCTCAGCTCCAAGGGTAAGTTTAGGTACTTTAAGGAACAAATTTAGCAGGAGAAACCAAACATCTTGATCCTGCAGGAAACTACGGTAACTAAGGAAAAACTTAGGGAAATTATATGTAAAAGTTTGCCTATAGAAGAGTGTATGGCCCTGGATGCAAGGGGAAGTGCCAAAAGGTTGGGAATCCTGTGGGATTCTAGATCCATCTCTTTTTGAACTGTATCACCAACCCAAATACCCTTTCTGGTCAATTTGAATGTATAGGCTCCCCATAAAAGGTTTTGATAATAGGGGTTTATATTCCCACTATGGTAGGGACAAAAGTTTCCTTTCTCCAAAGTTTTACACATATGAAGGAACTTTTGGGTGATACCAACTGAATGCTGGTATGAGACTTTAACTTGATTAAGAATTTGGAAGAGAAGATGGGGGGTGGCTGTTGGTTGGATCTGATCTCCCTTTCCTTTTAGGAGATTATACAAGATATGGGAGCAGAAGACATTGATTTTGTTAATGGATCTTTCAATTGGAACAATCGACAGGGTGATACACACTAGATCACTTCACATCTAGATTGTTTCATTGTTTTAGACAACATTTCTCAACATGATATGTTCCTTCAACTATCGATCCTCCCCTGTATGGTATCAGATCACTGACCCATTGTGGTGTAGGAATATCCTCTCTGTGGACAGAGACAATCCCTCTAGCCTAAGAGAGTGGGTCTAGCCACAAACAAGACAATCTAATGTAAATTTCCTTAGATTAGAATCGAATAAGAGGGACTACCTCTTACAACGCTAATCCACTTGATGGTGATCTTTCTTCCTTGCTCTAGCTTCCTTTCATTCCTTTAATTCAAGTACCTGAAAAAACATGCAAGAAACAACAACAAACGTGACATCATAAAATCAAATCCAATCTACTTAAAAGTTCATGGAGTTCTAAGATATCAAAAGTAATACTACACCTGATATAGGAAATAAACCATTAGTTATATTAAAATAAACTTCAAAGAGAAATACAACCGAAGACTTGACGTTGGAGATCTCCTTTGCGGTATCCAAGTCCTGCTACACGCCTTTTCAACACTCTTTTACTCCCCTAGCTTGACATGAAATGGCTTCCATGTTCTAACTCTCTTTCCTCATACTTTAGCTACTAAAGACTAGTCTTTTGTCATCTAAGACTAATCTTCTTCTATCAAAAGCTAAAGATTTCATAATTTTACAGCTTCACTATGTGTTGTATTGTGTGTATTGTAACCAAAAAGGGTAAGAGGAATTGGTTTATATAGGGAGAGGAGGATAATAATGAGATCCACTCATGTGGGAAGAAGGTATTATCTCCTTGGGAAGGTCCACTTTTAAGGGGGAAAGAACCTTATATGGAGTTCTCGGCCCTTATCCAACCAAACAAACATCTAGCACATCGCCACTAGAAGTTTCTAGACGTGAAACTTTGTTTCCTTTTATAAAAAATTTCCAGAAGTAGATCGGCGTGGGTATTGGGCTAACATTAGCACCGATCGGAGTGGGTCACAGTGTTAAACTCTGTAAATCTGTGCGGGTGAGACACTATGAAAGAGCATTGATCTTAAAAACTAGGTTTTAAGAAGGATTCTCTGGAAATGTTCTAAAGGGAGTGGGGACTACTTTCTTCAAACTTCAAGGGATGCAAGAGCATAGGTTTCATGGTGAAAGTATAACACAGTAGTCACTACTAGGGTTCTCTGAGATCAGGAACGGGGAGTGACAGGAGAGTGACAAATTACTGTGTAATAGATGCCTCCTAAAGCATGAAGCCAAAGCTGAGAGCGATGGCTAAAATGCTATAAGATGGAGCGAGGACATGGAATACTAGCATCGGAAGACCTGCAACTCAAACGTACATGTACATATTTGAAATCTGATAGTCATGCCTGATAAACATGAGATGCATATAACAATACATGAATCCATGGTATAGGCGTAGCTATCCATCACAAAAAGGATCATGTGCATGGATCCTCGGCATGGATGCAACCATCCGACTGAAGGGATCATGTATATAATCATGAATGACTCATCACTCCTCACAACCTGGAATTTTGTGATCAAAGCCCAGGGTCTTGCACTCCAATACGACCTGATCAAAGTACAAATTCTAACATGTGAATAAACGTGCTGAAGTTGAACATGCTATAAAATCACTTGATTATCAACCAATGATGTGAACCATTAACAAGCACGAGTGAAACCACCCATAATTTCAATGGCTCTCAAGATACTATCAGTACAATTCATGGAGTGTGAATAAGGAACTAAATTCAAACACCTGTGAAATCACTCAACTGAGGACCAATGATGAGAACCTATCATCGAGTGCAAAGAACTTGCCATTGAGGCATGCAAGCTCTAACGTACTGGAAGGGAGTTTCTAGATCAACTTCCTAGATAATGAGCTGAAGTTGAAAGGAAGTGATTTGTTGAAGGAAGCTCATAATGAATGCTTCATCATCGACACAAAATGGGAAACACAATGAGTGAGAGTAATCTGATGGTGACATATGATCAAACAATGTATAGGTAGGAGGACTTCTCTTGAACATGTGGATAACATGACTTAGGATTTTGGCAGCATTTGACATCATATGATCAAAGGTCATGGTGACGTGTAAGAGATTATATGAGAGGTTTAAAATGAATAACCCAAAACCCAGGGAGGTAAGTGATAGAGTGAGGATGTCCCAAAACCCCACACAAATAGCAGATGAGTGTCAATGTTCAAGACCGACATGTTGCCTCAAGTGAAAAATAAAATTTATGAAATACTTCCAATTTTCCCCAACCATTTCTAGGGAGTACCCTAGTTAATTTTACACAAGCTTGACGGGGATAGCATATGCTTGTAATATAAGTCCATCCTTCAAATGGATCCATCCTAGTCAGCTTTTAGAAGCCCTAGGAAGGAGTGGCTCGGTCTCGTCATGATGACAAGTCCTATGTCATTTAATCTTTTAACGAGTTCGACAAAGGTGAAACTCAAAATCTTTTTCATTTTTAGAGAGTTTGAAAAAAACATGGAAAATAAAAATCTAAAAGGTCCCTTTTCGTAAAGTTGTCTCTCGAGCCCGAAAAGGTAGAAAACAATACTCGAGAGAACCTCCTAGTCATGTTCGACTAAGGTGTACCTTTCTCATAAATAGTCAGCCTCAACCCAAAAAAGGGGTAAACGTATACTGAGGTGACAATGTTTCGCAACCTTTAATGAGTTCAAAATGAAAAGAGCTCGACAATCTTTTCATATTTTGAGAGTCAGAAAATAGCTCAAAGATGACTCCTTTTATTTTCTTAACGAGTATAAAAGGGAAAAATACTTGGCAATATTTTCATTTTTTACGAGTCAGAAAAGAGCTTAAAGGTGACTCGTCCTAGAGGAACAAGTGGTATAAAGGGTAGCAACTAGTTTTGGTTATGGTAGAACTGCAAGAAAACTAAGAGGTCAAGAGGCTAGCTAGTAAAACCACTCATCGATGCGGTTCCTCAAGAAAGGGTAAAACAACCAAGTGAAAACGAATGATCAGCCAAAGAGATGGTGGTGATGGAATGGAGAAAAAACCAAGGCTTATCTGGCGGGAGAGGCTGATAAAAATGGAAATCACGGGGGTTAAAATGGACATGGGTTCATTTTTATACAAGCTTGAACCACGGGGAACTCTGCTTGAATTCGGTTTCATGTTTACACAAGCTTGAAAATGAAAAACTATGCTTGAGATTGGTTTCATTTTTACACAAGCTTGAAACAAAGACAAACTATGCTTGATTTAAGTTTGTATGCCCCCAACATAATGACTCAATTCAAGGTACATGCCCCCCAAGCTTCATTTCATTCAGCTAGGTGGATGGAATGAAGGTTCACTTTCGAGATCTAGGAAAGACTTGACTAGGATTTTACGAGATCTTAATCAAATACTCGATTTGGAAAGGGAGTTCTTTCATTTTTTAAGGAGGTTGACACAGTAAAAAAACTCTTGTCAATACTCCTTGTTTCATTTTTTGAGCTTGACACAAGACCAGGAACCATGATTTGACACTTCGCTTTCATTTTTTAACAAGCTTGACACAAGACAAGGAACTATGCTCATGACATTTGTTCATGGACCATCCAACAACATGGTGCCCAAGAGGTCCTCACTAGATGGGAGAACTACACTCTGGGAGGAATACATGTCAATTGGTACCAATGACAGATTGGGTTCCAATGCCCCCAGTAAAAAATGTACTATACCATTTGTGTGATCATCAGCAGATGTGGAGATGGAATGAGTAACCACATAATTGACCTGTGGCGAGGAGGTTACTGCTTTCAAACAAGAACCAATATGGGTGATGGTTTCATAGGAGGCACTTGGTGACCAATGAACAATAATTGATAAATGGTCAATGTTCTCCCTTCCTGTGGAAAACAAACCACACGAAAAAGCGAAGAAACAAGAGCTCCCATGACATAAACATAGTCGCATCAAAGTAGAAGATTGAAATCTAAGGTACCTTGGACTACCATCGCGTCTATATAGACGGTCTTTCCTCCCAAAGTAATAGGGAGCTTCAGAAGGATCCCTAAGGTTTAATTAGTTCCTCCGTTGAAAGCCAACAGATTTTGGGTGACAAGCACAAGCTGTGGGAAACCCAAATCTTGCCAAGTAGTAGAAGGCATGATGCTAACAAACGCACCTTCATATAATATAGTGCCATGCACTACCATATTATAGGCTTGTATTGTGATCTAGAAATGCACATAAGATCGAAGGAAAAAATAGTCAATGGACTCTAATCAAAAGAAACAACATAACTACTTGGCGAGGGTATCATAGGATTTCCCCCATGCTTTACATGAATAGGAGGACTCTCTTGAATAACCGAGACAATAGGGTCACTCTTTAATTCATGGGAATATGAGGAGACGTGAAGAACATGAGCAACATGATCACCACTCTCTTCGGGAATAGAGTGAACAGCTGCAGATGGAGCCAAGTTGACACTCTTTTCCACAAATGGTTGGTCAGGAATGAACACAAGAGATTCATGCTCTGGAAGAGTAGGATGGGCAAGATATGAATCCAAGTCAGTCTCTTTACCAACTAGGAGAGGGTTAGAAGAAAACCTCTGATAACCAACAGGAAGTTGGGGTAGAGGAGCTGTAACATTTTCCAAAACTTTGGAAGCTTTATCCATAAGAGGATAAAGGTGAAGAATATGCTCTCCTTCACATAACCCACAGGGGAATTTCATTTTTCTCTTCTTCTTACCATCACTAGCTGAGGGTACGTGTAGCATCAACATGATCTCCAGAGGTCAATGGGGATGGTCGATCCAGATTTTGGGACCATACCTCTAAGACTCTGGGAATACCAAGATAGTCTCGAAGGAGATGGTCACCCTTACATAGCCTGCAGGGGAATTAGACCCTCTGTGGAGGATCGAAAGGTTTGTCTACAGTAGGTGCATTTGGAGTAACAGCTAGACGGTTGGCCTCTCACTTATCTGACTTCTTCTTCTTCTTCTTCTTAGCCTCCTAGTTACTAGATCCCAAACTTCCACTAGGCGAAGTAGAAAAGGAAGATGAAGAAGCAAGGGAGGAAGGTGAGAGGTCAACCTTAGAATCAACGTGAACTGGTTCAAATGAAGGAGATGGTTGGATAGGATTTGGGACACTTGAGACCACCGAGGTCAAAAATAACCATATAGGTAAACCAATGGTTAACCCAGGGAGGGACAACGCTTCCATATAAGGAGCACCAACATTTCCAAAAGAAGGAAAAGGACCAGGATTCCCATCCGAGGGGAATCCTTGACTAGTAGACTCTGGAAATGTTGCCATTGGAATCAACCTTGAAGAATCACTAAGGAATATAACTTTAACCAGGAATATTTTGTGGGCAGTTAATTTTAAGACACTGAAACAAAACTTTACCTTTTCATATTTTAATAGTTGAGAAAAGGGTGAAATATGACTCTACTAGCTTTCATATTTAACGAGCTCGAAAGGAAAAGTGCTCGATGATATTTTAAATTTAAAGAGTCAAAAAGATTAAAATGACTGCTCAGGGTTATCTAGGCAAAAGGATTACCGGGTAACCATGAACTATAGAATAGCTCCCAACAAACTGAAAAGTATGAGCAGGCAATCTCCTCGAATTTTGTGTTTGGTCACTACAACAAAATAGGCAATTTGCGCCAGATTTAGCACAAGATTCTAGTGCATTTTTTTCTCAATTGGGATGAGCAACCTGGTGCTAAATCTGGCTCTATTGTTCAATTTTTAAAGCATCCTTTTTTGCACCAAATTTTGCATCTTTTTTACGCCAAATTTTCCATCATTTTCTGCATCATATTTTGCACCAAGATTTTCATTTGGTTTTACAACAGGTTTTGCTTCTAGTTTTGTGCCTTTTTTTGCATCATTTTTTGCTTCCTCTTTTGTGGAATTCTTTGCTTCTATTTTTGTGTCATAATTTGCATCGATTTTTACACCATCTTTGACATCTTATTTAGCGCCTTTTTTTACATCCAATTTGTGCCAATTTTTGCATCTGGTCTTATGACATCTTTTGCTTCTAATTTTGTACTTATTTTTACATCTATTTTTGTGCCAATTTTTCTGCCTTTTTTTACACCATCTTTTCCATCCAATTTTGCACCATATGTTGAATCTGATTTAGTGCCAAATTTCGCATGCATTTTTGCACCATTTTTTGCATCCACTTTTGCATTTTATTTATCTCCCTTTTTTGCATCCTATTTTGCACCATATTTTGCATTTAATTTTGCATCATTTGTTGCATCCAATTTAGCATCATTTTTAACACCATTTCTTGCATCCAATTTTTCATCCTTTTGAGCATCTAAATTTGCATCCTATGTTGAACCATATATTGCATCCACCTTTGCATCCCATTTTGTGTCTATTGTTACGTTCACTTTTGAGCCATTTTTTCGTCTACTTTTGCATTTGTTTTTGCACCAAGTTTTGAATGATTTGTTGCATCATTTTACATCCAATGTTGCATCTCAATTTGCATCCAAAATTGAGCCATTTTTATGCCCATTTTTGCACCATTTTTTCTTCTTTTTTGTCCAATTTTGCACCATTTTTTATGTCCAAATTTGCATCCTTTTTGGTATCTAGTTTTTCATCCTTTTTGGCTTCCAAATTTGCATCCTTTTTTCTGCCACATTTTGTGTCCACATTTGCATCTCATTTTGCACCTAGATTTTAGTTGGAATTTTCATCTAGTTATGCATCATCTTTGACATCCTTGGTTTCACCATTTTTTAGTCCCATTTTGCATCTTGTTTTGTGTCTTTTCTTACATCCTTTTTGCATCCTAATTTTACACCATTCTTTGCATCCTCATTTTGGTGTCCATTTTTGCATCCTTGTTTGCACCCAATTCGGTATCCTTTCATATGCCCTATTTTGTTCCCTTCTTACAAAAACCTTTTTGTGTCATTGTTTGCATATTGTTTTGATGGCTAGTTTAACATCCAATTCTACTCCCAATTTTTCATCCATGGTTAAATCCACTTTTGGCTTCTTGTTTAGAGTTTTACTTTTATTTCCATTTATGACCACCTCTATGGGTTCATTTTACTAAGTTCATTTACATAGTGAAATATATTAAATTTTCTAAATATCATTTTGCTGTAGGATTTAATGCATGGTTAGATGAAAACAAAACCCTCTCAGTTTATCTCAGAAACCTAGGACAAACCAATTAAGAGAAAGGTTGTTCTAAGGCTTAGGATTCTTAGTAGATCAAGATGTAGAGTATAGATTAAGAAAAAGAGAATGAATTCTTGTGAGTCCTCGCATGCAGGTCTTCTTGGAGTTTTTTGTATAGCCAAGAAGCGCTCCTAGCTAGCTCCAAAGCTTGGTCCTACACATAAGAGAGAGAATAAAGCAACCTTCACAACATAATATCTTAATAATCAAAACTATAAAAAACATATAAATATTATTGAATAAATAAATATAAACCAAAAACCCATGCATACATTAGTTAAATAGAAGAAGTAAAGAATGAATAGAAACATATGGAAGGAAGAACAACTGATCTATATGAATAAAGGAGTTGGAGGAAAGTTACAACAATCAAATATAGTTGCAACATCACCTCCCCCAACTCATAGCTCCAAAACTCTCCCTCTCAAGACAGATCTCAAGAGCGTGACAATACAAAATTCCCATCATTTTTTCAATGGCCAAGCCTCTAATATATAGGAAAGTGGAGGCTATGAAGATTTCCAAAATTCCTCATTAGTTCAATTTGGGAAAAATATTTTGGGTGAATAATGTTTCCTCATATAAAAAAGGAATTTTCCACTTTTTAGATGCTTTTGTGCTTAGGAAAAAGCTTCCCCGTGCTTTATGGCTCTTTCCCACTTTTGTATGCTTTTATTTTTTAGGAAAAAGCTAAAGATGAGGATAAAGAGATTACATTCCACCATATGTTTCCGAAAGTGACCAAGAATGTCAAATTCAAATTCTAGTTTGCTTATGTTTTAGTTTTTTTTTAAATATATATTTAGTTTTAGTATTTTTTTTTCTAGAAAAATATATTTATTTTTTGGTATATTTTTCTATAAGAAAAATTATATTTTGTTTTTATAAAAATGGATTTTAAACATCCATTCATGCTAAATTTTTGATTTTATGATAGGAGTTTAAATTATATATAGTAAAGTAACTTAATGTCATGTGTCGTGTTGCTGAGATGGGTGTTATACATCTCTTTCTTGCTAAGTTATAGAATGTGCTTGGGTTTTCTTAATGCAATAAAACTAATTATGTTCTTCATGATATCTTGAAATGTTCATCTTGAACCAGGCTAATAAAACAATAAAGTTAAAATAGGTTTTCCTTTGTCCTTTATAGATCTTTGTCCCCATTAATCTTGGTCTTAATAGATTAATTGTCTTGTGGTGGCCTTGAGTGGTCACTTCCATTAGTTGCATGCTTTTTAGTTTTCAGTTAGTGACATTTTTTAGGCTTGATAATATGTTATTTAATTTATCAAAATGTGTTATTGTCCATATTATTGTTAAATATTGATATTAAATATGCTGATTTTTAAGCATGTTTTAGCAAAACTTTCCCAAAATGTTTATAGATTGTATTTTATAATGCAATGATTCTTTGCTTGATGAAATTGTTTTGGATATTTTTTTTAATGATTCATTGATTGATGAAATTGTTATGGATTTTTTTTTTAGTATATTAAATTGTATGTGATAAAGTAAAAAATCACCTCTTTTTTAGATTTTCATTGATCAATTTCCCTTAAGGCCATCAAGTTCACCATTTGGTCCCAGGTTAAGGAAATATAGGAGTCATGAAGTGGAATTGTCCAAGCACTTAAATCTTGAGACATGTTTCTTTTTAGTCACTTTATACTTTCTTTCTATGTAAATTTTTGATGAAAATAGTCTTGGAACATGAGGGGCGTCAATAGTAATTGAAAACAAACTCCTAAAAGAAAAATGGTATGCAAAGCACCCATAAATAATGTTGACATAAGAAGAAAAAATATTAAGTGAGGTTCAACCTCATATAATTAGAAAATGGGGGAGGAATTTCCAAGTAGTAGTGATTGATGCTTAGAGATACTTGGGTGGAATGGTTATTATTTGAAATGATTAAGACATCAAGGTTACCAATATGTTTACCTCTTTTCGCATTATGACAATACAATTTTAGTTAATTGACATTGAGGACTACTACCATGTATCCAATGTCTATGACTCCAATATCGCAAATGGAAAACCTCTATTTCTCAATTCTATTTCTAGCACAAGTAATTTATACTCCCCATCTCCATGGATTGTTGGGAGTGACTTCAATATTATAAGTGTCTCAAGGAAAAGAAAGAATGAATCGAAATGTTTAACAAGATATTTTGTAAGCTATACCATTAAAGCCACAAAGTAGTCTCCATTAAAGTTGTCAAGAAATGAGTCTCCAACCCACACATGTGGATCAATGAGATGTAATACATGTGTGTGTGGTTACGAACTCAATACACCTCTATAATAACTCCACAAACTTATGTATTTCACTCTGTCACATAAATTGACAGTAGTGTGACATAAGTAAACCAAGAGTAGACATGAAAGCCTTAGGAAACAAACATTCCTTAGATCCTCAATTAGGTGCTTAAATGATGAAGTGAAAATGCAAGGAGAAAAGAAGAATTCATGATTTAACCATCACATACATGTGATCAAGTGTGACTAGGAGTGTATATATTCATATATTTTCCAAAGAGGGAGTGAATACATGAGTTACCATTTATTGGCCCTTATTTTTCTTTCTTTTTCATTTTCTTATATATAGGACTTAGGGAATAAGGTTTTCATAAGTTTGGAACAACTCATAGATATAAGATTTACATGAATTTTCACTTCAACCTTAGAGTTTAGACTTAGATAAATCAATATAGTGTATGTTTAATGATTTTGGCTTTCACTTTTTTATTGTATTTCATCATAAATACAAAAGGGGAAATATTTTGCCACAAATCTATGAATGCTTAATCATAAAGTCGTCATGTGATGAAAACAAATTAATGATGTTATTCTCTATGAAAATGATGGGTATTCTTGAGAAAATCTTATGCTTGTGGATGTTTCCTCCCTGGTTGAGAGGGAGTGAGGGTAGACATCATGTTATCCATGTGTCATGTACTATGGCTAGGATTAACAATCGTAAGCCTAGTAAAGGCACTAGTAGGGATAATTGTGGATTGGATAAACATCTGGGACCAATATTCTTTGAGAATTTGGACATTGACTAGGACTGATCGCCATAAGTCAAGTACATTAATCCAAGATAAGAATAGTCATGAGGATTGACATTTTCTGGTGTCAAATATTATGATAGTGGATTAGGAAATGATCATGTGAGGACATACCTGGTAAACATCTTGGTGGGGTAAGTGCCTTGAAAAGCAGTGGTGTCCAAATTTATGCCTCCCAACATTGTGCTCTGATCTAATGGAGAGATAAACTTGTTAGTCAAGGCCTTACTATTTTGAAAATTTTGGCTATGATGATGTAAATCATCATTGATGCTTATCAATCTAGATCGCTTCTTATATGAATATTTCAACTTGAGAGTACTTTTTTGTCTCATTATGAGTACCTCGCTAGTTTAGAGGGAGGGTCATCATCTTCATTATTGCCATCATCACCACCATCAATGTGATCATTATTGTCATCATTTCATTATCATCATAATCACCATTCATGTCTTCTTCATGATCATCATCATCATCATGATTTTGTATATTGTCGTCAATTGTTCATAATTATAGGTATCATAAGAAATATCACCAACCTTAGGACACATGATATATGAAAGAAAAATAACCACTTTATTTTTTAGAAATGATTGATGATCATCAACATCACTACCATTATCATCGTCATTATAATTGTCATCATCCCCATCATCATAACTAATATAAGTTTTATCATAATTTTTGTCATCTTCATCATGAACATCATAATCATCATTCATGCCATTATTGTTCTTGATTATGACCAAGATGAAAATAATGATAATGATGATCAGATGATGATGACTTGGAAGATGACGCAAAGATAATTATTATGATTTTTACCATGATAACATTTAAAAATTGGGAGGAATGGCCAAGGTCATTAGCATCATCATCATTGTCATTGTAACTCCCATCGTCTTTATCATCATTGTCATTATCATAACAATCGCAATTCATGTCATTGTCATCATCTTCATTATCATCATCGTTATAATTATTGACATTGTCATCAGTTGTTCATAATTTTCAATGTCATAAGAAATATAATCAATGCAAAAGATATGATGTGTGTTGGAAAATGGATGCAAAAGTAAACAAAAAAATGGGGGTAAAAATAGACATAAATTTGGATGAAAAGTGGACACAACATAAGTAGATGCAGAACAAGACAGAAAAATTGAACAAAAGTGGATGAAAAAGTAGATGCAATAGTTCATACAAACTTGAGCACAAAATAGGACTCAAACATCGATGAAAAAGTGGAAGAAAACATGGGCACAATAGTAGGCATAAAACTTAGCATGAATTGTGGTGAAACAAATGTGGATACTCCAATGAATGTAAAAAAAAAGGGACACAAACTTGAATGCAAAAAGGAGGAAAACTTGGATGAAAAAAGGGATGTAAACATGGGCCAAACATGGGTGCAATAGTGAACACAAAATTAGTTGCAAAACTAGACAAATCAAAAGTGGATGTAAAAGTAAATTCGAAATGGGATGCAAAAAACATAAACAATATTTGATGCAAACTTGGACACAAAAGAGGATGCAAATATGGATGCAATAGTGGAAGAAAATGTGGGTTGCAATGATAGGCATAAGATATGGCACAAATAATAGCATAAAATAGGTGGATGTAATAATAGACACAAAAAAATATGCAAACTTAGATGCAAGACAAGATGCTATAAGGGATGTAAAAGTGGATGCAAACACGGGTGCAACATGAGAAACAAAATTGGATGCAAAATATGGATGAAATGGAAGTACATGCAAAAGAAGATACAAAATGAGATGCAAAACCCAACACAAAAGTGGATGCAAAAATAGATGAAATATTTTATTCAAAAGAGGATGTGAAGATGGATGCAAAATTGGAAGCAAATGTGGGTACAACAGTATGTGCAAAACATGGAACAAATTTTGTCACAACAAAAGTAGATGTAATGATAGATGCAAAAAAAGAAGCAAATGAAGATGAAAAATAGGATGCAAAAAGGGATGTAAAAGTGGGTGTAAACATGGGTGCAACAATGGATGTAAAATAACTTTTGCAACTTATTTGAAAGAGCAATTTTTTCCCAACAATTAGACTTGTAGCATAAAGAACATGGTTAATACATATGATTCGACCAAAAACTAGTTACTACCAAAATTCAACCAAAAAAATATTACTGCATAAAAATAGAATTAAAAACAAAAAAAATAAAAACAAAAATTTCCCAAATTAAAAATAAATAAATGATAAACTTTTTTTTACCAAAATTTAGTGATTTTTTTAGTGCTAATACTAACATCACCATTACAACAAGATATTTTTTTAGTGCTAATACTGCCATTACAACAAGATATAAGAGGGATATAATGCAAAAAGTTTAATAATAATATGTATGTAGAAGATGGTCTTCAGACTGGTGAATTCATGATAATCAATGGGACTACAGTCAAAATAATTGGATGTTATTTACTTTTTTACATAGATTGTCAAAATAATTGCATAAATCGATTTTTTTTAACCAAAATTTAACAAAAACTTTGCTAGTGCTAACATTAGAACCACCATTACAACAAGATATATTTCTAGTGTTGACAACACCATTATAGTAAGATACCTCAAGAGAGACAGAAAATTTAAAAATTATGATAGTAATATGTATCCAGAAGATGGTAGTGAAACTAGTAATTGTTCATTCTCATTATCATAATCATTGTCATCATCATCACCATCATCCTTGTCATCGTTATTTCCATCATTACATTATCATCATAATCACCATTCATGCCATCATCATCAGCTCCATCATCATCATCATTATGGACATTGTTTGCAATTGTTTATAATTATAGACGTTGTAAGAAATATCATCAACCCAAAAAATGTGATCAGTGCTAGAAAAGGGTTGTTTAGGACACATTGATATACGTAAGAGAAATAACAACTCTATTTTTGAGAGATGATCGATGATCATCATCATCACCACCATTATCATCGTCATTGTCATTTTTATCATCCCCATCATCATCATTAATGTAATTTCTATCAACATTGTTGTAATCATCATCATCATTCATGCCATTATTGTTTTTGATGATGACCTAGATGAAAATGATGATGATGACACCAAAGATAATGCTTATGATTATGACAATGACAACATCTAAAATTGGGAAGATTCACCAAGGTCATTATCGTCGTCATCATCATAATCATTGCCATCATCATCATTAATGTCATTGTAACCACTATCGTCTTTATCATCATAATCACAATTCATGTCATCGCCATCATCTTCATTTTCATCATTGTCAATATTATTGACATTGTCATCAATTGTTCATAATTGTCAATGCCATAAGGAATATCATCAATGCAGAAAATATGATGAGTGTTGGAAAAGGGATGCAAAAGCAAACATAGAAATGGGGGCAACAATAGAAGTAAAATTGGATGAAAAGTGGATACAACATAAGTAGATGCACAACAACATGAAAAACCTAACACAAAAGTGGATGCAAAAGTAGATGCAGTTGTCAATGCAAACTTGGATGCAAACATGAAGGCAAAAGTGGAAGCAAACATGGGTCCAATGGTAGGTGTAAAACTTGGCACAAATTGTGGTCAAACAAATGTGGATGCAACAACGGACACAAAAGTAGATGCAAAAATGGATGAAACAAAAGTGGATACAATAGGGGATGCAAAAACATACACAATATCTGATGCAAACTTGAACACAAAAGAGGATGCAAATGTGGATGCAAACGTGGAAGCAAATGTGGTTGCAATGGTAGGCGCAAGATATGGTGCAACAAAAGTGGATGTAACAATAGACAAAAAATATGCAAAAATGGATGTAAAAGTGGAAGCAAACATTGATGCAACAGGCAAAACAAAATTGGATGAAAAAAATGGATACAATGGAAGTAGATGCAAAAGTAGATACAAAACGAGATGCAAAACCCAATGCGTAAACCTGACACAAAAGTGGATGCAAAAATAGATGCAATATTTGATGCAAAAGAGGATGTGAACATGGATGCAAAATTGGAAGCAAATGTGGATACAATAGTGAGTGCAAAACATGGTGCAAATTATGGCATAACAAAAGGACCATTATATTTAAATAATAAATATGATATATTTTAAAGAACTAAAGAGTGAAGATCTAACTTACCAATGGACCATTAAATAATTATTACACAATTACCTAGTGTAACTAAATAATATTGGAATAATAATAAATATAGATTATTTAATATATTTTATGAGATATAATTTATTAATGACCATTATAATTAAAATATTAATAGTATACTAGGGATTCTCTTAATATTTGAGATAATAATAATAATATATCTATTTATTTTTAAATTGACAAATGAATTCCTTTATTTACCTATTTTAGCTATTTCTAGAAATATTAATTAACTAATTTAGGGGTTTGACCAGGATCATTAGGTCAAAATTAGCCGTTAGCATTATAGCTGTTGGAGTCTCTGCACACTCTATTTAATCAAGCTAAGCTGGATTGGTTCTTCAACTTGTCCTGACGATGAACCACACTGGTTGGTTTGAAACGCGTCGGCAAAAGATTGGTTATGTGATTTTGCCGAAGATTATCTAAACAATGTTATGGATCACATAAGTCTAAATTCCTTAAAAGTGGATTAATGATAGATGAAAAAAAAGAATCAAAGTATGATGCAAATGAAGATGTAAAAAGCGATGCAAAAAGTGAAATTTAAAATGGGTGTAACAGTGGATGCAAAAGAATATGCAAAAGTGGATGCAATAGAAGTCGATGCAAAAGTAGATGCAAAACGAGACACAAAACCCGATGCAAATCCTGGTCCAAAATTGGATACAAAAAGGGATGCAAAAATAGATGTAGTAGTTGATGAAAACCTAGATGCAAACATGGATGCAAAATTATAATCAAAAGTGGGTGCAAAAGGAGGTGCCAAACTAGGGGCCAATTGTGGCACAAAAATATTAGATGCAATAGTGGGTACAATAATAGATGCAAAAGAGGATGTAAATATGGATGCCAAACAAGATGGAAAAATGAATGCAACAAAAGTATATGCAAAATTATATGCAAAACTAGACACAAAACTCGATGTAAAACGTGGCGCAAAAGTGATGCACAAATGGATGCAAAAAATGATTTTAAAAAGGATGCAAAAGTCGATGCAAAAGTTGATGCAAGTGTAGGTGCAAAAAGTGGATGCAAAAGTATGTCAAACAAAAATAGATGCCAAAATTGATGCAAAACCTGGAACAAAACCTGGTGCAAAGGATGACACAAAACTTGGCATAAAATTTGGTGCAAAACGTGGTGCAAAACCTATTGCAATACCTGGTGCTAAACTTGGTGTAAGATTTGGTGCAAAACTTGATGCAAATTTTGGTGTCAAGTTTTGCACCATATTTGATAAATGGATGCAAATACCACCAAAAATGGGCTCTAGATGCAAAAAAAGAAGTAAAAAGGGACGCTAATCGCTGGTTTTGTTGTAGTGGGTGTGTCACGTTTACAAGGTGGAAGAATCGGCTTCCTACAGATAAAGGATTACAAACCTAGTGGGGTATCCCTTTATATACGTGATGGTATGGGGAGCACAAGTTCGTACTAACGTTGTCTAATGCCGAAGCGAACAAAAATTTCTAGGTTTAAAGACGTCAGAACACGTCTCTAGCCTAGACCTCTAAATGTGAGCGTTAAGTTTTAATGATTCCTTAGGTTAATTTAATAAATTTTAACGGTTGATCTTGAATTACGTTTCAATTCCAAGGTCCTAACACTATCATATGAAAACTCCTATATGCAGTTGTATGAGAAAAGAAATCTTTCTTCGATGAAATTTAAGACTAATTGAGGGATCGGGAGCACACAATCAATGCAACAATCAAAGAACGAAATCTTTCACTAATACATGTCCTAAATGCACTCAATCTTCCCTTAACAATAAAAGAAGTTTATTTCATTTCCTATGCTTATGATGATTCAATTATGGCTTCTCAATGACGCTACTAATGCAATATTTTCACTTAAGTAAACTAGAATGATCTTCTTCTTTTCATAAAATGAAAAATGAATCTTTCACACATAGAGCATTTTTAATGAAAATTTGACAATTCCGAACAAACACATCAATCAAATCCAAAGCATGATCAATGAAACTAAAAACAACTTATTCCCTGAATCAAACAAACCAAACACATAAATTCTTCAATCAACAAACCAAGCAATGTAATCTATACTCAGAAAGAGAAAAGGGACACTCAAAACAAGAGAGAAAGCAAGGCTCTTTCACTCATTCGATCAAAACTGAAGCAATGAAGAGGCTAGGACTGAAAGACAGGCTAAACGAAGCAGAAAATTAGAAACTTGAAACAATGAGTGAATCAACAAATCAACGGAAATTGACGTAGATGTCCTAGGGTCATAGAAACCATCCAAAAAACTCAAAAAAAATCAAGCAATGAAACTTCAAGCCAATTAATCAATGAAACCCAGCAAACAAAGCATCCTAGTCACTTTTGGGCAGAAGAAGAGAGTCTGAGGGTCAAGACACACTAGCACTGGAATGGGGAAAAACTGATATTTTCTTAACTCAGAGACCGACATGACTTTTGGGCTGAAACTAGCGCTGATCGGCATGACCAACATGACTATCAAGCTAAAACTAGCGCTGATAGGCCTGATCGGCACAACTGTTTAGCCAAAAATAATGTTGATCGAGGGATTCAAAGAAAAAATTTAAAAAAAAAAACTTCACATAGTGCCAGACTTAACACATCAGAGGGTGGGTTAGTGTCTATATGCCTTCAAACAAGTCAATAAATATCCATAAGACCATAAATAAACAAACTAGGCACACAAGTAGAAAAAAACAGAGTTATGAAAAGGAGATGTATTTCCCCAGTGGAGTCGCTCCCCCCTATGATCCAAAGATACATTACAACAGATACCAAGTTCATCCATGAACTTAGTAAATTTTATTCTGCCAAGCGGTTTCGTGAAAATGTCTGAGATTTGATCTTCGGAAGGACAATAAACTGGTTTGAGGACATCTTTGGCAATGAGAGACCTGATATGATGATACTTGGTGTCCACATGCTTTGTCTTTGAATGAAAAACTGGGTTCTTGGCAAGTTTGATGGCTGACTGGCTGTCAATGAATAATGATGTAGCTTCTGCCTGAGAAATGCCCAAGTCCTGCAAAATTCAGCGCAACCAAACAATTTCACATGCTGCTTCCCATGTTGAAATGTACTCTGCTTCTGCTAAAGAAGTGGCCACTATAGCTTGTTTCTTACAACTCCAAGATACTGCCACTGACCCCATATTCATTAAATAACCTGATGTGGATGCTCGATCATCAATACTCCCAGCAAAGTCGGCATCGGAATATCCACCAAGTACAAAATTTTTAGTCTTTGTGTAAAGAAGACCAAAATCTTTTGTTCCTTGGATATATCGAAGAACTCTTTTGGCTGCATTCCAGTTGTTGTCTCGTGGTTCCTGCATAAAACGTGAAAGAATAATAACTGCATAAGATAGATCAGGACGAGAATTTGTCAAATAAATCAAGCTGCCAATCAACTGTCTGTAAGTTGTACTGTCCACCTTTTCCCCCCCTTTAAATTTTGAAAGTTTCAAGTTTTCTCCATGAGGGTGAGAACGGGCTTGCAATCTTGCATGCCAAATCGCTGAAGAATCTCTGCTGCATACTTACTCTGAGAAATGAAAATATGATGTGGACGTTGGAATACTTCAACTCCAAGATAGTAGTGAAGTAATCCCAAATCTGTCATTTAAAACCTGCATGTAACTCCTTTTTCACCTGTGCAATATGATCATCATGGTTGCCAGTAATGATCAAATCATCTACATACATAACAAGAATGACTAGATATTTTCCCTGTTGTCGCACATACAAAGTATCATCAGATTCACTTCTTTGAAAACCAACTTTCTTAAGGTATTCATCCATCTTTGCATACCAAGCTCGGGGAGCTTGTTTTAATCCATATAAAGCCTTGATCAATTTGCAGACTTTATGCTCTTGTCCTTCAACTTCAAATCCTGGTGGTTGGGTCATATACACTTCCTCCTGTAAATCCCCGTTGACAAAAGCACTTTTCACATCCATTTGATGAACTTTCCATCCTTTTTGAGCGGCCAATGCAAGTGTTAATTGGATGGTGTTCCATTTTGCTGTTGGAGCAAAAGTTTCTTCATAATCAATGCCTTCCTGCTGCGCAAAACCCTTTGCGACAAGTCGTGCTTTATACTTTTCAAGTTCTCCCTTCTGATTATACTTAATTCTGTAAACCCATTTGCATCCTATGGGTTTAACATTTGCTGGACAATCAACAAGTTTCCAAGTGTTGTTATCAATTACTGCCTGATATTCTTCAACCATAGCTTGTTGCCATTCTTTAAGTTTTACTGCTTCTTTGTATGTGGAGGGTTCAGTAAAATCATTTTCTATTAAGGCAAAATTGCCTTCACTTCTATGTGCCCTTCGGGCGCCTCTTTTATTCTGCTCATCAGGCTTTACATCTTTCAAAAGTTGAACTGCCCATTTTGGTAGTTGGTGCTCACTTGTTTGTGCTTCTGTAAAGTCTCCATCATTGTAAAGAGGATTAATATAAACTGATGTTCGTCGTTCAGGTGAAGAATGTGGAGAATCACTGTCAGAAGAATTGTTGCTGCTTGGAGATGCGGATGAACTGCTTGAAGACCCAGATGATGTTGTTGATGTAGTTGGACTGGATGACTCATCTTCAAAGGAAGGAAAATCAAGTTCATACCAATTTGGTTGAATTTTCATTTTTCCATTTCTTTTACTTCCCTTAGTTTCTAACTTGTGAAGAAGATTTTCAATTTCTTCAGCAATTTTTCTCTCAGTTTCATCAAAAATGACATCCCTGCTTACAATGAATTTTCCATTGGTCAAAAGACGATACCCTTTCTTCTCATCATGATAGCCAATCATTGTGCATTTTAAACTTCGTGAGTCAAGCTTAGTTCGTTTTACTTTCGGAACTAAGGTATAACAAACTGACCCAAAAACTCTAAGATGTTTAACTCGAGGTTTGAAACCAAACCAAGCTTCATAAGGTGTGATTTCGTCTAAAGAAGGAGTTGGAGATCTGTTTCTTAAGTCGACAGCTGTATGAATTGCTTCCGCCCAATATGTTGGACTTAACCTCTTGAAAGTTAACATGGATCTCGCCATTCCTAACAAAGTGCGATTCATTTTTTTGACTACTCCATTTTGCTGTGGAGTGTAAACATTAGTAAGATGTCGTCTTATGCCATTTTCACTGCAATAAGTTTTGAATTCATTCAAAGTGAATTCTCCCCAATTATCTGTCCTGAGAGTACCTATCTTTTCTTTGACTTCATTTTCAACAAGTTGGCGAAAAATTTTAAACTTATCAAATGCTTCTGACTTGTTCTTCAAAAAGTAAACCCAAGTCATTCTGCTAAAATCATCGATGAATAGTAGGAAAGATTTGCATCCACCAAAGGAAGTTTGTAGTGGTCCACAAACATCACTGTGAACTAGTTGTAGACGCCTGTTTGCACGCCATGAACTTGTTGGAAAACTTTCTCAATTTTGTTTGCCATAAATGCAAGCTTCACATTTTGCATTTTCCCTTTTGAAAGTGGGAAGTCCTTTAACCATTCCTTGTTTCTGCAATTGAGAAAGACTCTCAAAATTCAAATGTCCATATCTTACATGCGATAGTCTTATAGGTGAAATACCTGTAGTCACCGCCCCTGCAAAATCAGAATGCCTTGGAATATCTGTCCCTTTCATGCGTAACAGTTTTCCATCTTGATAACCTGTCATGACTGTTTTCAAGTTTTGTTTCACTGAATTAATCTTCACTAAACCATCTTCCATAATCACCTGATGTCCTGCTTGTCGAATCGTGACTAAAGAGAGCAAATTTTTCTTGAAACTGGGTACATACCATACATTGGAAATCATTTTTTCTCCAATGCCAGGGAGAAAAACTTTTACTAATCCTTTTCCATAAGGAGTATGTTTTGTATCATCAGCAAGAAAAATGGAATTAAGTTGGCAATCTTGAAAATTCCAAAAAAAATCACGTCGACAAGTCATGTGCTGATTTGCCCCGGAATCCAAGATCCAGGCATCTTCATAGTCACTTCTAACATGGGATGAAATTTGTGATGCTGGCGAGGAAGTAAAAACATATTCTGAGTTATCTTCATCTTGATCATTTGCAAATTGTGCTAAATGCTGCTGAAACTTGGGAATTTTATTAAGTGATGTTCGACAATCTTCAGCATAATGGCCAACTTTGTTACATCTTCGACACACAATTTGACTTAAGTCTCTTCCTCTTCCTGTAGATTGTCCTTTGCCTTTGCTTTTACTTCTATGTTGCGATTGTCCTCTACCTTGATTATTATATCCTTGTCCTTGAAAATTGCCTCTTTCTTGATTGTATCCTCTGCTTTGAAAAATATTTCTTCCTCCTTTGTTAAAATTGTTTCCTCTGCTTTGACTTCGACCTCGATTATGTGGTGCTTGATTTTGATTCCCTCTGCCTCTGCCTCGAGAACTGTCTGTTGATGACTTACTAGTGCTGGCCTCTGTGAGAAAAACATCTTCACCAACTTTCTTCTCCTTCCAAAAAGTTTTGTCATGTTGAGTCAACATTTCACAGAGTTCATCAAACTTTAGTTTTTCTAATTTCCCAGTTACTTGTAGAGTCTCCAAAAAATGTGTGTAGGAAGAAGGAAGTCCAGCAATTACAATTGTGACCATAAAGCTATCATCAATTGTGGGAAAACTAGCATTAATAATTTCTTGCCTAATATTCTTAAGTCTTGAGATATATTCAAGAACATCACCGCCTTCAGTTAATTTTTGTTGCAACAATTTTAATTGTAGATCGACTTTCTTTGATTCAGGTTGAGTATCAAAGAGGTCTTTAAAAATTTTCAAAGCAGACCATGCATCTGTAGCATTTTCTATATGGAAATACATTTCATCATTCACAGAAGATTTAATAAGAGCTAAGGCTTTAGCATTCTTGATTTCCCATTTTGCTAGTACAGCTGCATCTGTGGGTTTATTCGGCTTAACACCTCCATCACATATTCCCTGCCATAATTCATTGTAAATGAGAGTGCTTTCGATGAGACGATGCCATGTTTTATATGATTTTGTGCCTTCAAGTTTGTTGGAATCAGAAAACAAATTAATCAACTTAGACATTTTAGCGTTGAAGCATCGCACCAAGAATCAGAACAGAAAGGAAAAGATAGTCAACACAACGCACCACACAAAAAACACGATCTATCGGGGCTTGGCCTTGACCCTCGAATAGTCGTCAAAAAAGGAGAAAATTTACTGAGCTTTGCACTTGGCTCTAGTCAATTTCTCAAATTTCTACAAGGCAACATTCAAAATTTGACTTTTTACAATGGTGCTTTTGCACAATATGGTAAAAAAATGAAATACCCCCCCCCCCCCCAAAGTAAAATTACTTTGAGTTACACTTATCCCTTCAAAAAATTACAATTAAAATCTCCTTATTACTCCAAAAATTTACAAAATGTACTATCTCTAATATTTACAAATAAGCCTTACAACTGCTCACACCTTATTTCTCAAAAAAATATTACAAATTAATAAAAAACTTCCTGATTTCTCCATATTACAAACCAAAGAAAAATCCTTATCTCTCCATTAACATTGATCCATTTTTAAGCTCTTTTAAACTCTCATTCATTTATACGAACTCTATGGAAGTCTTTAAAACTTGCATTAAAAAGTGAATGCGCTGCAAGTATGAGACTCGTAGCGTGGAGCCCAACTTCTTGTTGTTGAAACAATGATTTCTATTGCGGCATAATTATAATTCTCTGCGGTTGTGTTGCCTTTCTGAATTTTACGAACCAGCCGTTGGCAGTGGATTCATCATGTTGCTTCTGGGAAATCTGTGTTCTAGTCGAAGTAAAATGAAACATTGATTTGCAATTTTAATTGTAATGGCTTCCAATGATGTAGTGGGAGGGAGCAACGCAGTCGCATTCCGCCAAACTCCTCCGCTCTATGCAGAAAGCAAAGAAGCCGCTGTCTCCACGTTAGTGAATCTAGCCGAGGAAGCAAAGTTAGCGAGCGAAGGCATGAAGGCACCTGGACATGTTGTTCTTACCGTCTGTAAATCACTATTTGCTGGTGGTGTAGCAGGTGGAGTGTCTCGTACAGCTGTAGCCCCTTTAGAGCGACTTACAATTCAAGGATTACGCTATATATGGAATACTGAAGGAATTCGTGGACTTTTTAAAGGAAATGGTACCAATTGTGCCAGGATAGGGAATTTGGGGTGTGCATGATCACCTTGCTACCTGGCTTGAGGATGCTTAGCAACATGCAAATTCAAATATGACTATAATGCTCATTGGCAATAATGGCAGAAAAATCCAAGAGCCATTCAGCAAGCATTCATCATAAATGAGTACAGCAGCCATGAGGGATCTCTAGCGCTTTCGTGCCAAGGTGATGATGGCCAACATCATATTGAAGCGGAGCAGATAACAAAAGTTCCAAAAATAGAGGAAATTTTTGATAATACTAAAAAATGATTTTCAGATTTTAAAAAATCTAAAACCAGTAAAACAATAAAATTTCTTCCCTTTTGAACAAAATTTTGACAAATTTCATACCAATTATTTGCTGGGCAATTCAATGGAGTTTTGCACAAACTTTTAGGGCTGGAATCTCCTCTTCACATCCACTGCAGCATTACTGGAGCTCTGATACCACAATAATGGCAGAAGTGTCCTCAGACACGTAATTTTATTAATCATAAAAAAAATTACATAATTGATTTAGCAAGAGTTTACACCCGAACAACACAAACACTCTTGCAATGAGCTATTTATAAGCTCCATGTCCTAACTACCTCTAATTATGGATCACTTATTAAATAACAAGTGTCCATTTACAATAAATGCTATTCAAACCAACTAGCTAACTAATCTCCTAAAATAGAGCCTAAGATACGACACATTTGGAGAGTCATATATAGTTACAACAATATGCTAATTCTAAAAGTCTCCATTAAATAATTAAACATTCTAGAATAATAATTATTAATTTAATATCTTAAATTAATAATTATTTTATTCTAATTTTATAACCTATGATAAAATTGTATTTTTGGATCATCTAACAGTCGCCAATTTGTGGTGTAGGAATATCTTCTCTGCGGATAGAGATGATTCCTCTAGCCCAGGAGAGTAGGTCTAGCCATAAACAAGACAATCTAATGTAAATTTCCTTAGATTATAATTTAATAAGAGGGCCTACCTCTTATAACGCTAATCCGCTTAATTGTGATCTTGCTTCCCTGCTCCAGCTTCCTTTCATTCCTTTCGTTCAAGTACTTGAAACAAACATGCAAGAAACAACATCAAACATGATAGCATAAAATCGAATCCAATATAATTAAAAGGTCAAGGAGTTCTAAACTATCAAATGTAATATTATACCCGATATAGGAAATAAACCATTAGTTGTATTAAAATAATCTTCAAAGAGAAATACAACCGAAGCCTTTACATTGGAGATCTCCTTTGTGGTATCCAAGTCCTGCTACATGCATTTTCAACACTCTTTTCCTCCCATAACTTGACATGAAATGGCTTCCAAGCTCTAACTCTCTTTCCTCATACTTTAGCTACCAAAGGCTAGTATTTTGTCATCTAAGACTAATCTTGTTCTATCAAAAGCTAAAGATTTCATAATTTTGCAGCTTCATTATGTGTTGTATTATGTGTATTGTAACCAAAAATGGTAAGAGGAAGTGGTTTATATAGGGAGAGGACGATAAGAATGAGATCCACTCAAGGAGGAAGAAGGTCTTATCTTCTTGGGAAGGTCCACTTTTAAGGGGGAAAGAACCTTTTATGGAGTTCTCGACCCTTATCCAACCAAACAAACATCCAGTGCATTGCCACTAGAAGTTTCTAGACGTGAAACTTTGTTTCTTTTTATTAAAACTTTCCATAAGTATACCGACATGGGTATTGGGCTAAAAGTAGCATCGATCGACGCGGGTCATATTGTTAAACTCTACAAATCATCACGGGTGAGACACTAGGAAAGAGCACTGATCTTAGAAATTGGGTTTTAAGAAGGATTCTCTGGAAATGTTCTAAAGGGAGTGGGGACTACTATCTTCAAACTTCAAGATGTAAGAGCATAGGTTTCATGGTGAAAGTATAACACAGTAGTCACTACTAGGGTTCTCCAGGATCAGGGATGGGGAGTGATAGGAGAGTGACAAATTACTGTGTAACACCCATCTGCTTAGAAATTGCTCTAAGGATGACACCAAGGAATCATCATTTCCATTTTGAATCATTATGGCTCGAAAATCTGGATTTCATTGCGAAGCTGGAAGAATGGTGGAGATATATTTGGGTGACTGGGCACAATCTAATTGAAACTTTCTAATTAAAGCTTAAGGATCTATAAGGAAAGATTAAAGAATGGAATCATTCATACTTTGGCAACATTCATCATGAAAAATGGAAGCTGGAGGAAGAAATGCAATCAATCCAGTAGTAGATCATTTTAACAGGTCAGACTGAAACCCTCCTCGCACAGGAGGGTCAAACCCTTAATGACCTAGAGCAATGCCGAAAACAGGAAGAAAATTTGTGGAGAAAAAAATTGACAGTCCAATGGCTCAAAGAAGGTGAAAGAAACACAAATGTGTTCCATTGGACCATGTTGAAACACAGACAGTTTAATAGGATTTTTTCCCTTCATTGCTCAGACGGTCGTAGGCTTATGCAACATACGGAAATCTCAAAGGAGCTGATCGCCCATTTCCAGACCCTGTTCACTGAGTCGGGTGAGGATCGACATGAGTCTATCTCCAAAATAAGGAAATTTATTCTTAGGATTATCTCGAAGGATCAGAATGAGGCCCTAATGTGGGTGATATCCTATGAATAGCTGGAAGAAGTCATTCGTGCACTCCCCTCAAACAAAGCCCTAGGCCCGGATGGATTCACCTCTGAATTCTTAAAAGTGGTCTGACACTTTATTGGGACTGAGATCCATGAATTAGTGAAGGACTCCTACTTCTCCCAAGAATATGGTCAGGTCTGAACGCAACATTCTTAACGCTTATCCCGAAGAAAGGTGCGGTGTTGGACCCAAGTGTTTTTCGACCAATAGCCCTTTGCAATGTTATTTATAATATTATAGTAGGCATCCTAGTCATAAGACTCAAAGCCTTATTGAAATGGATCATTGGTCTAGAGCATTCAGGCTTTGTGGAGGGTTGATAAATCATGGATAAAATTATTGTGGCTAATGAGGTAGTCCACTCCTTATCTTCATCCAAAACTACAAGTATTCTCATTAAACTCAATCTTTTTAAAGCTTATGATCGTATGAGTTGGAATTATCTCCTGTCCGTCGTTGATGCTTTTGCCTTTTCCTCATCCTGGATTAAATGGGTTAAATCAGTGATTGAAACCCCTTTCTATTCCATCCTGGTAAATGGGTCCCCATCATAGCCTTTTTAGGTTTCCAGAGATTTGCGGCAAGGGGCTTCATTATTGCAGCAGAGGGTCTTGGTCGTCTCATCAAAGCAGCGTCAGAATTTAGTCATCTCCACGGCATTAAAATTTCCTAGGAGGCCCCTCCTATCACTCACCAACAATTTTTGGATGACAATATGCTATATTGAAAATCGACTCTCAAAGAAGCCAAGCATTTTGGTTCCGTACTTGAATAGTTTCAGCAGGCCTCAAGCACACTCATCAACGAGGATAAATCTGATACCTTATTTTTCAATACCCACCCAAGGGTGCAAAGTTGTTTGGCTCAGACCCTAGGCTTCCGAATTAGATCACTCCAAAGTACCTACCTGGGTGTACCATTGGTTTCTAACTCTCTACGAACAACTTATTGGAAGGACATGGTATGTCGTATTGACAAAAAAACTCTCTAGTTGGACCTTCTTGGTCGTAAATTTTGCAGGCCAATTGGTCCTCCTAAAAGCAGTCCCTCAAGCTATTCTGATTCATCAACTCTCAGCCCTTCCAGCCTAATCAAGGTGGATATTGGTAGCTACCCACCTATTCACCTAGACTACCTAGTCAGTTTCATTTGTTTCCTTAATTGTAGCACAATTTACTATTTTTGGCATTTTTTCGAGTCTTGAACTTCCGGAGTCATTTTGAGGCCCTAAACAACGTTTTTTTGGAAAAATTCCTTTCGGTGATTGCCAATGAAAGCATGTTAGTAGCTATATTCCTCCAAGAGATCTTTCGAACGAGGTATCATAGGCATCAAACGGAGATAATATGACCAAGTTACAACCTCGGGAAGTTGACTTCCCAACTAACCCCAACGGGGCCCATCAACTCTTGGTGTTATATCTCCTCGGGTTAGGGTTTTGTTTGTTTAGGGTTTTCCCTTATTGTTCAATAATAAAAAGGCCCTTGAACCTCTTTGTAACTCAGTTCATAGGAATGTAGTTGCCACATCTCTTCTCAGGGATAAGCTACCATTTCCCGAGCTATCTTGTTTTCATTCTATTTGTAAGCATAGTTTAGTATTTTTCTATTAATGAAATGAAGTGTTTTTCTGCTGCATCTCTGTGTTTATGATTTTATATGTAATTTGTTGTGTTCGTGTTTAAGTTCGGATCATTAGTATCAGAGCGGTCTGCTCTTTCTCTGTGTTTTCTTTGCATGTCCCCAATGAGGTTAGGGTATAAGGAGTTAGGGCTCGATCTGGTTGAACCATTGTAGGATTAGCCTTGCAAAACCCGATGACCTCCCATGGTGAAAGAAAAGAAAGATGAGGGGGCAGGAGATCCTTTCAAAATGTTTCTCGAGGAAGCCCTCGAGTGACAAAGGGACACGATGATGGATAACCTTGCGCAGATCCTTTGATGGCTACCCACAGGCGATGCATCTTCATCCAGTAGCCACTCTAGAGGTGCCACTCCTTTCAAGGTACAGTTTAACTTCGATATTCCCATATTCGAAGGCCTGATAGATCCAGACCCCATAGATAAATGGTTAAATCTAATGGAAGGATATTCTCAGTTCATGACTTTTCCAATTGGGAAAAGATTACATTTTCACTTCTCAAAGCCGCCCCACACGTCAAGGACTGGTAGGAAACCTGATGTGAACAAAATGACGAGAGTGAACCCTCGTTGTTTTCAGCTTCACCCACTTGGAATTCTTTCCAAGATCATCAAGGAATTGTATTACCTTGTTCGTAGCTATGCAAATAAATACATAAAGTGGACCACGCTACGGCAAGGAAGGGACCAAGATGTGTTGGGGTTCAACAAACACTTTCCTTACCCTTCGAACGAAGTTGGGTATCAAGGATACTAAGCAGATTTTGGTGCTCAAATACCGTAGTTGTCTACACAAGTATATCCAGGACAAGATGGAGTTCCTGGACATTTCCTTGCTCGGCACAGTGTATCGGTACGCCGTAAAGATTGAGCAAAAGTTTAAACAGAAGAAGCGAGACTTTGGATATATAAATCAAAAGGAAGGAAAAGGCGCACCCAAACCATAAAATAAGGGACCAAGCCAAGGTGGAGATGACTAGGACAACCTATCGAAGCCACAAGAAAAGAACAACACCACGAAGACGAAGAAGGACATGGGAAAATGGTGTGAGTTCCATAAGAGCTCCACTCACAATACAAGTGAGTGTCAGGCCAAACAATCGTTGGTTGCTAATATGAAGGCTTCTGAATCAGATGTAGGTTCTGACTCTGAATTAGAACCCGATAAGGGGAATGACAAAGGGAAGCAGATCATTGATGTGGAGCCCAGTGCCACCATGGCCACCACAAAGATCGAGAAAATTGAGCCTGAAGATCCAGAGGAGGGGGAACGCCTCTTCCACTCATAGATGTGGGTGAAGGGTTATCCACGGCAATTCATTATCGATAGCGGAAGCCAAAGGAACCTCATTTCAGCTGAATTCATGAAGCGGCTAGGCCTAAATACTTTAACACATCCAAAACTGTACACCATCGGGTGGCTTCACCAAGGACGAGATCTTGGTGTCAGCCAGTAGTGTTACCATCCCTATAGCATCAAGCCCTTCACGGATGAGGTATTGTGTGACGTTTCCCCTCTTGAAGTTTCTAATGTATTGTTAGGACAACCATACTTGTGGAAGTGGCATGTTTTATATGAGTCTAGACCTTGCTATGTGATTATTACTTTGGCTAATACGTCGTACAGGATATCGGAGGTAGCCCTGCCTACCTCCATTTCTTTGATCATTGCAAAGCAATGTATTAAGATCATTTCCCAGACTAGGAAATTTCTTTTCCTTATGATTCGCCCCCAAGTCAAGGAGAAGGTTGTGGCCACGACTTCTAGGCAGGGTTCCTTTGCACAACAGCAGTAGATGGACAAGGTCGTGGAGGAGTTCAGGGACATTTTCTCCTCACCCACAAGGGTACCTTTCCATTGTCAGGTCAAGCACTCCATTAATCTCCCTGTGCGCGCTGCTGCCCAATGGACCGATCTATCCACGCTCTTTTCTGGAGAAGGATGAGATCAAGAGGCATATTAAGGAACTACTACAGAAAGGGCAGATCAGGCCAATCTCATCACCCTTTGGGAGCCCTATTATATTGGTACAGAAGAAGGATGGGACCTAGAGGCTCTGAATTGGCTATTGGGCACTAAACAATATTACTGTCCAGAATAGGTACCCATTCCCGCGGATTGATAACCTTCTCGACTAGCTCAAGGGGGGGAATATTTCAGCAATGTTGACCTGAAGTCAGGTTATCACCAGGTGCTTATCAAACCCTCCGATGTGTGGAAGGTTGCCCTCAAATCCAAGGAGGGCCTTTTCGAATGGTTTGTTGTGCCATTCAGATTGATGAACACCCCTGCAACCTTCATGAGACTGATGAACGACATCTTGCAGCTCTTCACCAGTGCATTTGTGGTGGTGTATTTAGATGACATCTTGATCTTCAGCCAGAGTTGGGAAGAGAACCTCCACCATATTCGACAGGTCCTTCAAACCCTTCGACAATGAAAGTTGTGTGCTAACTTGGAGAAATGCACCCTTGGCCTGACCTAGGGTCAATATCTGGGGTACACCATTGATTAGCACGGTGTACATGTGGGCCCATTCAAGATACAAGTCATTCGGGATTGGCCAACCCCAACCACTCTAACAGAGCTCCACTGATTTCTGGGTCTTGCTAATTTCTACCGTAGGTTCGTGTTGGAGTTCTCTCATATCACTTGGCCTTTAAGTCAAGTCCCCAAGGGCAGAGCGAAATAAAAGTTCTTTTGGTCGAAACCCAACAACGAGTGTTCTCCGAGTTGAAGAATCACCTATGTTGTACACCAGTGCTCACATTACCTGAACTGCATTAACCATTTGAGATTGAGATAGATGCCTCTAACTATGTTATTGGTGCAGTTCTTACTCAACATGGGCATCTAGTGGCCTACCATAATGAGACACTTTCAAACACAGTCTGAAAGTAGCCCACTTACAATAAAAAAATGTATTCCATTCTGTAGGCCTACCATCAATGGAAGAATTACATTTAGGGGAAGGAAATGGTCATCCACAAAGACCACCGGCCTCTACAGTTCATACAGACACAAGGGAAGTTGAAGAATGATCGCCATCAGAAATGGTCAACCTATTTGCAACAGTTCCATTTGAACATTAAGTATAAGAAATGCAACACCAATAATGTCATTGATTGCCTCAGTCGATCACCGGTCATGGCACTAATCACTGTGCTCGACTCTTGTGGGCATGAGACATTGGGGTGGCCGCATCCTTACAAGAGTTATCCAAAATTCGACAGCATATACTAGACACTCCTGGAAGGGAAGAAAGTTCCAAATTTTCACCTTCAGGACGCACTGTTATGCCACTTGGGACACATATGTGTTCCTTCAAGTGAGCGTGCTAAGATGATTTGGGACGCGCACTACAGTCGGGTTGCTAGACATTTCGGATTAGAGAAAACATTGGCAGTATTGCAAAAGTATTTTTATTGGTTGAAACTTCGTCAGGATGTTGGGGATTATATTAGATCCCCCACCGCTTGCTCCATTGCTAAACCAACAATTAAGAAGTAAGGGTTGTATACTCCTCTACCTACTCCTTGATCCATATTTAAACAAGAACACAACAAATTACAGAGACAACCATAAATGCAGAGATACACCAAAAATAATACTTCATTTCATTAATGTAAAACACTGAAATATGCTTACAAACAGAAATGGAAATAAACTACCTCGGGCGATGGTAGCTTATCTCTGAGGAGAGATGTGGCGGCTACATGCCTATTAACTATCTTACAATGAGGCTCGAAGGCCTATTTATTTTTTAGAAACAATGGAAAACCATAAACATTCAAAACCCTAACCCTAGGAGATGAAGTGCCAAACTATGGGCCCTGTTTTGGGTAAATTGGTACATCAACTTCCCGAGGTCGTAACTTTGTGATACGATCTCCGTTTAACATGCACAATACCTCATTAGAAAGATCTATCCGAGGATTACAACTTTGGGAAGAGAAAAATCTATCCATGGACTAATGTTTTTACCATTTTTCCAAAAAAACGTCATTTAGGGCCTCAAAACGCCTTCGGAAGTTCAGGACCCGAAAAACTGCCAAAAATAGTAAATTGTGCTATAAATCAAGAAATTGAAAAACTGAAAGACACAATGGTGGGGTTCGAAGTGGAATTGGAATATGGCCACCAATATCCACCTGGATCATTCCTCCCCCATTAGGAAGCAATGGTCCCCATTGCGTTGAGTTCCTCCATGAGATGAGGAAACTTCTGCTGAACTTGATCCCTGGTGAAGGAGTTGGCCTGCTTTGACAACTTGATACAGTTGGATCTTCTGCTGGCGGGTGTGCTTGATTTGCATGTCCATGATCTGATCAATTGTAGCTTATTCCATGCAATCTGGATTTAACTTTGTTGGTGTGCGTTGTTCTGCAATGTCGGATGTGTCTAATAATGGTGAAAAGTATGACCGAAGGCGGTCAACATTGAACACTGGGTACATGCCAAGGAATGGGGGAATGTTGAGCTCAAATGTGTTGTCTCCCACAACCTTGGTAATGGTGTAAGGACCATATCAGAGTGGTCTGAGTTTTCAATAGGCTCCGGTAAGGCATTCCTTTTGCAAATGCAACCAGAATTTGTTGCCCACCTAAACCTTGTGTGGCACCCAATGTTGATCATGTCACTGCTTGTACTTGGCATTTGATTTCTCCAGAATGGCATGGACCTTCTAGTGGATATGTTGCATGTTCTCAATGAAGTTGTTTGCCTTATCTGTTTCGAATTGGACATGGGCCAAATCTTCCTGAGTAGCTACAAATGGCATGGCCACATCAATGGGACATAGTGGCTGGAATCCCAAGCCCACCTGAAAAGGGTTGTGGCCAGTCGAGTTGTGGAGAGCCCAGTTATAGCTTTGTTGAGCATAGGGGAGGATCTTATCCCATGTGCATGGATTCTTTGAATTGTACATGAACAAAATGTTTACGATCATCCTGTTGACAACCTTTGTCTGACCATCAGTTTGGGGATGGAAGGCTGTGGACTTAGTGAGTTTGGTGTCCAACATCAACCAAAGACTAGACCAAAATGTACTGAGGAACCAGTTGTCCCAATTTTAGATGATAGACTGTGGGATCCCAAAGTGTACCCACACTCATTCAAAGAAGAGTTTAGCAGTGGCTTTTTCTATGATATTCTTCTTGCAGGCCGCCATAATGGCCATCTTTGAGAACCTGTAGACGACCATAAAAACACAGTCATTTCCATGCTTAGTAGAAGGAAGGCTCAACATGTAATCCATGGAGATGGATTCCCAAGCTCAACTAGGGGTAGGCAGCGGAGTATAGAGGCCTTGCTTCTTGATGGTCGGTTTGGAAATGGCGCAGGTAGTGCAGGATCTGATGTACTTCCCGATATCCTATCAAACATATGACCAATAGAAATACTTCTACAGTACTACCACCATTGTCTCAACCCTGAAATGCCTAACAGCCCTAGTGAAGTGTGCTTCCCAAATCATCTTTGCACGTTCACTTGAAGGAACATAAAGGTGACCCAAGTGGCATAATAGGGCATCTTGGAGGTGAAAATCTGGAACATTTTGACCCTCCAAGAGCATCTAGTATGTGCGACTGAATTTTGGGTCGCTTTTGTAGAGAAGTGGCCAATCAAAAGTCTCGTTCCCACAAGAGTTGAGCACGGTGGTTAATGCCATGATCGGTGGTTGACTAAGGCAATCTACAACATTATTGGTGTTGCCCTTCTTATACTTGATATTCAAATGGATCTGGTGCTGCCCTTATTATACTTGATATTCAAATGGAACTGGTACTGCCCTTCTTATACTTGATATTCTACAACTTCCCTTGCGTCTTTATGAATTGCAGGGGTCGATGGTCTGTGTGGATGATCGTTTCCTTCCCCAAAATGTAATGCTTCCATTTTCAACAGGCCTGCACAATGGAATACATCTCTTTGTCATAAGTGAGATACTTCCGAACTATTTTTGAAAGTGTCTCACTGTGATATGCCATTGGATGCTCGTGTTGAGTAAGGACTACCCCAATAGCATAGTCAGAGGCATTTGTCTCGACCTCAAATGGTTGTTGCAAGTTTGATAATGTGAGCACTGGTGCTAAGCAGAGGCAATGTTTCAACTCTGTGAATGCCTTTTGTTGAGATTTAGACCAAAATAATTTTGCTTTCGCTCCTCCCTTGGTGACTTGACTCAAGGGCCAAGTGATATGAGAAAATCCCAACACGAACCTGCGGTAGAAGTTGGCAAGGTCCAGAAAGTTGTGGAGCTCTGTCAGAGTGTTTGGAGATGGCTAATATCAAATGACTTAGATCTTGGTTGGATCCACATGCACCCCCTGTTCATCTATAATGTATCCCAGTTATTGGACTTGGGTCATGCCAAACGTGCATTTCTCCAAATTGGCACATAACTTGTGTTGCCACAGTGTTTGGAGAACCTGTCGGATGTGGTGGAGGTGCTCTTCCCAACTTTGGTTGAAGATGAGGATGTCATCCATTAGCCTCATGAAGGTTGCAAGAGCATTCTTCAACCTGGAAGGCATAACCAACCATTCGAAAAGGCCCTCCTTGGCTTTGAAGGTAGTCTTCCGCACATCGGAGGGTTCGATTGGTACCTGTGATATCCTGACTTCCAATAGATCTTATTCAAATATTTTTCCCCCTTCAGTTGGTCCAGAAGATCATCAATCCATGGGATTGGGTACCTATTCTGGAGTGTGATCTTGTTCAGCACCCAACAGTCAATACAGAGTCTCCATGTCCCATCCTTCTTCTGTACCAACACGATCAAGTTCCCAAAGGGTGATGAACTCAGTTGGATGTGACCTTTCTATGGAAGATCCTGAATCTGCCTCTTGATTTCATTGTTCTCTAGAACGGAGTGCCAATAGATTGGTCCATTAACCAGTGACGCACCTGGGGTCAGATCGATGGAGTGCTTGACCTGACAGTGCAAAGGAACCCCTACAGGGGAGGTGAAGATGTTCTCGTACTCCTCCACGACATTGTCCATCTGCAGTTGTTGTGCAGAGTGGACCTGTCTGGAGGTTGTAGCCATCGTCTTCTTATTTCCTTAAGGGAGTATCATCAAGAAAACAAACTTCCCAGTTTTGGAAATGAGCTTAATGCATTGTTTTGCAGTAACCAAAGAGACAGTGGTAGGCGGTGCTACCTCCGGTATCCTGTAAAACTTATTTCCCAAAGTAAAAATAATAGCACGAGGCCTTGACTCATATACAACATGCCGCTTCCACAAGTATGGTTCACCTAATAATAAATCACAAACATCAAGGGGAGCAACGTCACACAATACCTCATCCGTGAAGGGCTTGATGTTGTATGGAAGGTGACACTATTGGCACATGCAAAGATCCCATCCTTGGTGAAGCCACCCGATGGTGTACGATTGTGGATGTGTTGTGGACGGTAAGCCTAGCCACTTCATGACCTCTGCCGAAATGAGGTTCTTTTGGCTCCCGTTATTGATAGTGAACTGTGGTGGGGAGCCCTTTACCCACATCTGGGAGTGGAAGAGGCGCTCCTCCTCCTCTAGATCTTCAGGTTCCTCTTTCTAGATCTTTGTGGTGGCAACGATGGTGTTGGGCTCCGCATCCATAATCTACTTCCCTTTTTCATTCCCGTTATCGGGTTCTGACTCAAAGTCTAAACATCCATTTGATTCCGAAGACTTTAGCTCGGCCATAAGTGACTGCTTGGCCCGACACTCACTTGTGCTGTGAGTGGAGCTCTTATGGAACTCACACAACTTTCCTGTGTCCTTCTTCGGCTTCACGATGTTGTTCTTTGCTTGCAGATTTGGCGAGTTGTCCTTGGCCACCCCACCTTGGCTTTGTCCTTTGTTCAGCGGTTTGGGGGTGCCTTTCCCTTGCTTCAGATTTGCAAATCCAAAATCTCGCTTCTTCTGTTTAAACTTCTTCTCGATCTTGACAGTGTATCGGTATGTTGTGCCGAGCAAGGAGATGTCCAGGAACTCCATCTCGTCTTGGATGTACCTATGTAGGCAGTCGTGGTATTTAAGTACCAAATGCAGCTCAGAATCCTTGATACCCAACTTTGTGCGAAGGGTATGAAAAATATTGGTAAACTCTGGCACGTCTTGGTCCCTTCTTTGCCGCAGTGTGGTCCACTTTATGTATTTATCCTCATAGCCTTTGACAGGGTAGTACTACTCCTTGATGGCATTCTGGAATGAATTCCAAGTGGGTGCGGCTGAAAACAGTGAGGTTGTACTTTCATCCTTCTGCTCGTAATAGGTTTCCCACCAATCCTTGACGTGGGCGGCAGCTTTGAGAAGATTGAAAGTAATCTTTTCTCGGCCGAAAAAATCATGAACAAAAAAATACCATTCTAGCAGATTTAACCATTTATCTACAGTTTCTACATCTATCTGACCCTCAAATATGGGAATGTAAAAGTTAAATTGTACCTTAAAGGGTGTGGCACTTCCAGAGTAATTTTTGGAAGTAGATGTATTGCCCCTGGGTAGCCATTAAAGGATCTGAGCAAATTTTTCCATCATTGCGTTCATTTTTTGCTCAAGGGCCTCTTTGAGCAAGATTTTGATAGCATCTCTTGCCCCCTCATCTTTCTTTTCATCCACCATGGGAGGCCATCGAGATCTGTGAGGCTGGTCTTGAAAAGGGTCAACGAGTTCAAGCCCTAACTCCTTATATCCCGACCTCGTTAGGGACATGCAAAGAAAAATAAAGAAATAGCAGAACCTTGTGATACCACTGATCTGGATTTAAATAGTAACACAACAAACTATAGAGACAACCATAAATACAGAGATACAGTAGAAATAATACTTCATTTCATTAATGTAAATACTGAAATATGCTTACAAATAGAAATGGAAATAAACTAGCTCAGGCGATGGTAGCTTATCTCTGAGGAGAGATGTGGCAACTACATGCCTCTAAAATATCTTACAATGAGGCTCGAAGGCCTATTTATTGTTGAGAAACAATGGAAAACCCTAAACATCCTAAACCCTAACACTAGGAGATGAAGCGCTAAACTATGGGCCTCGTTTTGGGTAAATTGGTACATCAACTTCCCGAGGTCGTAACTTTGGCATATGATCTCCGTTTGACATGCACAATACCTCCTTAAAAAGATCTATCTGAGGACTACAACTTTGGGAAGAGCAACATCGATCCATGGACCCATGTTTCTCCCAATTTTCCCAAAAAGCGTCATTTAGGGCCTCAAAACTACTATGGAAGTTTAGGACCCGAAAAACTGCCAAAAATAGTAAATTGTGCTATAAATCAGGAAACTGAAAAACTAAAAGAAGCAATGGTAGGGGTCCAAGTGTAATTGGCAGGTGGCCACCAATATCCACCTCAATCACTCCTAGTCGACTTTGGGAATCTGTATCCCTAGATTATATGTTAGGCCTTCCTTCTACTAAGCATGGTAATGATTGCGTTTTTGTGGTCGTCGACATATTCTCTAAGATGGCCATCATGGCGGCCTGCAAGAAGAGTATCATAGTAGAGGCCACTTCTAAGCTCTTATTTGAATGAGTGTCGGTAAACTTTTGGATCCCACAGTCCATTATCTCAGATTAGGACCGCAGATTCCTGAGTGCATTTTGGTCAAGTCTCTAGCCAATGCTGGATACAAAACTCACTAAGTCCATGACTTTCCATCCCCAAATTGATGGTCAAATAGAGGTTGTAAACAGGTTGATCGTACACATTATGCGCATGTACAACTTGAAGCATCCACACACATGGGATGAAATCATCCCCTATGAACAACACAACTACAACAGAGCTCTCCACATCTCAATAGGCCACAACCCCTTTCAGGTAGGGCTAGGATTTCAGCCCTTATGCCCCATTGATGTGGCCAGACCATTTGCAACCACTCCGGTAGATTCAGCTCACGTGCAGTCTGAAGCTGAAAGGGCTAACAAGTTCATTGAAATCATTCAACACATCTACCAACAGGTCCATGATATATTGGACAAATCCAATGGTAAGTACAAGAAGCACCATGATCAACATCGAGTGTCGCATAAGTTCCAGGTGGGTGACAAATTTTGGCGTCATTTGTAGAAAGAGCACCTTGCTAGACCCCACGGCAAGCTTCACCTGCTTCGATATAGGCCATAAACCATCATGAAGGCCATTGGTGACAATTAATTCGAGCTCAACATCCCACCATTCCTTGGTCTACACCCAGTATTCAATGTAGTTCGCCTTCAACCATACTTCCCCCCAATGTTGGACACATCTGACATTGCAAAACAACTCACACCAACAGAGCTCAACCCGGACTGCATGAAACAGGCCACAACTAATCACATCATGGACACATATATCAATAACACTCGGAAATAGAGGATACAACTATATCATGTTATCAAAGCAGGCCAACTCCATCACCAGGGCAAGTGGTTCACCAGAGATTAGGTTCAATAGAAATTTCCTCACCTCATGGAGGCTCTGCACGCAATGAGGACCATTGCTTCCTAAGGGGGGAGGAATGATCCAGGTGGATATTGGTGGCCACCCGCCTATTCCACCTAGACACCCTAGTCAGTTTCATATGTTTCCTTAATTGTAGCACAATTTACTATTTTTGGCAGTTTTTCGGGTCCTGAACTTCCAGAGTCGTTTTGAGGCCCTAAATGATGTTTTTTTTGGCAAAATTACTTTAGAGATTGTTATGGAGATCACGTCAGTAGCTATAGTCCTCAGATATATTTTCCAACGAGGTATCATATGCATCAAATGAAGATAATATGACCAAAGTTACGACTCCGGGAAGTTGGCTGCCCAACTAACCCCAACGGGACCCATAAACTCTTGGTGTTACATATCCTAAGGTTAGGGTTTTGGTTTTTTAGGGTTTTCCCTTATTGTTCAATAATAAAAATTCCCTTAATCCTCATTGTAACTTAGTTTAGAGGCATGTAGTCTCCAAATCTCTTCTTAGAGATAAGCTATCATTTCCCGAGCTATCTTATTTCCATTATGTTTGTAAACATATTTCAGTATTTTTGTATTAATGAAATGAAGTGTTTTTCTGCTGCATCTATGTGTTTATGATTATATCTGTAAGTTGTTGCATTCCTGTTTAAGTTCAACTCACAGCTCCTCGCAGTATCTTGAAGGATCTAACAACCAAAATTTGGATATTTCTATGGTCATGGAATCAAATTGGTAGAAAATGTGCTTTGGTGGCTTGGGAAAAATTATGTAAGCCTAAGGCTCATGGAGGCCTTAGGATAAAATATCTTGAGTTTCTTTCGCATGCTTTTAGTGCTAAAGTATGGTTTCGGTGGATGCAAGGTAGGCAGGAAGTCTGGAATATTCTTTGGTCATTTAAATACGACTCAGTGGGCCACAAGGACCCACTGATGGAACATTGTAATTCTCCAAACGACTCATATTTTTGGAATCAAGCGAAAGCACATCGAGACATAATTCAAGATCAAGGCTTCTGGGAAGTTCAGAATGGATGCAAAGCCCGATTTTGGATGGAATCTTGGATGTAACACCCCAGACTTAACCAAGACGAGCACCTCAAGGATATCCAAACACTCACCACTCATTTGGGAGCTAATAGGGTGAAATAATTTTGGCAAGACAATGACTAGTAACTGAAATGGCGAGAATGGAAATCCCCCACCCATTGGCCATCTCATGATCCACCCCTGAATTGGGAGGCCCAAATCTTGATTCTCCAACAATGCCCTATTTTAAATAATGGGGAACCTGATGAACTCTAATGGAGACATCTCTTGTCATGTATGTTCTCTATTAAAGAATATTATTCCATTTTGTCTTCAATTGGGAACCCAGATCGTGATCCTTTATGGAAAAGGATATTGTATTCTAAGCTATAGCCAAAGGTTTCATTCTTCCTCTGGTTAATTGGGCATTGAAAGATTCTTACATGGGAAAAAATAAGGAAAAAGTTTTTTGTGGCCCCTCTCGATGTCCTCTTTGTTGCAATGAGGAGGAAACTGTAGACCACTTACTCAAATTATGCCCAAAGTCAATGGACATCTGGGATCGAAGTGCCATACTGTTTAGGGCTAATGATCAATCGACAAATAGCTTGAGAGAGTCATTGGAACAATGGAAGTGGATGCTCTTTAAGAACCCCATCGTCAATAAAGAATGGTGTATATCATAGGGCTTTATCCTTTGGAATTTATGGAAAGTAAGAAACAGGGCAGCTTTTGACTCAGAAACTATAAAGACTGAGGAGTTGTGGAAGATCATAAACCATAATATCAAAGAGTCAATCTGTATCTATAGATGGTTGGAGGCTGACTGGAAGGTGGAGGGAAGGGAACATGATATTCTGAAGGCTCTTGATATTTCCCCTAATTCTATGGCCCCGGGATCTGCTAGCCCACATTCCGTGAGAGGATGCTTGCCTGATACCTTCCTATATCCTCCCCCTGAATTTTTCAAACTTAATTTTGATGGCGCATCAAAAGAAAACCCAGGAATGACTGGCATAGGAGGTGTGGTATGCATTGACAAGGGGCACGTGATGAAGATTTTTGTGGCCTCTTGTGGTAACTACTTTGAATTTTCTGCAGTGGGGAAGGGATTGCAAGTTGCAGCAGAAATGGCATTGACAAAATTACACGTCACGACACATTCCCAAATTGCAATTGCCATACTAAAAAATCTAATCAATGGGTCCCCTATGAACAAGGTAACCAAGAGCTGGAGACTTGAGCTGATTGGCAAGCATATCAACTTCTCGCTCCCTTCATTTGAATATGTGATCACTGAACATGTGGATCATGAACGTAATATGGTGGTTGTCATACTCGCTAATTGCGGTAGCAACCACCAGGGCCAGGAATTCCTAGGTGATCTGATTAGAATATTAGTTTGCAGTGCTAATATCTTCCTCAGGTTATAAACAAAATGCTTTCATTGAGCTTAAGGATTCATCAATTGTTGCAAGTGAAATGAATAGTTTTTATGTTAATTTTATGAGCAATTTAACATAAACCAGAAACTGAACAACAGCATAAACATGTATAGAACATCATCAAAAACACATTACAACAAGCACATGATAAAGGAATTCACCCCTGATGGGATAAGTCTCCTTGGTACAGCTTCCAATGGCTTGGGCCTCTCTATTATGCTCAAAAGTGTAAAAATATGTGTTTAAAATGCTCAAATGCTTCTGAAACCTACTCCAATTAGTCTATAATGTCCAAAAATAGCTATCTAGCCTCTTTTTGCATCCAATTTAGTGAAAAACTGAAGAATTTATGACTTACCCTTGTTTTCCCATTATTCGCTCCACAAATTGATCCACATCCAATAGGAACCCACAATTTCACTCAAAAAATCCGCTAACCGAGTGAGAATTTTGTCGTTCGGCGAGCCATAATCCGTCGGCACCGACTATCCATCGCAAAGCATAATTGGTAAGGACTGACGGGATTAAGGTTTGTGTATGCAGCGAGTGATTGTATAATTGCGATGTGGCAGACCCAACAGAACTATAAACTGGAACCAATAAACATCTCGCATCTGGGAACTTATCGCAAATCACAGTTCGGTAGTGAATCAGTGGGTAATCACAATGCGGGACTGTTTTTTCTATAGTGTACGATTGTGATCTAAGATCCATTGCATCACCATTGGAATTAGAATGACGAGCTCCTCAATCTGAAGCTATGTTTATCAAGATTTTGACACTTTGATTTTTGAGCATAATTTTGAGCACCTCATCACTACTCCCTAGTGGAAGTCTTTTGGACCTAAAAAGATCACTTTCAATTGGCCAGGAGGTGAGGGTATAGTTCTCTCACCTTTCCAGTCTCAATCCATTGATCACTGAATTGGAGCTTGTGATCTCCACGATTCTTGTCGTGCCTTTCTGTGTACTCTCCTTTAACCTTTTCAAGTTGTTCTTGCACTGTTTGATGTACCATTTGGAGTCGTTCAATGAACTCTTTGGCCTTTTCCATGTTACTATGACTGCCTCAAGTCTAGAAAAGCAAGTACTAAAGTTGTACTGATATTTTGTTTTAAAGCATCAAATGCCTCTCGTTGTTTGCCTCCCCACTGGAAGACCTTTTGCACAACTGCCAATGAATGCAAATGAGTTACAATAGAAGAAAAATTAACAAAATCTTTCCTGAAACATTGGGTTTTTCCCAACAAACCTCTTATCCAAATGACTATCTTGAGCCTGCCTACGTAAATTACGAGCATATCAAAGGCATCTGCGGCTTCACGGGGATGTATGTTTCCTTCACCTGTGCCTGCTAGAATGGAGTCAATACCACCACATACTGTTATGAATTCAATCTTAGAGAGGTCTAGCTTCAACTCACCTTCTCCACGTCCCATGCAAACTGCCAAAATTCCTTTAGGAACTTGAACATGCTCAGAAGAACCAAATTCATGGCTCAAGTACATCAACAAAGTTTTATCCAACATATACTTTGACATCTTCAAAAACAAATGTTCTTGACATATGACATCAAGTATTATGACATGTTCATAATGAAATTTTCTCAAAATGAAAATGTCATCCAAATAGACTATCATGTCTAGAAATGGCTTTAGCACATCTTTGTTCATATGCGTAAAAGTAGTAGGAGCATGGAAAGACTGAAAATCATAACAAGTCATTCAAACAAACCTTGACTAGTTTTGAATGTCATCTTCCATATATCTCCTTCAAAAACTCTACTTTGATGAAAACCACTTCTTGAATCCCATTCAAGGAAATGCTTATCATTCCTCTCGGGTGCCAAAATAAGTGGTGCACCACACAGTAAAGTAGTAGGCTGAATGATCCTTTTATTCAACAATCCTTGGATTTGCATGTTGATTTTTACGCTTTGCATTACTGACATCATGTAAATGCCAATGTTAGGAAGAAGACATTTTTGCTGCAACTGTAACTCATGTTCGATTCCCCTCTTGGGAAGTAATCCCTTTGATTCCTAAAACATTTCGTCAGATTCGTTAACAATGTCAACAAAATCAGTTTTCAAATTCAAATTACAGCCATCAAACACTTCATATTCAATATCATTCTCGGGTTTGATCATGAGAAGCACAAGATTCTTGCTCGAATTGACCAGTATTTTCATCTTCCTTGAATTAACAATCGAAAGATTTGATTTTTTGTTGTGAGATCTCACAATATATTCTACTCCAGTTTTGAATATGTGATATTTGTTTTCATGTCGATGGAAAATATCTTTTATGTCATAAAGGTATGGGATGCCCAAAACGATGCCAAAGATATCTAACGGTACAACATCAAGCTCCACTTCATCTATGAATTTTGCAGTGATTGCGAATTTCAGTTTACACTTTCTCGTAACATGCAATTGCACATTATCACATACCCATCCAAGTGGATATGGTTTATGATGTGGAACAGTTTCCATATTTAAACTCTTGACAATGTTTTCTGAGATAAGATTGGCTTGAGAGCCGCTATCAAACAACATATCAATATTGTTATGTTTTGAGATCAACCTTATGTGAAACAATTCTATTCTCCTCTTTTCATTTGGAGTTTCATTTTGCGAGCCTGAAGAAATAGTGCTGGCAATGGATTCCTTTTCTTGAAACCCCATGGCTGTGATTTTCGTTTCATCGCCCGATTTGGATCTCAAATCCTCTTCTTGAGTGATTGCAGATGTCTTTTCTTTTCCCTTGTTGTTGAATTTCTTTGGTTTCATTTCAAGATGAAGCTTCCAATAGTGAGCTTCATTGTGACCCTCTCTGGAACAATATTTACATTTTTTTTTTCTCCCCTTCTTTTTTAATGGATGCGTTTTTCTTTCCTTTGAAACGCTTTTCTTTCTCTTTACCCTTAAACGACTTTTTACTACCTTCTTTTGGGGTGTTTTTCCCTCTAGCCTCAAGATGAGTGGCTTGCACACACACATCATCTAGATTATTGGGATTAAACATTAAGATAGTATGCCTAAGATAACTGTGTAAACCCCATATGTACTTCAGTAATGTGTCCTGTGATTGCAAATCCACACCTAACATCGGAGACCGTTTTCTAAATTCTTGGGTGTAATCTTGCACATTTTGACCTTTAAGCTGTCTAAAGTTTTGCCAATTCATGATGGCTTTCTGCATATAAGCTAGAGGGTAGAATTTTCTTTTAATTGCAGCAATGAAATCATTCCAAGAAATTGAGATCTTACCGTGTTTTTTAATCTCTTCTTGGGTCTTTGATTCCCACCATACTGGTGTTGCACTCTCCATTCTCAAGGAACCTAATTGAATCTTTATGTCATCCACTTGAAGGTTTTGAATCCTGCAATAGACCTCCAACTCATGAATCCAATTATCAACCTTCTCTTCATTCACATCACCATTATACATGGGCAACTCGAATTTAACATCAACGTTTAAAAAAGTTTATTTACCAGTTCCTTTTGAACAATGATGATGAGTATGAGTAAGGGTTTTGTTAGTGGAAGAGGGTGAAGATGATTTTGAAGAAGAATATGAAGAAGATGGTGGAGAGGGTGGAGGTTTGTCTCCATGCCCATTACCTCCTCCTGAAGAGACTTCTCCTTTGGGAGGTTTGGAACTTTCTCCTTGCAACATGGTATTCCTCTCTTCATAGAGGACCTTTACCATCTCTGTCATATCAAAGAAATCCTTTCTGAAGGTATTCTCATCTTTTTTCATGTTTGTAGGTTCTCCTTCATGAGACATGATCTCTGGAGTCTCAACTGCAACTTGAGACTAAATTGGTGTTGCAAATTGTGGAAACCTTTCTCTTCTTCCCCTTCACCCAACTTCAAGGCTTCCAACCAGCTTTCCTTCACCTCTTTTGAGTTTTAACCTTGTAAGCATGACATAAATTTGCAAACAGTTAAATCCTTCTTTCACAAAGCAAACCTAGTGCTCTGATACCAAATTTGATCTAATTTAGAATATTATTTTGCATTGCTAAGATCTTCCTCAGATTATAAACAAAATTCTTTCACTGTGCTTAAGGATTCATCAATTTTTGCAAGTGAAATGAAGATTTTTTATGTTAATTTTATGAGAAATTTAACATAAAACAGAAACTGAACAACAACATAACCATGTACAAAACATCATCAAAAACACATTACAACAAGCACATGACAAAAGAATTCACCCATCTTGGGCTACGTCTCCTTGGTCTAGCTTCCAATGGCTTGGGCCTCTCTATTATGCTAAAAAGTGTAAAAATCTATGTTTACAATGCTCAAATGCTTCTAAAACCTGCTCCAATTAGTCCAGAATGTCCAAAAACAACTATCTAGCCTCTTTTTGCATCCAATTTGGTGAAAAACTGAAGAAATTATGACTTCCCCTTGTTTTCTCATTATTCAATCCATAAATTGCTCCACATCCAATAGATACCCACAATTTCACTCCAAAAATCGCTAACCGAGAGAGAATTTTGCCACACGGCAAGTCGTAATCCGTCAGCACCAACTGTCCATCACAAATCACAATCGGCAAGGACTAGTGGGCTTAAGGTTTGTGTACACGGTGGGTGATTGTGATGTGGCGGACTCGACGGCATTATAAATTGGAATCGATAAACATCTCGCATCTGGGAACTTATCGCAAATCGCATTTTGGCGGTGAATCAATGGGTAATCATAATGAGGGACTCTGTTTTCCTGTGGTGTGTGATTGCGATATGAGATCCATCACATTGCAACTTCGTTTACGCTGGGGCCAATTTTCCATAATTCCTTCCCTTCGCCGATGTGCGATTGTGATCCATCACATCATGCCTCTCGCTGATTCTTGAAGGCCTTCGCGCCTACCTTATCGCATCACACCTTGGCTGTTTTGGGGCCAATTTTTAACGCTGACCTGCCTACGATTGAAATTTGCGACATGCAGGGGGCAATGGAGGCTTTCCACTTGGTTCCTCCTCATTTGCTGAAGGACGTTGCCACATCATCCAATCTTGTCATGTATCCAAGTCAAACCAGAACTTTGACTTGCTTTAGCTTCTGCATATGAGCTCAAATTTGAGTGTCGTTTGCACCGTTGGAATCAGAATGACGATCTCTCCAATTTGAAGCTAAATTTATCAATATTTTGACACTTTTATTTTTGAGCCTAATTTTGAGCCCCTGATCATTAGGGGATTGGCCCTTAACTTCAATATGCTCATTTTGTTTAATTCACTAAGATCATGGCCTCGGAAGAGACATCCCCGATGGGGGTGAGAAAGATAGTAATAAACCCAACGCGTGGAGGATGATTCCAGAAACTTGGTTGATGATGTGGGGGCCAGCAAACCCAGCCTATCATGGTGACCTTTGTACAGGGGATGTTAATGTTGGGCGTGTGAACCATCCATCAACCTTGATGGGAGAGGAAGCGGATGAGCGGCATGGGTATTTGGAAGGTGGCAACCATACGCTTTGGAAAATGTTGTGGCTATTGTGGCGGGTTGATGTTCGATACTAGAGCTCAGGTTGCAGAGAGCACTCATGTGTTTGGCATCTTGAATAGGTCTGGTGGAAATTTCGCCATTAGTGCCTTTTCCTTAGTGTTGGGGATATTGAATTGGTTTCTTTGTTTCCTTGTGGGTTGTTGTTGGCTTCTCAGAGAAAGCTAAGGGTTTGGCTCATTATAACTGAGGCGACCCGTGAGCTTAATAGTGGGTGGTCGAGTATTCGAGCTTTTGGCTCTTCAGGGTTGTTAGTTCTATCCCTTGAGTATCCATATAGGTCTCTTGTGGTGGAGAGGGGGAAGCTCACAAGGTGTCTAGTTAGATTTTCATCATTAATTGATTAATTCAAAGTTAAGAAAAATCCTAAGTATATTATTTCTCTATACATTACTAGTAATGATGGAACTTTTCTCTCCCAAAAGCTGGTAATTTAAGAGTTGCAAAGGAACTTTTCTCATCCCAAAAATATTTTGTTAAATAATTCATTTGTTCTGCTTGTTAGAAGTCTATAACAAAATCAGCTTATTTGTTTATCCATTTGTCACATTATCAAGTTATTCATTAAGATCCACATTATTTCTAAATTAAATTTGGGTTTCATTTTTATTCATCAATATGTCACTGATGTTGTAAAATATTATGCAATGTGTTAATGTGATATAATTTTATGTTGACTCAGTGAATTATAAAAACAAAATTAAATGTTTAGTACCTAAGATAAGTTTGAGTTAGTTATTTATTTACTTTACTGATAGTGGTTTACAAGCTCATGGTATTTTCCTATAATATTTGTTATGCTAGAAGCCTATTTAATGGCTTGAGAAATCCATTATGGAATGCACGCACTGCTTAGATCCATATTTAACTTGCTTCATCCCTCTTTTCCCTTGGTAGATTTAGATTTATGGATCTAGGTTGGTTATTATATAATCTATATTGACAAAGTTGAGCAATATCAATTGTGCAGCTTTCAAACATTGTGTTGGGAAGAAACACTTTATTTTTGGGTAATTGTAGGGTAGTTTAGAGAATTTTAGTCTAACCATTATCATTTAGATTTTCGTTTTGGGTGGAATTTGATAATATAATTTTTGGTAAGATTGTGATTTTTTATTATTTAAAATGTAATTTTAAATACATCAACTAATTCAATATCCTAAAAAACATTAAAAATTTAGATTACTCAAATTACACCATTTAAATCACTACCTAAATTCTAATCAAATTTAATAAAACTAATAATAAACAATTTAAATCACTACCTAAATTCTAATCAAATTTAATAAAACTAATAATAAGACTAAATGTTTAACATTTCGCTTTTGGTTTTGAATGAAATTTAATAATATAATATTTAGTAGAATTGTAATTTTTTATTATTTAAAATACATTAACTAAAAAGACATTGAAAACATTTAGATTAAACAAATTACACAATTTAAATCACTACCTAAATTCTAATCGAAATTTGATAAAATTAATAATAAGACTAAATCTTTAGAGAAATCAACCTCCTCAGTTTGCAATGGTGATGACACTTCATTTAATTTTCTTTTAATGTTACGATGGATACAAATTTTTGCTTTGAATCAGCATTGCAACTTTGCTAATGTTTATGCCTCCTAATTGGGTACTTCATTAATCTCTCTTCAGTTTGAAGAAAATACAATGCATCAAAGTCTGTGGACCAATATTTGTGTTATAATCCAAATTAAAGGCAAGTTTATGCTAATATTTCTCCCTTTGGTCCATGGATTGCCTTCGGTTATTCTGGAAAGTGTTGTGCTCGAGACAAATCGAAAGCATGACTATGTGTGCGCGTTTTTGAAAGCATGATCTCTAACTGTTTAAGACGGGGGACAATATGGTCTCTTTGATTTATAATTAGAATTTTTAGAGATTGGTCAATAATTTTGGTGCAGAAATTTTTTTGACAACACTTTTGTATGACAGAAATTTTCTATAATTTAATATTTGAGTCAGTGATGTTTAATAGATATGAATTTAAAGGTTTTTTTAATTCCAATTTATTTAAATAATGAAAATATTAAATTTGTTTTTAATAAATTATAAATTTTTAATATTTTTCAGATTTTTGGTGGAAAATGAATCTCTGCTTATTTAATAATATATAAAGGAATAGTTACTAATGATATGTAATAGTTTATAATAAGGATTAACAGTTCCTTTACGGGATCATCGAAAAACCCTGGGTACGGCTCTGCAACATGCTGATACGGGGCTCTGTTTGAACGGGGCTAACAGGCCGGAAACGGCCCTGTAGCGCCCCGTTATACCTTTATCTACTTTACCGACCCCTCCTCGCTGAGCCGTATTTTGTTTTATCTATACGCTGCACCCGACCATATTGTTTTTACCCTTCCTTTTTACTCTGCGGCCTAGGGTTTGTTACCTGTTTCGTTTTTTTACCTGCTCTCGGATTCATCAGCACGTCCGCATCTGGGGATCCCTGCACAGCCGACAGCACTAGACCGTTCCTGCTGCGGCAACCTGGCGGTGATCCCACTACTATCAGCGCCCCTCCTAACGGACCTCCTCTACGGCCAGAGCCGACCCTAGGCGGTTATCTGATTCCAAGGAAGTTACAACGGTAGCCGTTATGGACAACGAGGTGGTCGATTACTCGGCGTCCCCGCTGGCTGAGAGCTCCATCTGGCGCTCTACCTTCTCGACCTCCGGAGGGTTTATCAGTGAGAATCTTACAGCTAGCTTTGAGGACCCATCACTATCGACTGAGCTGTCCATCCCAACGTCTCTGCACTCCGGCGAACCCTCCTCTTGGACTGAGTTCTCAGTGCCCTCACCGGCTACCCTGGGTTTTCTTGCGGACTGTCTCCATCCCTCGCCTCCGGTTGCTGGTCCCCCCTTACAGCAAGGCCTCCCCGACATTCCCCCTCCGCTCTCTGGGCCACAGGAGATATCCGTCCCCGCTGCATCAAACCCTCCCCCTCCCCCCCCGGCCTCTTCTGGGAGCTACCACCCCATCCCTCCTCTCCCGGAAGTTATTCCCCCTCCCTGCTCAAACCCCAACCCTCTCCCTGATCCCCCGCAGACGACTACTGGGGCAGCTGAAAACCCTAGCCGTATGTCTGCCCGACCCTCGAAGAAGCAGCGCTGTTATAAATCGAGGTCTGAGGACGTCTTCCTTAGGCTTGAAGAGGACATACAGTGGGGAGATGCTATGGATCTAGCTGACCGTGTACTTGTGGGCCGGATCAGAGGTCGACATATCTCTGCAGACAAATTGAAGCAGTGGGCATCGGAGATCTGGGGCAAATATCTGGCGGAGATGCCATCTATCCAGACTTTCGTCAGAGGATGGTTCGCTCTGAGATTTGCAAGGGCGGATCACACCAGTTGGGTCCTCTCTACATTCTGGCACTATGAAAAAGCTCCAGTCCTCCTCAAACGCTGGTCGCCTCTCTTTGACCCAGAGACGGAACAGACTGGAATCGGGCCGGTTTGGGTCAGACTTCCAGGTCTGCCTCCACAATACTGGTCCGAAGACATTTTCAGAAGAATTGGGAACACTCTGGGCACATTCATGGAGTCGGATAAGACATTCATTCAGACGGGGGCGATGGCATACGCCCGGATACTGGTTCATCTTGATACCAGAGGAGGCCTGCACGAACATATCAATATTCAGTGGAAAACATCCACTAGGAAGCAGAAACTGGACTACGAGGGCATCCCATACCGCTGCAGGAGGTGCCATCAGGTGGGACACCTCTACAAAGATTGCCCACTACTACAAAAGGCACAGAAGTCCCCCAATACACAGGACGCCCCGGCAACTACGGTTATGCCTGATCCCCAGGCGACGGTGGCACCACGAGCAGAGCTCAACATTACTTCTGACACGGTGGAAGCTCCATCGGCTCCAAGGCATAGGAAGCAAGGAGGGCCCCCGGCTCAGCCCCCATCTCCCCCACTGACGCGCTCGAAGGCTGCAAAAGGAGCTGTTTTCTCATCGGGTACGTCTCTCCCCTCAAATGTTTCTGCTTCGCATATACATTTGTTGAATTTATCACACCCCCTCCCCTCATTACACCCTCTCAGGATTCCCCACCCTTCTTCCCCCTCTGCCCTTGACCTGGTCAAGGCTTCCAATTTTCCTCACCCCCCCTCCCGATCGTACTACCCCACCTGTCCTATCCCCCAACCTTCGGGTTTACTATCCCCCTGCTCCCTCCCTTCCTTTCCCCCTCTCCCTTCCTCCTCGCCCTCCCCCTCGGTTAACTCATCACCGAGGTATGCCACCCGCTCGTCTTCTAAGCGTCTGGAAGCGGACGTTGTTGGGCTGACTGTGGAGCCTCATTTCCTCTCACCCAAGCAAGGTAGAGGCCGCCCCCCAAAATTAAAAAAGGCAAAGGATCAAGCTGGGGTTGATGTCATCCAGGGCAAACAACAAACCATTGACTGGGTACTTAGAGCATCGGCTACCCTCCCCCACCCCCCTCCATGAAAATTATATCCTTCAACTGCAGAGGGTTGGCCAGCCCTGAGAAAAAACTGGCCCTGAAGAGACTCTTATTCTCGGATCCGGTAGATATAATTTTCCTGCAAGAAACTTTATGTAAAGCTGACTTGGCTACATCCATTCTGAGCACATGGCTGCCAGGATGGACTTTCTCCGCCTTGGATGTCTCTGGACATTCGGGGGGATTAGCCATCGGTTTCAAAAACACTTCCATCAAACTGAAGAACATATGGGGTGGTTTGGGCTACCTGGGGGCAGATGTCTATTCAATGGAACTAGAGGAGGATCTTCGTATCCTCAATGTTTACGGACCCTGCACAAACAGGGAGCAATATTGGAGCAAGCTTATCAACTCCCCCCTCCTTTTAGCTGAGAACACAATTCTTGGGGGAGATTTGAATTTCTCTAAGGGTCATGCTGAATCTTGGGGACATCAGGGGCAGATTGATCCGCTTTCGGACTTCTTTGAGCACCTGCTGGAGGACCACCACTGGATAGATATCCCATCGGCAAAGCTTCAGTATACATGGAAGAATAACAGAGTGGGGGAATACAGCCTTGCCAGAAGATTGGATCGTTTTATTATTAAGGAGGCTTTCCACTGCAATCATCCCTGATCCAGGCAATGGGTGGGAAGTGGGGGCATATCGGACCACAGGCCGATATACTTTGAAATTGGAACAAGACTACAGAACAGCAAGGCCCCGTTCAAGTTCAACTCCTCCTGGCTTCAGGATCCTGGATATATTACTCTAATATCTGATTATTGGAGATCACATCCCTTGCTGGATGATGCTGACCCGATCCCTTGCTTTATAAAGAACCTCTCTGAAATCAAGGTTCTCTCCAGGAAATGGGCGCACCAAAAGAGGCTCCAAGATGACCAGACGATCTCTCTAGCTGAACAAGCTATTGCTGATCTCGAATCCCTATCTTCGGGCACCTTCATCACCCCGGAACAAAAATCTTCTTATGAAGGTCTCATCAGCTAGAGATCACAAATTCTAAGAGACCGTGAAGCCAGCTGGAGACTTAGGAGCAGAGCTATATGGCTAAAAGAAGGGGATGAGAACACCAAATTTTTTCATCGCTTCGCAAATGGACGGAAAGCGATCAATACAATTTGGGAACTGCAAGATGAACAGGGCCACAGGATCAACAAATCTAGGGAACTTGCTTTTCTAGCCTCCTCCCACTTCAGGAATATATATAAAGCCCCAAGGGAAGCAAATTTGCTAGAAATCATGAGAGTAGCTGAGCTTTTCCCTAGATTTGTGGATGAAGAGGACGCTGCTGAGCTCACTAGAGAAATCACAATGGAGGAGATGGAAGCTACCATGAGGGGATTTCAGAGGGACAAAAGCCCGGGCCCTGATGGATGGCCCATTGAGTTCTACTTAGCTTTCTTTGAGCTTATCGGTCCGGACCTCCTCAAAGTAATCAATCAGTGCTGCCACTCAGGCATTCCTCCGGCCATCAAATCCACTTTCATTGCCCTGATCCCTAAATCAGATAAGCCTACCTCTTTCAATGACTTCCGGCCTATCTCGCTCTGCAACTGCCTCTATAAGATCTGGGCCAAAATTCTAGCTAACAGACTCCGACCCATCCTCTCGACCCACATATCCCCTGAACAATTCGCCTTTCTTCATCGCCGCCAGATTCATGAAGCTATAGGCACCGCTCAGGAACTTCTTCATTCGATGCATGTTAAGCGCTTGAAAGGTATGATCCTTAAAGTTGACCTATCCAAAGCCTTTGATAGGGTAAATCACCTCTATATCCGCATGCTCCTCACCCACCTGGGTTTCCCCTTCATCTACATCAAATGGATAATGAGTTGCATCTCAGAGGTCTCGTACAGTGTCCTTCTCAATGGGTCCCCCACTCCTATCTTTACAGCTGAGAGAGGCCTTCGCCAGGGATGTCCCTTATCCCCCCTTCTTTTCCTTCTCATCATGGAAGGGCTTAGCAGATTGATAGCATCAGAACACAGTAGGGGAAGGATAAAAGGGATCAAAATCACTGATAACTGTTCTCTCACACATCTGTTGTTTGTGGACGATGTGCTTATTTTCCTAAATGGTAGCTTGGCCGACTCCTCTGCTTTACGACATGTTTTTGATCTCTTCCAGAAGGCCACGGGAATGATTATCAACATCCAAAAATCGACTCTCACTGTTACTGGTTGCTCTGCCAATGAGATAAGTTTCACGAAAACCCGCTTCCCTTTTCAAATTCATCAGATGGAGGCAGGACTAAAATACCTGGGCTTCCGGGTAAAGCATGGGGGATATAAAATTGCAGACTGGACTTGGCTCATAGCCAAGGTGGAGAAAAGATTAATGTATGGTACAACAGATATCTTACCAGGGCTGGGAGACTCACTCTCATAAAAGCTGTCCTGGAGGCTACACCAGTGTACTGGATGTCGCTGGCTTGGATCCCCAGAGGTATTTTAAACCGCCTACAAAGGATCTGCTGTGGTTTTCTATGGAAAGGAAATAAACAAGGAAACCTTTTCGCCTGGGTCAAATGGGATACTATAGCAAGGCCAAAAAAATGGGGAGGATGGGGCATCAAAAGACTCGATCTCTTCTCAAAAGCTCTGGCAGCAAAACTAGGTTGGCAGCTGCTCACAACCAACAGCCTTTGGAAAAGGGTTGTAGAGGATAAATATATAGCCCCGGAGAGTATACACAGCTGGATCCGCAGGGAACAAAGAGAACAGGGAAGCCACTCTAACATCTGGAGAGCGGTCATCACTTCCCTCCCTCTCATTCGGGACGACTTAACTTGGCGGATTCATCAAGGGAATTCAGTCCGCATAGGCATCGACCCTTGGATTGGATGTGGCAACACCCATCAGATCACAGCACAGTTAAGGGAACATCTGACGGAACAGGGCATCACACATATTGCACATATAGCTGATAATGCAAATTCCAGCTTATTCCAACAAGCCTGGAAATCTGCTCTAGTCCTACACATACCGGATCAGTGGAGGACTGAATGGGAGAACTACATTGATGCGCTTTGCCAAGCACGCATCAGAATTACAGAGGAGGATGATGTGTTGGTATGGGCTCATGCAAAAAATGGTGCATACACTCCGAAGGAAGGGTACCTGCAGCTTATGAATCAACACCAGCCTGAACATCCACAGCAGTGGTGGAAGGCCATCTGGCAGCTCAAAGCAGCCCCCAGGACCCGAATGCTCATGTGGGCCATCCTATTCAACAAAATACCTACTGGATCCAATCTGAAGAAAAGGTCTTTCCATGGACCTTTCTGGTGCCACTTATGTAGGAACAGTGATGAAGACACAGAACATCTTTTCTTACATTGCCCTGTGGTAATGGAACAATGGTCCCTCATCACCTCTTGTCTCCCCTCCCCCCACAGATGGCACGGACAAACCATCATGGAAGCCTGGATGCACTGGTTTGAACACCACTCGGGCAAGGCTAGGAACATCCCTCTCCTTATGTGCTGGTCTATCTGGATGGCGCGCAATCGCTCCATTTTCGACCAAAAGCTCCCATCCTAGCCCACCATCAGAGCACACATCATGGCTGATTATGCACTCCTCCCGGACGACCCTCCCTCGGCCCCGCCCCGAACCATCTCCCCCGAGCACATTGACAAATCCTACCCCTGGGCCTATTTTGATGGCTCAGCCCAAGCCATTGGCTGTGGCGGGGGCGCACTTCTCTACTTCCGGGAAACCCACTGTTTCAAATTACAGATGTTCTTGGGAAGAGGCACTAACAATTTCGCTGAGCTCTCCACAGCCATGAACCTGATTCATTTTGCACTAGAGAAACATTGCACAAAACTACAATTATTTGGAGATTCTCAAATAGTTTGTAATTGGCTCAACAGAAAATCTAATTGCAATGTTTATTCTTTACATCACCTGCTGGAGGAATCACACAGGCTAATTGCTGCTTTTGAAAAATTTGATTGTAAACATATATACAGGGAGCGCAACTCAGGGGCAGACCAACTGTCCAAGCAAGCAGCGCAAAGGCAAGAGGAAGATTGGCTACCATCTACCGCTACCATCATAGGCCTTTTATAGACCTACGAGCTCAAAGAGAAAACTTTCAGTAGATCGGCACCATCCTTCTATTTACTTTTTGTTTTTTTCTCTTACACGGTGTTCATGAACACCATAGTTATTATACAGCAACATGCTTTTATATTATCAGTTTTAGGACTTCACGGTTGACACAGGCTGGAACTTTTATTAGCTTTTTTGGTTATTTTGCTCTGCTGAACATGCGCGGAGATATGGGTATTTACAGAACTTGGATCTCCCTGCGTGGAGGAAAAGATAAGTTTTCTTTTTTGGTTTTTCCTTTTGGCACAGAACATATGGATGAATATACATGGTACTGTATGTATATACTATGTTTCTGAACAGAGAGGGAGACGGCCTCACTTGGTATATGTTATCACATCTACAAAATGTAACTTTCTATTGACTAATGGAAATTACGACTTTTTTCTACGTGAAAAAAAAAATAATATATTAAGAAATTTATAATCATCTAATTGTGAAAATAATATACTCCATGTGACATAATATTATCACTATTCAAAATATCCAAATAAAAAAAAAAAAACACAAAACAAAACAAAACAAAACAAAACCAATATAATTATACTTTGTGAAGTTATATCTATATATTATTTATTTTTAATAATAAATACTAAAATTTAATTTTCATTGTAAAAATACTTTTTACACTTAAATTTTTTTAATTATTTTTAATTAAAAAAGATAAAATTCAAATTTATTTATTTCTTTTTTTATTAAAAATAATAATACTCAGTCTTAAACTGAAAATTAATTTTTAATATTAAAATTTAAGATATAATTTTAATCAATCGGATGGAATCATTGTTTCTCCGTATGCGATTACTTTCAGTGATCCTCGCTTTTATAACTCTTATAACTCTTGAAATGAGTATTTACCCCATGTTGGGAAGACTCAAATTCATTGTTTATCCATACATTTTTAAAATTTCTAAAATGAATTACTCAAATTCATGGTTTATTCATACATTTTTAGAACTTCTAAAATGAGTAAATTCACTAAATTTATGGGAGATAATCAAATTAACCTTGTACCATGGACACAATTATTCTATGATAAATTTATAAAATAATATTAAATTGCTTCTTTTTTTTTAATTCCAGCAATAACTATCAACCACAAATTGTCCACGCCAATATTTAGTGGCTCTATTACAACGAGGGCAAGCATGCGGGGGCCGGTGACAACAAACAAAATCACAGAAAAGCTTACGAGCATCTTGGAAACCCAATGGAAGTGGCAGTCCTCGATTGGACTGTGGTGCAGTTTTCTGTACTACAATCCACACAATACATGACACACCATAGTTATCAATTTCGGGCGAATTGACCTAAAAAAATCCGAATATTGGTTTGTATTCGTCTGTTAATTCGTAAAATTCAATAAATAGGGTATGGGTTTTGGTTTACAACCTGGGGAAAAATAGAAATTTCAATATTACAAAATTTGGTAAGAAGATACGATAAAAAACCAGAAATTTCTATATTACACCATTTGAAACGAAAATATGGTAAAAAGAAAGGAAATTTTTATATTACAAAATTTGAAATTAAGTTAAATTTTATATTTAAAATATGTAAAAATATTTAAGACAAATTTCTAGTATATTAACCAATCTTTGAAGATAGCCAAACTTCTATATTACAAAATTTGAAATGAAGGTAAATTCTATATTTAAAAACATGTAAAAAAAATCTAAAACACACTTCTAGCATATCGATAAATGTTGGAGGATAGAGATGATTAGTGTTGTAGCTGAATTATTATTGTTATGGAATTCAAATTCAAACGGAGGTTCTTTTTTACAGTTTATAATAAAAAATTATTTTGTTAATATTAGTCTTTATGATTGTTGAATAAATTTGGTTTCAATAGAGATTAGTTAAACGAAGTTGATGTTTTTAATTTGTTTAGAAAATTTGGTTTCAATAGAGATTAGTTGAATGAAGTTGAAGTTTTAAATTTGTTTAGAAAATCTGATGACTCTAGTACCAAATATTTATATAATTATCTAAACTTTGAATTTAATAATCTGATGTTTCATTGTATCTCAGTCTGGATTTATTATTTGATTTGAAATTTTGAACTAATGCATGCATTCTCTTTTCAGAAATAAAGATGCTTTTTACATTTTCAAAGTTTATATGGATTTGCTTAAGGAGAGAGGCATTAATTTCCTAGCATGTGGAGATTACTTGAAGCTTACTTTTAATATTTAAAATTCCATTTTTTAGGATTCTAGTTTTGAGTTTTCATTCCTAGATTCTATTTTATATGTTTTTTGCAATTTGTCCTTTATTTGTTTTTTATCATCCTAAATAAAAGGAGCTGTAATATCTTAAATAAGAGAGGTCATTGTTGGAGATAAGTAAACATGACTATTCTGGTAAGAAAATATTTAATGACTTTTCTTTTAAAAATTAGAATATAATAATTGTTATTTTGAATGTTAAGAATTTGAATATAATGATTGTTATTTTCAATTTTTAAATTTATTAAAAAATAAGTGTTTATATAATATACACTCTCTTTCCGTATTAAATTTTAGAGGGTCAAATTTTTTTCCTTATCTTAAAATTAGAATTGGGTAACTATGTGACAAACAAACATACATTTAGCTTAAGGACCAGTCTGGTAAAACCACTTATTGCAATTATAGACATAGCAGAAAGGGTGTGTGAGAGACGATATTCTCCATTACCAGAGCTTAGTCACAGTTATCCGAGTCTGCCATGGTGTATTTCACGTGGCTACCCCTATGAGAAATAATCTCGTAAGGAGAGCAAGAAGTTCACATTCATGCTGTAGCGTTGAGAACCAACGCAAAGATCCAAAGGCCACTCCAGAGCTAACCAAAGAAAGATAAAGGTTGTGCACCCCTCTATCGTCATGGTCGGTGTGCTCTACCCATCTGACCTGTTATATACAATTAACGAGTCAGACATCTGTATGAAAGAAAGCATGGATATTAATGCCATAACATGCAAATCGTGTATGAGAAATTACAATCGCACAATTGCCAGGGAGGTATTGAATTATTAAACCCGATGGCTGATTCTTGCAATTCACCGGAATTTAATTCTGCACTAAACCGTCAGCAGAAACATCTACCACGACCCAGACTCCTGCAACAAGCTGCTGGTAGAACCTTAAGAAACGAAACTCTCAGACCAGACCAAGCGGTGAGAAAACGTGGAGCTCCATATATATCTGTTGTGACATTGGGTATTTCTAATGACACTCTAGAAATAAAGACGACACTGTATAACCAAAGCTACCCAAGAATAAATGAAAACAAAGCACCCCCAACATACAATTGTCATAATATTCACAATCAGAATCCATCCAAAAATATTTTAACTGAAAAACGAGGTAATATGTTGCATTGCAAAATCAGTGTAAATAAATATATAAGCTTTTTGGCAAAGCAATGGATAACCATGCATTTTTTAGAAATGGAAGAGCATATGGCATATAGGTCTTTTCCTTTGGGAATTTGAGTTTCAAAGATAGAAAAAAAAAAATATTCATAATGAAAAAAATTGTAGCTTTTTTCACCTGTTATTTCATTTTAATTTTTCTCAATTTAATTTTTTAATATAATATAGATAGCATTGATTTTATATATATATATATATATATAATAATTTAAGAAAATTATAAAACATGTAAAAGAAAATGCAAAGAGCATGTATTATTAAACTTTAAATCTAATTAAATGTAATAATATAAATTTATAAATAATATTATCCAGAACTAATATAGATATTAACTCCATATCTCTTCCAAGTTTTGAAATGAATTAAATTTTTAGGCAAACTTTTCCAAAAGTTTTTCACTTAAAAAAAATTGCTTCCCTTTTGGTGCTTGATAGATCTAAAGCTAAAATAAATTTATGTAGGTTATCTTCTAATTATCTTATGACTTAGTGTGTGATAATTGTTGGAATTATTAACTTTTACTTGTCTTTGAGACTAGAGGCTCATTCTATAGCTGAGATATGTAATTTTGTCTGTGCTCAACATGGAGTTGACATGTCTCACTTTTAAAATAAAAATAAAATATTATTTAAATTAAAAAATAATGTGGCTATAATCAAAATAAAAAACAAATATATGACTAGCAAAACCACATTAATAAATGTGGTTGATAAACCTGGATACATATCAAACACATATATCAATAATCAATAATATTAGTATTAATGTTATTATCAATAATATTAATATAATATAAAAACCATATTAATAATAATTACTATTATATTAAATAATAATAATTAAAAGTAATAATAAAGAAAGAAAGACAATAACAACAACTAAATTAAAAATCATTTAATAAATAATAATAAAGTAATTATGAAAAAAATAAAAATCAAACAACAATTTAAATGTGGTTGATACGAAATTCAACTTTAAACGCTCCACCAGAACACAATTATTAAACTCTAGCTTCTTCCAAAACACACCGAGACCAATGACAAAAGTTGCACTAATTCAAATCAATAGGATAATAATCACGACCATTCATGCTTTCCAACCAATCCATTTTCGCACGATCTTTCATTTTTGCATAACGTTCAAAGGAAAAAGGCGGTGAAATCCGTAAACCATCTATTGATTTCACTCTTGATATAGTTGTAAATCTCAAACCCTGCCTCTCTCTGTTTCCAATATTTACAATGGCTCATTACAAGGGAATAATATTAAACCCAAGGGATAAATATCATAAACCCAAGGTATAACAACCCTAAGATAGATATTATAAACACTAAAATAAACATGGTTGACCATGATTTACTGATGAGAATGAGATTAACTCAAACACATTACAGAGAAACACATAAATCACACATAAAAACCAGAGACACAATATTGACGTAAAAAGGCTGAAGCCTTATGTATTCTCTCTCACTCTCATTCTTACACCACTAAAAATTGAATATAGTGTTACAAATAAATAGATGAGAGATAGTGTTCTTAAGATAGTGCGTGCTATCTTAGAAACCTTTGGTTGAGATAATTTCTCCTTTGGTTGAGATAATTTCTCACCAGACACGCCAATATAGGAGTTACCTAAACTAACTCCTATCTTAGAGGAACAACCCAAGAGTTAGGCACAAATTCCTAACTTGGAATATTTAATTAATTAATTTATTTTTGGATTTATTATTGTTTTATGAGAGAGTCTAACATTCCCCCCCTCAATGATAAATCCAAAAACGAGAACCATCTTCCAAGTTCTCATGTTGATCCTCAAAAACATTGCCTGAAAAAACCGCCAAAAACTGGATGCTGGAAAAAAACTCAAATCTGAAGAGAACATGAATCAGCTGCATGCTTGATTCATCTCTGAAGGACGCTTGACAACTCCATCATGTGCCAAGCCGCAAAAGGATCCAACTGTCCTTTGCTTGAAAACAGCATCCGGTGTCCACTGACACAATTTGATGATGATTGCCCACTGGCTAAAGATGTCGAAAAACAACTCAATGTTGCTTTTGCTATGATGAAAGCTGCTCACTGCTGCTTTGGCTGTCGATCACCCACTAGCGAATTTGCTGATGCTCACTGCTGATGAAAAATGCCCACTGGCTGATGAAGATGCCCACTGGCTGCATCGCTGATGTTGTCGAGACTTTCAGTCTGACAACCACTTGTCAATTTCATTGACATTTTCCCCCCTTTGTTAGCTGAAAGGAGAGACAATCTGCTCCAAAATATATTTGAACTCCCCCCCTTCAGGTGTAGGAGAGTTTCACTGTTGTACTCCCTCATTCAACTGCATGAGAGTACCATCATTTGTTCACTGCTGGCTGCACTATGTAAGATTGTAGTCGGTTGTAGAACTGAGACAACCGTTTGACTGTGGATGACCATTCCCAAGGATCAATCCATTCATAATGTATCTTCAATCTGCCAGATTTTTGTTGGTTGCGACATTTTGCGGAGGAATGATTGGGCTTGCCACAATGGCAACACGGATGGAGATCAAAACACTGATCTTCCATATGACCAGTTCTTTGACAATGAGAACACTTTGGTTGGACATCAACTTCACGTTGCGTGCAATTCTGTTTGTCTACAACTTTCTCAGAACCTGCTGAGGTGAGTGGTTCAAGAAATCCTGCACTCACAAACTTAATTGGCTTGGAATAATCTGGGATTTGTAAGTTGGTGTCATCAGGGACATATCCTAAGCCACGTCTATTCTTGTTATTTTGAATTTCTTCCCAAGGCTTGATGATGGGTTTGGAAGAAATTTGAATTTGATCATGAACAACTTCGACACTTGAAGTAGTTGGGATGAATGACTTATCATCTGGATGGTTCAAAGACTTGAAAGTATCACTCTTTTCTTTCAATTCATTCCTTTGAAGTTGGGACTCAAGCTGAAGAAACTCAATGGTTTCATGCGTGTGCTGTAGATGCCGTGAAATATCAGCAAGAGTTTCTTTGCTGACGTGCACCATGTCTTCATCACTGGAGATCATCAAACTGTGAAGAATGTTTAATAACTGAATATGCTGCGCCATATGAACTTGCTCCCTTGAAGTCAGGCTCTCTTGTCGTAGATGTCGTGCTTTGAACTGTTTCACTTTACTTAAATGACAGGCTCGCTTTGACTGGCACGCTCGCTTGATGACGATTGCGTTTGTGTGAACGAACACTTGAATGAATAACCACGCTCGCTTGATGACGATTGTGAACTTGTTTCTTATTTGCTTTAGAATTAAAATTCGTACATTCAATAGAGTCTGCTTAAAGAAAGGGTGTCGAACACTGTCGATCAAATCAAAACGTGGGTGTCGGTTTCAACCGAGAATGCACCCGTACAAGGCAATGTAATTGGAATTTGATTCACAAGTTCTTAAATTTGTTGGCAAGAATGTTGATGTAGACTTTGCTTTGAAATACTGGAGTTTGCAGATTCTTGAACTTGATTGTATTGAGTGAATTTATTTGTTGAGCTAGAATGCCGATGTTGAAAACTGTGATGAGGTGTTGTATGTGTGGAGCTTAATTATCCTTCCTTGAAGCTACTTCGTTACATGTGTTGTGCTTGCTTGTATTGAACTTTATGTGTGTGGTAAATGCGATCATTTATGTGTCAAAACTAGACACAAATCATAAGCAACAACATGAAGGCATAAAACACATGCGCCATCAAACACACATAGTGTACCTTAGATCCCCTTATTCAATTTCGGGCGGATCTAGGACACAAACACCACAAAAAAATGTTTTATTAAATAGTGAATTACATCAACCTTCACCTTCTCAAGCAATGAGAATGTCACACTTGCAAACTTTTGTCTTCAAAAAACTACCCCACCCTTCCAGAAATAAAAATATTCACTTCTCTCTTATAACTCCAAAATTACAAAATATTAGCCTTATTTCTCCATTACAAATAAATGATTTTATCCACTCCTTATCTCTCCTAAAAATCACTCATTTAAAAAATATACCTTATTATTTCACTCACTTATCACTCAAAAATAAAAACACACCTTATCCCTCCATTACAAAAAAGATCCCTTGATTTTTAATATGCTACGTTTTAAAAAATATATACATAATTCCCCTTATTGCTCAATAAAATCACTTCAAGCCTCTCAAAAAATCACGTCTCCCTAAAAAACTTATCACTCCAAACCCACACTCTTTCATAAATTATACACCCTTTTTTTTTTAATACGCCACTTTGGTTGTATTTATAAAGGGTCTTCCATTATGAAAAAACATAAAAATGAATTTATAAAATTATTGACTTTTCCATAAAAGAGTTGAGTAAAGTTTATGGAATGAAGATTGCACTTTGACCAACATCCACTCACCAACACACGTACTCCAACACAGTCGTATCTCCATTGCTCCTTCACGCAAGTTTAAATGTATTAAACTTCGGCTGCTCTTTGTAAACAGGGTCCCATAGCGAAGAAAAAAACAAAAATCTGACTCAGCTCCGGATCTAATCGGTGAATTGAACTTCAAGTCAGCACCAGGCTTTTCAATCACGCAATCTCCACGTACAGCATGTAGAAATACAGTGACTTCCTCCAGAAGAGAATATCACTAATCGACAGAGGGCATGATCTCTTGAATTTTGATTTTTCTCCAACACGAGCTCCTCTTTGCAACTATCAAATGTGTCAGAGTTTCTAATATTCTCCGAATATGTGCCAAGATATCAACGAAACATGAAATTATCAAACAAAATAACCTCTGAAGAATTGAAACATCACTTCCCCATAAATACCAGAGATTTTACTCACCCTTATTCATAGCCATGAAAAGAGATATGCCGCTGTATAATTGAACTCAAAATCTGACTGCAATTCTATATGACTCCTGTCAACAGAATTTGTTTGTGAGGGCTAGAGTTTGTATAATGACGACAACCTCAATCTCTTCGGATTTCTATTCTATTCCCAGCTCAAGCTCAATCCCATGCCAGTCTGTGAATGGTGGGAAGGTAAGCTCTTCCTCATGGTTACATGTGGTCCGGGGCCAACCCTCGTCTGCTGCCGCCGCCAGTTCTGCCAATTCCGAAGAAATAGAAGGCTGAGTCCAGCAATCTGGGGAATCTGGTCCTTCAGGCATTGGTGATAACGATCACAGCAAGCCAGAGGATTTGGTGCAAGTCATAGGAGGAGAAGACTGCTGGCCTGCACTTCAGGATGCTCGGAATTCCCCCAAAACGTCATTGCCACAGAGATCATCCACACAGGTTGTGCCGCCTGCAGTACCTTTTAAAAAAGCAGCTGACAACACTAGTCCTAGACTTTCAAAGAACCCCGTTTTCAGTAATCACCATAAATTAGCTGGCAGACGTGGGAGTCCTAATGGGATCATGCCGCCATTTGGTTCTCCTTCGTTGCACACAGAATTTTTAACACTCAAGCTTTGTCACAGGGTCCCAATAATCAGAAGCTCTGATACCACATGATGAGAATGAGATTAACTCAAACACATTACAGAAAAACACATAAATCACACATAAAAACCAGAGACACAATATTGACGGAAAAAGGCTGAAGCCTTATGTATTCTCTCTCACTCTCATTCTTACACCACTAAAAATTGAATATAGTGTTACAAATAAATAGATGAGAGATAGTGTTCTTAAGATAGTGCGTGCTATCTTAGAAACCTTTGGTTGAGATAATTTCTCCTTTGGTTGAGATAATTTCTCACCAGACACACCAATATAGGAGTTACCTAAACTAACTCCTATCTTAGAGGAACAACCCAAGAGTTAGGCACAAATTCCTAACTTGGAATATTTAATTTATTTATTTATTTTTGGATTTATTATTGTTTTATGAGAGAGTCTAACATTTACAATCATTGATTTTCATACTAAGATGATATTTTTCACAGTGTGATGTTGGACCATGGTTAATTTTCATATTGAGACAATCTTTAACACATTGTAACATTGGATCATCGTTGGCCATGGATGACCATGATTGTAAAAGTAAGTGATTTACATTAAACCTGGGATTAATATTATAAACCCTATGAATAATCTTATACACTAGGAATATGAACCAAATAAACCAAAGGGATTGATATTATAAACTGAAAGGGAATAATAAACCCAAGGGATTAATTCTAAAACCCAAATGTATTATAAACCCAAGGGATTAATATTATAAATTTAAGGTATATAAACCCTAAAGGGATTGATATTATAAACCCAAGGGATTAATACTAAAATCCTAAGGGATTAAAAATCCAACGGATTGATAATATAAACCCAAGAGAATAATATTAAATCCAAGGGATTAATATCATAAACCCAAGGTATATAAACCATAAGTCAAATATTATAAACACAAGGGAATAATAAACCCAAGGGATTATAAACCCAAGAAAATAATATTAAACCCAAGGAATATAAACCCTAAGATAAATATTTGTCACAATGCGATGTTGGAATATGGTTGACCATGATTGACTTTCATATTAATACAACGTTTTTCACAATGTGACGTTGGACAATGGTTGACCATCATTAGCCATCGTTGACCTCCATATTGAGACAATATTTGTCATAATGCGACATTGGACCATGGTTAACCATGGATGACCATCATTGTGACAATGTGATGTTGGACCAAGAGATAGCCTTTGTCATAATGTGACCATGGTTAACCATGGTTGACCATGAATGAACCCAAAGGTATTATAAACCTAAGGGAATAATATTAAACCCAAGGTATTAAGATTATAAATGAAAAGTATATAAATCGTAAAGGGATTGATGTTATAAACCCAAGGTATTAATACTAAAAACCCAACAGAGTGATAATATAAATGCAAGGGAATAATATTAAACCCAAGAGATTATATTATAAACCAAAGGCATATAAAGCCTAAGATAAATATTATAAAACCAAGGCGATAATAGACCCAAGGGAATAATATTAAACCTAAGGGATAAATATTATAAACCCATGGAATATAAACCCTAAGATAAATATTATAAACCCTAACATAAATATTTGTCATAATGTGACGTTGGAATATGGTTGACCATGATTGATTTTCATATTGAGAGAAATAAACCCTAAAATAAACAAGGTTGACCATGATTTACCATCATTTATTTTCATACCAAGATGATGTTTGTCACAATATGACATTAGACCATGGTTGATTTTCATATTGAGATAATCCATTGAGGGAATTTTGAGGTCTAAAATGGGCAATGAAAATAAACTTTATAAGAACCAATAGGATTCAAGATGATGATGTCAACTATGGGGGATGATTCACCATTTTTGGAGTAAAAAGGTAAAAAGATTAAAAAATAATAAAATTAATTTTTCAACTCGTATTTTCATTTTATCTCCCTAAGTTTTGACTCAAATTTCAAGTGGGAGTACTCGTTGGAAGAAATAATTAATTCCACGTCCAAGGAGTGCCCATGTTGCATACTTTCGATGGACCCTACTATACGAAAAATGAGAAATACATAAATAAAAAAATGTGACTACAGTCATGTTTTTCATATATTTCTCATTTTTCATGTAGTAGGTTCCATAAAAAGTATGCAACATGGGTAATCCTTGGATGAGGAATAAAATTTTGCATCC